>WOXC01011031.1:2500-234897 GCA_011680675.1 Gymnobelideus leadbeateri | reverse complement strand
TAGAGCATTTCTTCATATGCTTTTAGATATCTTTAATTTCTTTCTCTGAAAACTGCCTGTTCATATCCTTTGACCATTTATCAGTTGGGCAATGACTTACATTCATATAGATGTGACTCAACTCTCTATAAATTTTAGAAATGAGTCCTTTATCAGAGACACAAGTTTTAAAATTTTTTTCCCAATTTCCCACCTCCCTCTTTATATTGGTTACATTAGCTTCCTTTGTGCAGAAGATTTTCAATTTAATGTAACCAAAATTATCCATTAGAGAGCATTTTATAATGCTCTCTAATTCTTGTTTGGTCCTAAAGCCTTCACCTCTCCACAAATCTGTCAGGTAAACTATTCCTTGCTTTCCCAAATTGCTTATGGTATCATCCTTTACACCTAGATCATGCACACATTTATATTTGATTTTGTTATATGGTGTTAGATAATGGTCTATGTCTAGTTTCTACCATACTGTATTGCAGTTTTCCTAGCAGTTTTTGTCAAATAGTGCATTCTTATCCCAAAAACTGGGGTCTTTGGGTTTAGCAAATAATAGATTACTATATTCATTAACTGCTGGGTCTCCTGTGCCTAATCTATTCCATTGATCCACTAATCTACACCTCAGCCAGTACCAAGCAGTTTTGATGACTGCTGCTATATAATACAGATTAAGATCTGGCATAGCTAGACCACCTTACCTAGCATTGCTTTTCATTAATTCCCTTGATATTCTAGACCGCTTGTTTTTCCAAATAAATTTTGTTATTATTTTGTCTAACCCTAAAAAGTAATTTTTTTGATAGATTTATTTGTATGGCACTAAATATATAGTTTAGTTTGGGTAAAATTGTCATTTTTATTATATTAGCTCGACCCAGCCATGAGCAACTGATATTTTTTCCAACTATTTAGATCTGCTTTTATTTGTGTGAGAAGTGTTTTGTAGTTGTGATCATATAGATTCTGGGTTTGTTTGGCAGGTAGATTCCCAGATATTTTATAATGTCTAAAGTGACTTTAAATGGGATTTCTCTTTCTATCACTTGCTGTTGTGTTTCCTTAGAGATGTACAGGAATGCTGTGGATTTATGTGGGTTTATTTTATATCCTGCAACTTTGCCAAATTTATTTATTGTCTCAAGTAGTTTTTTACTTGATTCTCTAAGTATATCGTCATATCATCTGCAAAGAGTGATAGCTTGGTCACTTCTTTGCCTGATTGGATTCCTTGGATTTGTTTTTCTTCTCTAATTTCTACTGCTAGTGTTTCTAATTGAATAAGAGGGGTGATAGTGGAAACCATTTTTTCACTCCTGATCTTATTTGAAAGGCTTCTAGTGTATCCGCATTGCATATAATACTTGCTGATGTTTTTTTAAATTTATTTTTAAACAAATGTTTTATTAACTTCTGTTTTACATCATTCATTTCCACCAGATTTTGAGTTACAATTATTTTTCCCCCCTGTTTTACCCTACACAACCTCCCAGAATAGCGTTCCCACAAGATATCCATTCCTCCTATCTGCTCTCTCCCATATCTTCTCCCATATACCCTGCGACTTTTCCATTAGAGGAAGGTGAATCTTTGTGTACCAATGCCTGCATCTCTTATCTCCCAATTACAAGCAAAAGAGTATTATATATATATATATATATATATATATATATATATATATATATATATATATATATATATTTGAAACATTTAATCTTAAAACTTCGAATTTCAGATCCATTTCCTTCCTCTCTTGTCACCCATTCCCTCTGGGAAGATAAGTAATTGAGTATATGATGTACATGTCTAGCTATGCAGAACATTACCATAGTAGATATATTGTACAAGGCTGCTTGATCCTGTCCCTCTTCTATAGTGGGTACTTCCAAACTACCCTCCCCCCAAGGGTGCCCTCCCATCCATCATCCTTCCTCTCGTCCTCCTTCCCCCTGTTCTGCTGCAGGTTGAGGTATCCCATTTAGTATGTATGTCATTCTCTCCCAGAACCAAATTCAATGAGAGTATGGTTTTGCCTTTGTGACTTCCTATTCTTCCCCTCCTTTGCAACCACTTCCCCTTGTTTCTTCTACATGAGATAGTTTACCCTACCCTGTGTCTCCCTGTCTCCTCTTGCCACTTTCCTTTTTTCACCTCATAATTTCTTCCCAACAAATTCAACCTATGCCCTCTCTCCATGTATACCTGTAAACATATATACACACATTTACATATGTATTCATATGACCATATTCCCTTCTCTAATTATTTTCATACTGAGAAAAATTTAATCAGTCACAGTTATTTCTTTTCCATATAGGAATGTAAATGTTTCAACTCTGATAAGGTCCTTTTGATTTCTTTTCCCTGATTACCTTCTCAGGTGTCTCTTGTTTCTTGTGTCTGGATGTCAAATTTTCTATTCGACTCTGTTTTTTTCCCCCCCTCAGGAATACTAGAAAGTCCTCTATTCCACTGAATGACTATATTTTCCCCTAAAACAAAATACTCAGTTTTGCTGGGTAGGTGACCCTTGGGTTCATTCCAAGCTCTTTTGCCCTCTGGAATACCGTATTCCATGCCCTTTGATCCCTCAGTGTAGAAGCTGCCTGGTCCTGTTGAAATTGTTTCTTCCTGGCTACTTGTAGTATTTTTCTTTGATCTGGGGATTCTGGAACCTGCCTATAATATTCCTGGGAGTTTTCTTTTTGGGATCTTTTTCAGGAGGTGATCAGTGGATTCTTTCAACCCCTATTTTGCCCTCTGGATCTAAAACATCAGGGCAATTTTACTTGAGAATTTCTTGAAGGTTGATTTCTAGGTTCTTTCTTTGATCATGGCTTTTGGGTAGTCCAATAATTTTTAAAATGTCTCTCCTGGATCTATTTTCCAGGTCAGTGGTTTTTCCCATGAGATATTTCACATTGCCTTCTACTCTTTCATTTGTTTGGATCTGCTTAACAGCATCTTGATTTCTCATAAAGTCATTAGTTTCCATTTACTCCAGTCTAACTCTGAAGGAATGAATCTCCTCTGTGAGCTTTTGAGATTCTTTTTCCATCTGGCAACTTCAAGTTTTTAAGTCATTCTTCTCCTCACTGATCTTTTGTTCCTCCCTTGCCATTTGAGTTAGTCTATTTTTTTTAAACAAATGCTTTATTAACTTCTGTTTTACATCATTTATTTCCGCCAGATTTTGAGTTACAATCATTTCCCCCCCATTATTCCCCTACCCAACCTCCAAGAACAGTAATCCCACAAGATATCACTTCCTCCAATCTGCTCTCTCCCATACCTTCGCCCATACCCCCATCGACTTTTCCATTAGAGGAAGGTGAGTCTTTGCATCCCAATGCCTGCACATCTTATCTCCCTATTACAAGCAAAAGAGTATTAATAATAGTATTTATATATATTTGGAACATTTAATGTTATGACCTCCCATTTCAGATCCATTTCCTTCCTCCCTTGTCACCCATTCCCTCTTGGGAGATAAGTAATTCAGTATATATTGTACATGTCTAGTTATGCAAAACATTATCATAGTAGATATATTGTACAAGGCTGCTTATAATTCCCTCCCACTCATCCCACCCCCTACCTGGTCCATTCCCTAAATGATCCTGTCCCTCTTTTATAGTGGGTACTTCCAACCTCCCCTCACCCCAAGGATGCCCTCCCATCCATCATCTCTCCTCCCATCCCCCTTCCCCCTATCCTGCTGCAGGTTGAGATATCCCATTTAGTATGTATGTCATTTTCTCCCTGAACCAAATTCAGTTTGAATGTGGTCTTGCCTTTTTAGCCTTCCTTATTCTCCCCCTCCTTTGCAACCACTTCCCCTTGCTTCTTCTGCATGGGATAGTTTACACTACCCTGTCTCTCCCCATCTCCTCTTGCCACTTTCCTCTTTCACCTCATAATTTCATCCCTTGAGTATTCTCCCTTCCCAACAAATTCAACTTATGCCCTCTATCCATATATAACTGTAACCATATACACACACATTCACATATGTATTCATATGACCACACCCCCTTCTTCCATTATTTTCATAGTGAGAAAGATATCATCAGTCACAGTTATTGCTTTTCCATATAGGAATGTAAATAGTTCAACTTGGATAAGTTCCTTTTGATTTCTTTTCCCTGATTACCTTCTCAGGCATCTCTTCCTTCTTGTGTCTGGATGTCAAATTTTCTATTCAATTCTGTTTTTTTCCTCAAGAATGCTTGAAAGTCCTCTATTCCACTGAATGACCATATTTTCCCCTGAAACAAAATACTCAGTTTTGCTGGGTAGGTGACCCTTGGGTTCATTCCCAGTTCTTTTGCCCTCTGGAATATCATATTCCATTCCCTTCGATCCCTCAGTGTAGAAGCTGCCAGGTCCTGGGCTATTCGGATTGTGTTTCAACAATATTGAAATTGTTTCTTCCTGGCTACTTGAAGTATTTTCTCCTTGATCTGGGGATTCTGGAACCTGGCTATAATATTCCTGGGAGTTTTCTTTTGGGGTCTTTTTCAGGAGGTGATCGGTGGATTCTTTCAACCTCTATTTTGCCCTCTGGATCTAAAACATCAGGGCAGTTTTCCTTGAGAATTTCTTGAAGGGTGATTTCTAGGTTCTTTCCTTGATCATGGCTTTCAGTTAGTCCAATAATTTTTAAATTGTCTCTGCTGGATCTATTTTCCAGGTCAGTGGTTTTATCCATGAGATATTTCACATTGCATTCTACTCTTTCATTTGTTTGGATCTGCTTAACAGCATCTTAATTTCTCATAAAGTCATTAGCTTCCATTTACTCCAGTCTAACTCTGAAGGAATGAATCTCCTCAGTGAACTTCTGAGATTCTTTTTCCATCTGGCAAATTCGACTTTTTAAGGCATTCTTCTCCTCATTGCCCTTTTGGGCCTCCTTTGCCATTTGAGTTAGTCTATTTTTTAAGGTGTTGTTTTCCTCAGTCAGGCTGTTGACCCTCATTTCATACTTTTCCTGCATCCTTCTCATTTCTCTTTCCAATTTTTCCTCCACTTCTCTTATTTGATTTTCAAAGTCCTTCTTAAGGTCCTCTATGGCCTGCAACCCGCTCATGGTTTCCCCTGGGGCTTTTGGAGCAGGACTTCTGACCTCACAGTCCTTTTCCTGCTCTACGCCCCAAAATAGGAGTCTAGGGTTGCATTTTTCTGTTCCTTTGCCTTGGCATGTTGCCACTTAATTGCTTGACTTTTGGGCTTGTTGCCACAGTATGGCTTTAAGGCCAGATAGAGGAATTTCCGTCCCGAACGTGTGGGGGGCAACTTCCGTTTCTGGCAAGCTGTAATCCCACCCACGACTTCCACCCTAGATCACAATCCAGATCCAGGGAGGTTAAAGCAAGAGCGATTACCCCCCAAGACTGATCGCTGGATCTCCCTACAAATTTGCAGGCTGGGAGCGGCAGCTGCCTCTGAAAACTACAAAGTGGCATTTGTCCTCAGCGGCTTCTAGCCCCCAGGGGAGGGAGCCGACGCATTCCCTAATACCAGTCACAAAGTCCATATGACACTAACCTCTTACTTTGTCCCAGGAAAGTCTATGTTGATAATTCTGGAGTCGCCAAAGCTCCTGGTGTTCTGGGGTTCCTTCAGCTGGCTGCTGGCCCTGTCACCCTGGGCTAAAACCTTGGCTCACGCAGACCTGGGCTCGGCTCAGCTCCTGCGCTCTGCACACTGCCAGATCCCAGACCACTTAGCTGGTCCTTCCTGCAGGGCTGCTGGGCTGTCCTCAGCGTGAGGTTAGCTTCTCTGTGTCGTTCTGTGGGTGCTGGGGCTCCAGAAGTTGTTCAGAGTCCCCTTTTACATTGTTTGGGGGGAATGTCGAGTTAGTCTATTTTTTAAGGTGTTGTTTTCCTCAGTTAGGCTGTTGACCCTCAATTCATACTTTTCCTGCATCCTTCTCATTTCTCTTCTCAGTTTTTCCTCCACTTCTCTTATTTGATTTTTAAAGTCCTTCTTAAGGTCCTCTATGGCCTGCAACCACCTCATGTTTTCACCTGGGGCTTTTGGAGCGGGACTTCTTACCTCACAGCTCTCCTGTCGCTCTATGCTTCAACCCTCTTTGCCCCCAAAGTAGGAGTCTAAGGTTGCATTTTTTCTGTTTAATTTGTTTCCTATGCCTTGGCATGTTGCCACTTAATTACTTGACTTTGGGCTTGTTACACTGGTATGGCCTGGTGCCAGAAGGGAACTTTCGTCCCGAATGTGTATGGGGGGCAACTCCATTTCTGGCAAGATGATAACCCACCCACGACCTGCAACCCAGATCACAATCCAGATCCAGGGAGATTAAAGCAATAGCAATTACCCCCCAGACTGATCGCTGGATCTGCCTACAGTTCGCAGGCCAGGAGCTGGAGCTGCCTCTGAAAACTACAAAATGGTGTTTCTCCTCAGCGTCTTCTAGCTCCCAGGGGAGGAAGCCAACACATTCCCCCACTACTGTTCCCAAAGTCCATAGGGCACTAATCTCTCACTTTGTCCTAGGCATGTCTATGTTGATAATTCTGGAATCTCCATAGCTGCTGGTGTTCTGGGGTCTCTCCAGCCTGCCGCTGGCCCTGCCACCCTAGGGCTCAAACCACAAATCAGGCGGACCTGTGCTCAGCTCCCCACACACTGCACGCTGCTCATGCTGGAGCTGTGCTGGTTCTTCCTGCAGTGCTCCTGGGCTGTCCTCTGTGGGTGGTTAGCTTCTCTGTGTTGTTCTGTGGGTGCTGGGTCTCCAGAAGTTGTTCAGAGTCCCTTTTTACCTAGTTTGGAGGTAGCCTTGGGGAAGCGTGGCTTGGACTCGTTGTTTCTACTCCACCATCTTGGCCACTTGCTCATGTTTTTTGTTTTTTGTTTTTTTTTTTTTTTACTGGAGGGTTCCGAGGGTTTTATTTCTCATCATTCTGTGGTGGCGTACAAAAATGCCAGCGGACAAAGGAAATAAAGGTTTAGGGAACATAATTTATGCCTGGCGGCATTTCACAGCACAGTGCTTTCTCCATGATGGCTTCTAGAATTGTTCTTCTTGGAGCACAGCAGGGCCCCCACAGCCTCAGGCCTTCCTACTGACACTTGACAAATCCTTTCAGATCTTCCAGAAAGTTGATATACTCCTGGTGTTCTAAGGCCGTGCTGAGCTCAATCAGCTCGTCTGCGAATGTGTTGTCCACACCACGGTCAGCCAGGAAGTCCATCAAGTGATCATACAGGGCCCAGTCCAGGGAATCCGTGTTAAGTGTGTAGTTTGTATCCTTCCAGTCAGGTTCGCTGGTGGGCTGAAAGCTAACTTCCCGGATGGAGAAGATGTCACTCTCCTCCTCCTCTTCCTGTCCAACCTCATCCTCTGGATAGTGGCAGTCCAGCACAAGGGCCTTCTTGGTATCATCCTTCACAACCTCCACCACAAAGTTGGGGGTTGACATAAGTTCAGGCTCTTGCTGTTCTTGTGTCTTCTGCCCCTCTGGTGGCTCATCATCAAATGTCGGTGGGATACTGTTGTTAATATTGAATGTGACTGTGATCCTCTCACCAGCTATTCTCCTGACTAACTTGGCTTCTGTCCCTTGCACACCCAGTTCCCAATCCCCAGACATCTTGGGGAGGGATTTGTGTTTCTGGAACTTCCTTTCCTCTTTAATTTCATCTGTCAGGAATTCAGCAAAGGCCTTGTCCCCCTCCATGTGGAGCCCCCCGCACGTGCACGAACATAGACCCGGCAAGCTCCAGAGCGGCTGCAGGAGGCGGGGGCGTGCGGGCCCCTGCCCGCTGGCGACTCCTCCTCCCAGGAGGCCTCCAAAGGCGCGGGTGGTGGCGGCCACAGCAGGGTTCAATGTCGGGAGGGCGGCGGGGCGCAGGGCCTGGGCCGCAGAGCGCAACAGCTGGGGCAGCAGCAGTGGGGACATAACCGACACACATGGAGGGTGTTGGGAACAACAGCGGAGAATGGAAGGACAGCGGGGAAGCAGAGCTGCTCATGGTTTTAAATAGATGCTATCAACTATTTTAAGGAAGGCTCCATGTATTCCCATGCTTTCTAGTGTTTTAAAAGCCTTTTCTGCATCTTTTGAGATGGTCATGTGGTTTCTGCTAGTTTTACTGTTGATATGCTCAATTATACCAATGGTTTTCCTAATATTAAGCCATGCTTGCATTCTTGGAATGAATCCTACCTGATCAGAGTGTATTATATTTGTGATACGTTGTTGGAGTCTTTTGGCTAATATTTTATTTAGAATTTTTGCGTCAAAACTCATGAGGGAAATTGGTGTATAATATTCTTTCTCTGTTTTATCTCTTCCTGATTTAGGAATCAGTACCATATTTGTGTCATAGAAAGAGTTTGGTAGGACTCCTTCTTCACTAATTTTCCCAAATAGTTTTTAGAGTATTAGAATCAATCGTTCTTTAAATGTTCGATAGAATTAACTAGTAAATCCATCTGGCCCTGGAAATTTTTTACAAGGGAGTTCATTGATGGCTTGTTTGATTTCTTTTTCTGAGATGGGGTTATTTAGGTAATTCACTTCCTCTTCAGTTAATCTGGGCAAATTTACAAAATTGTGATTTTGTAAATATTCATCCATTTCACTAAGATTGTCATATTTATGTGCATACAATTGGGAAAATAATTCCTCATTATTTTTTTTTATTTCCTCTTCATTGGAGGTAGATTCACCCTTTTTATTTTTGATACTCATAATTTGGTTTTCTTCTTTCTTTTTTATCATATTGACTAAGGGTCTATCAATTATGTTGATTTTTTGGTAAAACCATCTCTTAATTTTATTTATTAATGAAATAGTTTCCTTAATTTCAATTTTATTAATCTCACCTTTGGTTTTCAATATTTCTAATTTAGTACTAATTTGGGGATATCCAATTTGTTCTTCTTCTAGATTTTTCAATTGCTTATCCAATTCATTGAGCTCCCTTATTTCTGTTTTAATTAAGTACACACTCAGGGATATAAAACTTCCCCTGAGAACTGCCTTTAGTTCATCCCACAAATTTTGGTATGTTGTTTCATTATTATCATTCTCTTTAATGAAATTATTGATTTTTTCTTCTTTGACCCATCCATTCTTTAGGATTAAATTGTTTAATTTCCAATTAGTTTTAGTCTAAGTATCCCTGGCCCTTTGTTGCATATAATTTTTATTGCATCATGTTCTGAGAATGATGCACTTAAGATTTCTGCCTTTTTGCACTGGATTGTGAGGTTTTTATGGCCTAGTACATGGTCTATTTTTGAGTATGTGCCATGCACTGCTGAAAAGAAAGTAAATTCCTTTTTATCCCCATTCAGTTTTCTCCAGAGATCCATCATATCTAGTCTCTCTAAGATTCTATTCACCTCCTTAACTTCTTTCTTGTTTATTTTGAGGTTAGATTTACCAAGTTCAGAGAGGGGGAGATTAAGGTCCACCACTAGTATAGTTTTACTATCTATTTCTCCCTCTAATTCCTTTAAATTCTGCTCTAGGAATTTGGATGCTATACCACTTAGTGCATATATATTAAGTAGTGATATTGCTTCATTCTCGATGGTGCCTTTTAGTAGGATATAGTTTCCTTCTTTATCTCTTTTAATTAGAACTATTTTTGCTTTTGCTTTATCTGAAATAAGTATTGCTACCCCTACTTTTTTATTGATCTGAGGCATAATAAATTTTACTGAACCTTTTACCTTTACCCTGTGGGTATACCTTTGTTTCAAATGTGTTTCTTGTAGACAGCATACTATAGGATTATTTTTTTAAACCATTCTGCTATCAGCCTCTGTTTTATGGGAGAGTTCATCCCATTCACAATCACGGTAACAATGACCATCTGTCTCTTCCCCTCCATCCTATTCCCTCACCTTTTTATGTTTTTGTTTTTTCCTTCTCCGTTCCCCTCCCTGAAGTTTTCCCTTTTGACCACTCCCTCCCTCAGGGTACCCACCCAGTGACCCCCCTTCTTAACCTACACTCTCCCCTTAATACTATTTCCCTACCTTCTAATCCCCCCTTTAGTCTCCTCCTTTTCACCCCCCCTTACCCTTTCACTATCTATAGTACACAATAAATTTTCGTATTTATCAGAGTAAATTACTCCCCATTTGATTCCAAACCAATGCTAGTAAATTTCAAACGGTGCTCCTCTCCCTCCCTCCTTTTCCTCTATTTAATGTATTTATGTGTCTATTCACATTCGAATTTTAAACTTCACTGATTAAGTTGACCCCTCTTTGAACCAGAACCAGTGAGAACAGTGTTTCAGTGATGTTCCTCTCCCTCTTTCTTTCCCCTCTTCTTGTTTTAATGCCTCTGCAGATGGGATATTTTACCTTTTCCTATCTAATCATTTCCTTTTTCCCATTACAGTCCCTTTGATCCCCTTAATAGTTTTTTTTTTTTAGA
Source organism: Gymnobelideus leadbeateri (assembly GCA_011680675.1). Classification (NCBI taxonomy): domain Eukaryota; kingdom Metazoa; phylum Chordata; class Mammalia; order Diprotodontia; family Petauridae; genus Gymnobelideus; species Gymnobelideus leadbeateri. The sequence continues at coordinate 224,476 of WOXC01011031.1, read as the reverse complement.
CTTCAGGTTAGTGCATTCATACCCACACCTTCTATCTAAGTATAACCCTTTTGAAATTCATGCTAATCATAAAGATTTTGAATACTGAAAGTTATCAGCTCCACATATAAGGATGTGAACATTTTGCTCTTGTTGCATCCCAAGTAATGAGAGTGTGTTTGTGGGTGTGGGTGTATGCATTTATTTACGTGTGAGTCTGTGTTTCCCTTGTTTACCATTTTATGTCTTTCTTGAGTCTTGTAATTGGAGATCAAATTTTCCATTGAGCTCTGGCTTTTTCATCAGGAAAGTCTGGAAGTCCCTTATTTCATTAAACAACCATCTCCTTGCCTGAAAGATTATGCTCAGTTTTGCCAGGTAGTTAATCCTTGTTTGTAGTCCTAGCTCTCTTGCCCTACAAAATATCAAAATCCAATCCCTCCCCTCTTTTAATGTAGAAACTGCTAGGTCCTGTGTGATCCTAACTGTAGTTCCTCGATATTTGAATTGTTTCTTTCTGGCTGCTTGTAGAATTTTTTCTTTAAACTTGTAATTCTGGAATTTGGCTACTATATTTCTTGGAGTTTTTATTTTGGGATCTCTCTCAGGAGGAGTCCGATGAATTCTATCGATAGCTATTTTATCTTCTGATTCCAAGACCTCAGGACAGTTTTCTTTGACAATCTCTTGGAGGATGTTGTCTAGGCTGCTTTTTTCATCATGGCTTTGTGGTAGACCAATAATTCTTAGGTTGTCTCTCCTGGAACTGTTCTCTAGGTCATTTATTTTTCCAATGAAATGTTTTACATTTTCTTCCGATTTTTTGATCGTCTTGTTTTGTTTGATTGACTCTTGCTGTATCATAGAGTTCTGAGTTTCAGTTTGATTGTTTCTAATTTTTTAGCGAATTATGGTCTTCAGTTAGTTTTTGAATTTCCTTTTTAGGGAGGTATTTTCTCCAATTAATTCCCTGAGACTTTTTCCAAGTTGTTCAATGCCTCCCTGATTTGGTTTTTAAAATTTTTCTTCAGCTCCTCCAGGAATGCTATTTGGGCTTGAGACCAGATCATGTTTCCTTCTGTGGTCTCAGGTGTGGGGAGAGAGTCTATATGGTCATGTGTATTTAGTTGTCCTTCCCCTACATAGTAGGCTCGAATAGATTTTCTTGCCTTCCACTTCTCCTTTTCAGCTTCTTTCCTTCCCATTGTGACTTCCTGTTTCTTAGTTTCTCAGGCTATGAGCTTAGGGCCTGATCTTTGACTTTGAATACCTCTGGATGGCTAGTTTATGGCTAAGTCAGGGAATTCAGTGAGGAATATAGATGCTTAGGTGGTGGTGAGTCTGACCACTTCAGATTCCTGCCTCTATATTCCTGGGCTATAAGTAGGCTTTTGTTGGTGAGGAGAGGTGTGGCTTGTTGGGATCCCTCCCTCTCTTCTCTTCAGACTCCTGGCTGTCTCAGTTACACCCCTTCTTGGAGACTCTCAAGCCTGAGGCTATTTCCATTAACTTGGGATTTCAATATGGGTGGGAGACATATCTTTGGGTTTTCTGCTTCATGAAGGAGGGATGTGAAGATCAAAGGAGCTAGAATTTACTTTGCCATTCCAGCCCCTGTATTATACAGGTAGACAGTCTGCAACCTTCCAGGCTGGGGGCCGTGTGCATCCAGAGAAGCTGCTCTCTCTCCTGGGGGCTTGACTCTCCTACCTGGCTCCAATGACCCTTCCTGTCCCTTTGTGAAATGAAGGTGAGATATACTGCTATTCCTCCTTGGTAAGTCTGCAGGCTGGGGATTTTTCTCTCTCTGGTGTAGTCTGCTTGTCTTCTCTTAGGTCTGAGCTCTGCAGACCCCATGCACTCTGGGCCTGTCCTGTCTGGACACACTGGGCAACCTGCTGGTCTGGACTCTGCCATGCTCTGTCTTCCGGTGGGCTCTATCACTCCGGAATCCTCTCAGATTCACCCTTTGAGACTTAGTGTCTGAGGATCTTAGTGAGGTTACTGCTTCCTTTCAGCCATCTTCTCCTCAGTTCTTTTCTATTATGTTCTTCATTATGGTGTTCTCATAATAATGCTGATGATTAAAAATGAAATTGGTGCTATAAGTTTTAAAGTGTTGTAGAATAATGGGCATCATTTTATTAATTGCTATTCATATCCCATTTTAACTTCTTGAATTATGCGCTATTTTGCTCAGCAATAAATTCAGAAAACTGTTATTCTAAATGTCTTAGTTTAAAAGAAGTTTATAACTACTATAACTTATTTCTCTTTGGTGTCTCAGCATTTGCACTTAAGACTAGATTTGTGCAATTTAGGTTTGATATTATTACTGCTATGACAGCCATACTGATAACAATTGATAAAAGCAAATATTTTAATTATGCATGTTTTTAAAATATGTGATTTAATGTAATAGACCTTGCCTAAAAGAGTAACTACCACACAGATGAAAATGTGAAAGGCTTAAAATACTTAAACTCATGTGAAAATAGAAATCATCTATAAGGTAATTGTGGATCACTGTTCAACATATATCACCTTTACATATAGCATATTTTTCAAAATATATCAACATAACAGTTAGATATCATCAATATTTGTGTAAACCTATTATTATTATTATTAATTTCAATGTTTCTCCTGCCCACAGAATATATCAACATTAATATTTTCTTTATAAAGTTTAGCCCCAATTCGTTTAGTTGTTTTCCCTACAAGGTAATTTGAAGTTTTTCTTTCAATTAACAAACAAATCAAAAATTATTTGTTGTTTGGTTGTGTACTAGTCTCTGTGGTAGCGGCTGCACAGTAAAACAAAACAAAAGTGAACTAATGTCCATTGTCACAGACCTCATTTTGCATTTTGCATTCTGTGTCTATACACAAAGTCACACATATCCTATTTTTCATAAATATACCCACATCTATGTCTTATATGTATACATACACACAAATGGATGTGTATATGTGCATATATACATATATAGGCAGATAAATATAGATATGTTCATATGTATGGGAATATGTACAACATTGAGTCAACACATTTGTAGTTTGGTTTTCTCAATTGAATATTCATGTATTCATATTTATGAATGTAATGTAATGTAAAAACATAGGTTTGTTGTCTTTCTTAATGGTATACATGCATACAAACATGTATTTCTGTAGATAAATTGATGAAACATGCATACAAACATAAAATATATGCCAAAAAAGGCAAATAAAAATCTTAATTCCATGGGGATACAATAGGATTACATTTAAGGAACAGTAAGTGCTTCATGTATCATGATGAATTTTGAGGGAAATTGAGAATTAAAAAAGCAGAGAAAATAACATAATCCAGGTATGGGAAATAATATTTGTAAAAGCACAGAGATAGGAAAATTAATGTCATATGTGAGGAACAGCAAGGGAGTCAGTTTTCTTGGATGATAGTATGCATGGAAAAAAATTATGCATAATAGTTTGGCAAGGTGAACAGGGGCTAAAATGTTAATTGCTTCACATTCCAAAGAAAGGGATTTATATTTATTCCTACTGAGTGCCAAGTAGATTCACTGTTTCATCCAATGTCTAAAACTATATGACATCTTTTCCCAAGTTATTTTAAACAGTGTCAAACTAAATCCAGTCTTTTGAGTCTGTAACATCTCAATTTGTGTCAGACTAATTTGTAATTAATCCTATAAATTAATTCATGTCTTTTATTCAGAATTTGTATCACGATTCATCCTTTCTGTTTATATGTATTTCTTTCCATTTTCACTGCTTTAGTATTTAGAAATTAGTCATTTCTTTCTTTGATCAGTCTTTCACTATTTATAGCAATCTTTTAAAAAAAATTGATTCTACATTTAACAAATGCCTAGTTATTGATACCAATGCTTTATTTACAGAATTATTAATTGAGTGTGTCAATTGATAATTGATTTACATTTATTTTTTTCTAATAAATTATAAAAACATTCTGAGACCATCTTGCTTTAGCTATATGTTTATTTTTATCTTCTGTATCCTTATCAGAATATATGCCTGTATGTGAATGTACCAAAAGAACATACTATCGATACAAAAATGTAGTGCAATCTTACTGTGAGTATTGTGAGTAGGTTATGGGTATAGGGGAACATTTATCTGTCATCAAGTTTTCAGGGACAAGAAAATGATGCTTAAAAATGAAAACTGGAAATTTTTCAGTGTAAAAATGAGTGGAGGAGGGAGGAATGCTAGAAAGGGATGTAAGGGTAGTGTTTTATTTTCCATAAAGCAGGAGGACAGATTAAATTAGTAAATAAATGAAAATTATTGTGCTTACTATCTACAGAAACAGTGAAAGGAGATAACCACCTCTTCTAATTATTAGAACTATTTAATAGAGGTGTCAGCTACTTTGGGAAATAATTTGTTATTGCTAGCTGGTAGTGTTCAAACAAATGTTGTAAGACCTCTTCTCAGTCTTACTTTAAGAAGTGAAATTATGAGATTCTATAATACAGACAATATCCTTAGGTATACTATTCCAAATAAAGCTATGGAAAGAGATAAGGAAATTGGTGTAGAGGAAAACTGGAATGTCAATTCAGAACTTGGGGAACATTTCCTTTTTTTGAGAGAGGAGAAGAAAGAGAAACAGGCAAACAGCCAAAATGTGGATGAGGCAAGATAATATACCATTGAGACCAAAAGAGGGGAGGGTTTAAAGAAGAATTATATTGCCAACAGTATCAAATATAATGACAAAAATTGTTCTTAAAAAGTATATTGAATATGGTGATCAGAGGCAGTTTTAAAAAAGTTTAAAGAAATAAAGTCAGAACAAACAGAAAAATGAAAGTATAAATTTTATGGATTTGGAACAGGACTCAATGATTGCTTATTTCATCTATTTTTATTCTTTCACCAGCTTCATTTTTAATCTAATTTCAGAGAATATTGTGATTAGGAATAGTTTCATTTTTTTTTCGGTAACCACTGAGATCCTAAAGGAATTTTTGGACAGAATGTCTAAAAAGATTGGGGAGATGTAGAGTCACAAAGACTTAACAGAAGCAAAAAAAGACTTTTCTAACCTTAAGTCTAATAGGTGTCTGCAATAAATGAATCTGCAGGAGGAGAAAGACAGTAAAAAGCAGAGACATAATTGCAACCTGTACTATTAGTTTTCTTTGCCTGTCTTTATATACTAGCAACAAAACTAAACCAAAGAGTTATATTTATTCCTGCCAGGGAGAGAATTTTTTTAGTTATTAAACTTCAGCAATTAGAAGTAGTAGATAATATGAAAAAGATTATTTATGTCTTTAATGGACAAATGAGTTCCTTTCATGTCCCTTGATAAATGTTTCTTGATTATCCATGTATACTTCTTAGCTATAATATTTGTATTCTCTCTGTATGTCTGTGCATGCATGCACATATATACATGTGTACATGTGCAATACACCTACTAGTACACTATATAATCTAGTAATCTCTAACAGATTTTACCCTATAAAATCATGAAGTCATCTTTTCCTATCTCTTTATTTTTTTGCTGTTTGATTAAAAGGCTTCTGATTGAAGTTATATGTATTCATGCTTTTTGGTAAAAAATAAAGTTTGTGGGGATTTGTGAGGTAAATATTTTAGAGGGTAGTAATCCATATAATGCTTTTAACTGAGAGTAGGTTTTCTGGGGATTAGATTAGATTAGATTAGATTAGATTAAGGGACCCTGGGCAATATATGTATACATTCTAAGGCAAAAGAGGAACAACTAGTGCAAAAGGAAATGTTTATTGAAGACTTTATAATGAAAAAGTGGGGTTAAGAAAGAAATATGTTGGATGGAATAGGAGAGGTTATGATCAATATTATAAGTATGGACATTGATTTTAGAAAGGAAGGACATTTCTTCTGAGGAAAGAAACAAATACTTGGGATATGCTTAGTAGTGGAGCTGGAGAAAGGATTTCTGGGTAAAACATTTTTCTTTTAACAGTAAGTGAAAACTTGACTTTGATTCGGCAAGGATTTTCTCCTCAGAAAGAGAATTCACACATCGTCCATACCTCCAAGGCCAGCAGACATCATCTGACTGCCTCTAGTATCACATATGTACTTGCTTCAAGACATCCTTCTAGAAGTGACTCCATTTCTTACTGTATCTTTTCCTCCAAAACGTTTTCCAGTTCAGTTCCTTCCTATACAGGAAGAGGTCATGGGAAGTAAAAAAAAAAATCAGGGCTGTTTAAGTATGATAATATTTCTCTTTTGAAGGATGCACTAAAAACAGATTTAGATATTTTCTTTACATATATCTGAAAACATTTTTCATTTATACATGTTTGTATCTGTTATTTTCAATATTGATTGAAATAGGGTGCAGAGCCAAGATGGTGGAGTAGAAACAGCACTTCCAAGATGTTCTGCCCCATACCACTTCCAAACAATGTAAAGGGTGGACTCTGAACAACTTCTGGAGCCCCAGCACCCATAGAACGACACAGAGAAGCTAACCTCCTGCTGAGGACAGGCTAGCAGCCCTGAAGGGAGAGGCCAGGACAGCACAACAGCAACACTCTGGGAGCCGAGCCCAGGCACACTTGAGCCCCGGTTTTAGCCCCAGGGTGACCCAGCCAGCAGATGGCTGGAGGGAACCCAGAACACAAGCAGCTGTGGCGATTCCAGATTTATCAGCACAGATATGCCTAGATCAAAGTGAGAGGCTAGTGCCCTATGGACTTTGGGACCAGTATTTGTGAACGTGTCTGCTTCCTCCCCTGGGTGAGAAAAGTGGCTGAGGAAACATAGCACAGAGGCCATTTTGCAGCAACAGTGGCAGCTCCAGCTCCTGGTCTGCGAACTGTAGGGAGATCTAGCAACGAATCTGGGGGTTAATAGCTCTAGCTTTAACCTTCTTGGATCTGGATTGTGGCCTGGGGGGGGATCTGGGGTGGGTATGTAACATGCCAGAGTGGGTGGAGGCTTTACAAAGGCCACCCAACCTCCAGAAACTGTTCCAGACACAAGCTTTCCTGTCTGGTGGCAGAGTCCTACTGTGGCAACTAGCCCCAAAATCAAGTAATTAAGTGGCAACATGTCTAGGCAAATGAAACAAAATAAACAGAACAATGCAATATTAGACTCCTATTTGGGGGGCAAAGAGGATCAAAGCATAGAACAGAAGGAGGACTGTGAAGTCAGAACTCCTGCACCAAAAGCCCCAAATGAAAATACAAGCGGGGTACAGGCCATAGAGGACTTTAAGAAGCAGATAAGAGAAGTGGGGAAAAATTGGGAAGAGAAATGAGAAAGATGCAAGAAAAGTATGAAATGAGGGTCAACAGCCTGACTGAGGAAAACAACACCTTAAAATATATACCAAGTCAAATGGCAAAAGAGGCTCAGAAAGGCAATGAGGAGAAGAATACCTTAAAAAGCCAAATTTGCCAGATGGAAAAAGAATCTCACAAGCTCACTGAGGAGATTCATTCCTTCAGAGTTAGACTGGAGCAAATGGAAGCCAATGACTTTATGACAAATCAAGATGCTGTTAAACAGATCCAAACAAATGAAGGGATAGAAAGCAATGTGAAATATCTCATGGGAAAAACCAGTGACCTTGAAAAATAATACAGGAGAGATCATTTAAAAATTATTGGACTACCTGAAAGCCATGATCAAAGAAAGAACCTAGAAATCATCCTTCAAGAAATTCTCAAGGAAAATTGCCATAGTATTTTAGACCCAGAGGGGGAAATAGAGTTGAAAGAATCCACAGAACACCTCCTGAAAAAGATCCCAAAAAGAAAACTCCTAGGAATAGTATAGCCAGGTTCCATAATTCCCAGATCAAGGACAAAATACTACAAGCATCCAGGAAGAAATGATTTCAATATTGTGGAAACAAAATCAGAATACCACAGTACCTAACAGCTCCTACACTGAGTGATTGAAGGGCATGGATTATGATATTCCAGAGGTCAAAAGAGCTGGGACTAAAACCAAGAATCACCAACCTAGCAAAACTGAGTATCTTGTTTCAGGGAAAATATGGTCATTCAGTGGAATAGAGGACTTTCAAGCATTCTTGAGTAAATAAAAAACAGAGTTGAATAGGAAATTTGACATTCAGACACAAGAAGCAAGAGATGCTTGAGAAGATAATCAGGGAAAAGAAATCATAATTATCTTATCAAAGTTGAACTATTTACATTCCTATATGGAAAAGCAATAAATGTGACTGATGATATCTTTCTCACTATGAAAATACAGGAAGAAAGGTTTGTGGTCATATGAATACATATGTGAAAGTGTGTGTATATGGTTACAGTTATATATGGATAGAGGGCACAGGTTGAATTTGGTGGGAAGGGATGAGACTTAAGGGGTGAAGTTATGAGGTGAGAGAGGAAAGTGACAAGAGGAGATCAGGAGAGACAGAGTAGGGTAAACTATCTCATCTAGAAGAGGCAAGGGCAGAGGAGGGGAAGAACAGGAAAGCAAAAAGACAAAACTGTATTCTCATTGAATTTGGCTCAAGGAGAGAATCACATACATACTAAATAGGATATCTCCCCCTGCAGGAGAGTAGGGGGAAAGGGGACGAATGAGGGCATGATGGAGGGGAGGGTATTCTGTGGGGAGGGGAGGGTGGAAGTTCCCTCTATAGATTAGGGACATGATCAAAGTAGGGAATGTACCAGGTGTGGGGTGGGATGGGTGGGAGGGAAATATAAGCAGTCTTTTACAATATATATACTATGGTAATGTTTTGCATAGCTATACATGTGCAACACATACTGAATTGCTTATATTCCCAGAGGGAGTGGGTGACAAGGGAGAAAGGGAATAGATCTGAAATTTTACAATATATCTACTATGGTAATGTTTTGCATAGCTATACATGTACAACACATACCGAATTGCTTGTATTCCCAAAGGGAGTAGGTGACAAGGGAGGAAGGGAACGGATCTGAAATTCGAAGTTTTAAAATTAAATGTTTCAAATGTATATAAATACTATTATTAATACTATTTTGCATGTAATTGGGAGATAAGATGTGCAGGCATTGGGGCAGAGATATTATTCACCCTGCCCTAATGGCAAATTCGAAGGGGGTATGGGAGAAGATATGGGAGAGAGCAGATTGGGTGAGGGGATATCTTGTGGGACTGATTTTCTAGGGTGGTGGGTAGGGAAAATGGGGAAAAATGTAACTCAGAATCTGGTGGAATTGAATGATGTAAACCAGAATTAATAAAGCATTTGTTAAAATAAAATAAAAGAATACAGGAAAGAAAAAAACATTGATTGAAATATTTTTCCTTTTTTTAAGTTAATTTATTCATTTTTAGTTTTCAGCATTCACTTCCACAAATTTTAACTTTTTTCCCCTCCCCCCCTCTCCTCTCTCCAAGACAGCATGTAATCTGATTTAGGCTTTACATAAACATTCCTATTAAAATATTTTCACATTAATCATGTTTTATAGAAGAATTAGAAGGAATGGAAGAGAATAAGAGAAAGAAAACAAAACAAAACAAAAAATGAAACAAAAGAAAACAGTGTACTCTGCCTTCAGACTCTAGAGTTCTTTCCCTGCATGTGGATGGCATTTTCCATACTGAGTTCTACAGAATTGTTTCAGGTCCTTGCATTTCTGAGAAGGACTAAGTGTATCAAAGTATTTAATTGCACACTGTGGCTGCTACTGTGTACAATGTTCTTTTGGTTCTATGTATTTGTCTTAATGGGATTAGAAGAATAGAGAAAGTATCTGAAATCTGGAGAGATTAGGGATTTCTCAAACTGGAATTTACTGGTAACAAAGCTTACCTGTTTCTTATTTCAACCAATATGTCCAAAGAAATTGCACCAACATTGAGATTAATTAATTTGTCTATGGTTACATAGTTAGCAGGTATCACAGGCAGGATTTGACTCTAAATCTTCTTGACTCTAATTCTGACTCAGTATTACACAAGGCTACAGCTGCTGCTATCAGCATGATCATGAGCAAGCATGGAAGCTGTTGTTGCTGCTGCCTCTGGTGGTATTAGTGTGTGTGTGTGTGTGTGTGTGTGTGTGTGTGTGTGTGTGCGTATGCGTGAGTGTGTGCACATGTGTGCGCATGCACATGCTTCTGCATGTATGCACATTAGGTTTCAGAGACTGAAGGCATCTGACCAAGTCTACTCCAAATTTTGAAGTGCCCTCAAATGATGGAGATCTGCAATTACTTTCTAATTTAAAGCCCAAATGAATTAATTGGGGACAATGAAAGGCTAAATGAATTGTCCATGGTCACACATGCTTTAAAGTTTGCAAAATGCTTTATAAATAGTTCCAAATTTATCCCTATGACATTGGGAGGTAGGTCCTTTGATTACGCCCATTTTTGGATGAGGAAACTAAGATTTAAATACATCATCTTACTTGCCCAGGGACTGTAAATAAGTGCCTGAGGAAGAATTAAAACTCAGTCTTTGTGATTTAGAATCTAAACACTGTCTATATAATTGAAAATAGTACCTTCAGAATACATATTTTTAACCCGACAATGTTTCAATTCTCAGAATATATCTTAAGTAGACATTTAAAATGCCTTTTAAAAGATGAGCTTAGCAGAATTGGATAATTGCCTTAGGCCACTTATCATAATACATTGATATTTCAAAGATCTGTGATTGAATTGGTGGAGCACCAATAAAAATAATAACCCATCAATCACTTAGTAGATATTTTTAATGGCCTAAGACCCAGCTAATTATGACAATTATTAACTATCAAAACAAGTTTGAACCCGGGGCTCCTAACACAAATTGGTCCTTTATATCATGAGACTTTCAAATTTCATGCTTATTGAGACTTGATGAGGGTTGGACATGTACAATGAGGGAATTAGTATTATGTGTTATTATATCTGTGAGTATATCCATTTCAGAGAAAAAGAGGGGGCATGTTTTCCTTCTGTTCACTTGTAGTGATTTTTTTCTCCTGTTTTGAAATAGTACAATTTAAAGTATGCATAAATCACTCAGTCAAGAATCATTTACCAAGTATTTATTATGTACCTTGAAGATACAAAGAAAAAGTTACAAAAGGAGCACCTTTTCTTAAGGAGCTTACATTATAAAAAGGAGAAAATCTGATTAAATAGAAATATCTAAGGTACAGAGAAGGTGAAGGAAAACTTAGAAGAGCAGCTAAGTGGAATGGGCCAAAGAAATTCCTCTTGAAAAAGGTAACATTTAGTAACCTTGGGCAAGTTACTTAACCCCAATTGCCCTAAAGGGGCGACTAGGTGGAGCAGTGAGTAAGAGCGCCGGCCTCGGAGTTTGGATGACCCGAGATCAGATCCGGCCTCAGAAAATGAGCACCCACACATAAATAATGACTAGCCGTGTAACCTTGAGCAAGTTACTTAACCCCAATTGCTTTAAAAAAAAAAAAAAGGTAACATTTGGTTTCAATCTTAAAGGAACCTGGGGACTCTAAGAAGCAGAGGAGAAGTAGAAGTCCATTATAAACATAGGGATGGATGATGTGAAAGCCTGGAAGACAGATATGTAGTGCTGCATGGGAGGAACAGCAAGAACAGCACATGACCAGTGTGAAAGGAAGAAAATAAGGTACAAAAGTCTCCAAAGAATGGAACAGATTAGGTGGAAGGAAAGCAAGGGAAGAAAGTTGACTGGTGAAGTTAAAATGGCAAATAAAATACTTTTATATGCTATAGTAAATAGGGAGGCAAAGTGATTTATTGAATAGCACCAGTTCAGAGCTCTGCTTTAGGAAATTGATTTGGCAGCTTTATAGAGAATGTTGGGGGATAGGGCAGAGCCAAGATGGTGGAGTAGAAACAGAGCATCCAAGACACTCTCCCCCCAGACTACTTCCAAACTATGTAAAAAGGGACTCTGAACAACTTCTGGAGACCCAGCACCCACAGAACAACACAGAGAAGCTAACCTCCCACTGAGGACAGCCCAGCAGCCATGCAGGAAGGACCAGCAAAGCACCTGCAGGGCAGCACGTAGTGTGCGGGGAGCTGAGCACAGGTCCGCCTGAGTGGCAGTTTTAGCCCCAAGGTGGCAGGGCCAGCAGCCGGCTGGAGGGCCCCCTGAATACCAGCAGCTGTGGCGATTCCAGAATTATCAACACAGACATGCCTAGGACAAAGTGAGAGGTTAGTGCCCAATGGACTTTAGGACCAGTATTGGTGGAATGTGTCGGCTTCCTCCCCTGGGGGCTAGAAGCAGCTGAGGTGACACACCATTTTGTAGTTTTCAGAGGCAGCTCCAGCTCCTGGCCTGCGAACTGTAAGGAGATCCAGCGATCAGTCTTGGGGGGTAATCACTCTTGCTTTAACCTCCCTGGATCTGGATTGTGATCTAGGGGGGAAGTCATGGTGTGGGTATCCAGCTTTGCAGAAATGGAAGTTGCCCCCCCCCACATGTTCGGGAAGAAAGTTCCCATCTTGTGACAGGCCATACTGTGGCAACAAGCCCAAAAGTGAAGTAATTCAGTGGCAACACGCCAAGGCAAAGGAAACAAATTAAACAGAAAAATGCAACCTTAGACTCCTATTTGGGGGGCAAAGAGGATCGAAGCATAGAGAGAGAGGTGGGCTGTGAGGTCAGAAGTCCTGCTCCAAAAGCCCCAGGGGAAAACATGAGCGGGTTGCAGGCCATAGAGGACCATAAGAAGGACTTTAAAAATCAAATAAGAGAAGTGGAGGAAAAATTGGGAAGAGAAATGAGAAGGATGCAGGGAATGTATGAAATGAGGGTCAACAGCCTAACTGAGGATAACAACACCTTAAAAATAGGCTAACTCAAATGGCAAAGGATGCCCAATAGGGCAATGAGGAGAATAATGCCTTAAAAAGCCAAATTTTCCAGATGGAAAAAGAATCTCAAAAGTTCACTGAGGAGATTCATTCCTTCAGAGTTAGACTGGAGCAAATGGAAGCTAATTATGAGAAATCAAGATACTTTTAAGCAGATCCAAACAAATGAAAGATTAGAAGGCAATGTGAAATATCTCATGGGGAAAAAACACTGACCTGGAAAATAGATCCAGGAGAGACAATTTAAAAATTATTGGACTACCCGAAAGCCATGATCAAGGAAAGAACGTAGAAATCACACTTCAAGAAATTCTCAAGGAAAATTGCCCTGATGTTTTAGATCCAGAGGGCAAAATAGAGGTTGAAGGAATCCACAGATCACATCCTGTAGGTAGGGTAAACTATCTCATGTAGAAGAGGAGGGGAAGAATAGGAAGGCACAAAGGCCAAAACCACACTCTCATTGAATTTGGTTCAGGGAGAGAATGACATACATACTAAATGGGATATCTCAACATGCAAGAGAATAGGGGGAAGGGGAATGAGAGGCGGGATGATGGATGGGAGGGAATCCTTGGGGGGGGGGGAGGTTGGAAGTACCCCCTATAGAAGAAGGACAGAATCAAGTAGGGAATGGACCAGGTGGGGGGTGGGATGAGTGGCAGGGAATTATAAGCAGGCTTGTAGAATATATCTACTTTGGTAATATTTTGCATAGCTAGACATGTACAACATATACTGAATTACTTATCTTCCCAGAGGGAATGGGTGACAAGAGCGGAAGGAAATGGATCTGAAATTCGAGGTCTTAAGATTAAATGTTTCAAATATATATAAATACTATTATTAATACTCTTTTGCTTGTAATTTGGAGAATGTTGGGGGGTGGGAAGAGACATAGGAAAGGAAAACCAAGGAGAAAGCCAATCTCATAGTCGAAGCAAGAAGTGATGGAAACCTTAACTAGAGTATTGTCTATGGTCTTGGAACAAAGAGGCTTAATATAAGAGAAGTTATGGAATTTAAAAGAAAACTGAAAATATAGGTATATGGGGTGAATGTAATTACTTGAGGATGGCACTAAAATTGAAATGTTTGATTACTGAAAGCATGATGTAGCCCCTGACAATAATACAGGTATTCTAAAAAAGAATGGTGAGTTTGAGAATAGTAATGTTTTGGACACAGTGAGTTTGATATATTTCTAGGACATCAAGTCTAGAATATTCAATAGGTCGAAGTAATATAATACAGGAACCCAGAACAAGGATAAGTGTTAGATATATAGACCTTAGAATGGCCTACATAGAGAGTCCCTTTGGACCCATTTGAACTGACAAGCCACCTAAAGAAGAGAGACAGAGAGAAAATGGAAGAGGCCCCAGGAGAGAGCTTTGGTGGAAACCCATGATTAGTGGTTTTCACCTGGATGAAGATTCAACAAGGTAGTTTGAGAAGCAGCAGTCAGAAAAGGGGAAGAAAGTCCATGAGAGAACATTTTCATACGAACCTAAAAAGGAGAGAGTTTCCAAGAAAATAGGTGGGCTAATACTGTAAAAAGCTAAATAAAGCTCAAAAGGATGAGAACTTATGAAAGTCCATTAGATTTTGCAATGAAGACATCACTCACAAGTTTCACTTGAATGATGAATTTGGCAGTCAGATTACGTAGGGTTTTTAAAATGTGAGAAGCGAAGAATTCAGTGACTCAAGGCCAGAAGTTTTTTGAAGAGTTTAGAGAAAAAAGGAGGGAAAATATAGGATTATTTGGGAAGAAGCAATTAAGGCCCTGGTAATGTTAGCAATTTGAATGGGGTTGTGCAAGAACAGAAATAAGGAACTTTTCATTAGGGCTAGAAAAGCGAATCAGATCTAGCCTCATATAGATTGTCATGAACTAAAGATGATTTTTAGATCTTTTGACCTTGGCAAATCACCTTGATTTTCTACATCTGTTTCCTTATTTGTAAAATGATGGAGTTTGGAAAGATTTTGTCTCAAGTTCCTCAAATTCTAAATTCTATAATGCTACAGGAGAAATATTTAAACCTGTATGTATTCTCACAGGTTTGTCACAAGAATGAAATATCAAAATGTGAGTAAAAGCACCATGGCATAATATAAATTATAGTAAAATCTTTTGCGTTCAAGAATGGGAAGAAGACAAAATAAAGTTCATTGTAAATTAGAGAAAAGGGCTTTAAAAGAAATTAGAAAGGCAGATAATCATTTCCACGTGTCAATGCAAACTTGACTAGAAGAAAAAAGCAATTAACCAGAAACTCTTAAGCATGAGTAAACAGAGGAACATACGTCATTGTTTGAATAGAACATTCACTAACTAATATCCAACTAAGCATTCAGTAATCTCTTCAAGTCAAATATTTTTATCTGGTATTTTAACTGATTTTAGTCAAGAAAGCATAAGATAAATTATATGTTGGCCTCTCATGATTTAAACTTGGTATATTTGCCGCAAACAAAAGAAATATTTCTCTGTTGTGTTTCTTTCTGCTTCATTTACTCCCTGCAGTTTAGTGCAGATTAATGTGTTCAGAGACTGATTGCAGTAATTACTCTGTCCTGCTGCTCGACTATATTATGCAAACAAATACACATGATGGAACAACTGAGAGCATGGACCAGTCTGATGCTACTTAAACTGTCCAGGTTTTCAATTTATAACATTCTGCAGAGGAAATGTATCTATGAAACTCTCTGGAGTGAGCTTTCTGAATATCTCCTTTTCTCTACTTTATTTTAGTATATTGATTCCTGTAAGTGGTGGTAGTAATGATGTTACGTGTGTGTGTGTGTGTGTGTGTGTGTTTGTCTGTGTGCACATATGTGTGTTTGTGGTTGTGTATTTGATCTAGTCATAGATGGTGATAGAACTGCTTACCTGCATCTGTAATTAATAAGCCAGCATTAAATTCTCTCCTTTCTGATCTTCCTGTTTTAATGTAGCCATGTTAAGTAAATTTATGTCATGGCTATAAAATAATACTTCCCTAAACCAATCTTAGCAATAGATTTTAAAATTTATCAAACTGTAGACATTTTCATCATTCCTCTCCACATTTTACAGTGTCACAATGATGATGTATGAGACATCTGGAATATGGGAGTGAGCAACAATTCATATGATGCAGTGAGAGAATCAAAAACTCAAAAACATCACACAAACATCATGCTATAAGTAATAAACCACATTTTTATTGCTAAAACAAACTTGTGCATTGCAATTTTAATTAACATATTGTGTAAAACCCCCAACAACAAAATGCATTTACTTTATTTTACTCTATTGTACTTAAATGCTCTGAAATATCAGGGATCTATAAGACACTGAAATAATCACTCCACTTAGACTGGAGAAAAATCAATAAAAGTTGTTAGGAATTACGTTAGCATGAGGCAGCAGAATATGGAATCAATGAAACATAAAAATAAGAGGCATCATAGACATAATCTTAACCAAATTAATTTAAATTTAAGGGAATTGATCCTAGAGACATCAAATATCCAAGGTCAAATTGATTATACTAGTTAATATCAATGTGGTTATTTGAATAACAATATGTATAAAAACATTTGGTGTGAGAATTAGTTCAAGTTATGACTCTGCTACCTACTATAAATGTGATGACAGCAAATTATATAAATTGTGTTATTCATAATTAAAGTAACTATAAAATGCAAGCTTCTTGAAAAAAATCTTATTTGAATTAAAAAAAAATTCTCTACGTACCCATACCAAGCATACATTAAGTTCTAAATTGTGAACTTTGAAAGAATAGATTTCAACTTCTTCAGAGCAAATATATTTGCAGTCCGTGGTCTAAGATTCTTTAGTGAAAATAGGCATAAGAGGAATGGCATGGTCTCAAGTGAAAATGTTTGATGACTACAAAAAACAGGTGAAATAAAAGAAAGAACATGTTTTCAATTAGAGTCTCATGTTGCTACCCAAAACACTTTATTTCCCATATAAAAAATTTAGAAAGAGGAGGCAGAGCCAAGATGGTGGAGTAGAAAGAGCACTTCCAAGGTGCTCTCCCCCACACCAATTCTAAACAATGGAAAAGGTAGACTCTGAAGAACTTCTAGAGCTCCAGCACCCATAGAACAACACAGAGAAGCTAACCTCCTGCAGAGGACACTTCAGTGAGCGGTCAGTGCAACAGAGAGCAACACTCTGGGAGCCGAGCCCAGGCCCACTTGAGGCATGGTTTTAGCACCAGGACGGGCTGGCCAGCAACTGGTTGGAGGGACCCCAGAACACCAGCAACTGTAGTGATTCCAGAATTATCATCACAGATATACCTAGATCAAAGTGAGAGGTTAGTGCCCTGTGGACTTTAGTACCAGTATATGGTCATTCATTGGAATAAAGGACTTTCAAGCATTTTTGAGGAAAAAATCAGAGTTGAATAGAAAATCTGACATTCAGACACAAGAAGCAAGAGATGCTTGAGAAGGTAATCAGGGAAAAGAAATCAAAAGGAACTTATCAAAGTTGAATTATTTACATTCCTACATGGAAAAACAATAACTGTGACTGATGAAACCTTCATCATTATGAAAATAATTGAAGAAGGGAATATGGGCATATGAATACATATGTTTGCAGGTATACATGGAGAGAGGGCACAGGTTGAATTTTGTGGGGAGGGATGAGACTTCAGGAGTGAAGTTAAGAGGTGAGAGAGGAAAGTGGCAAGAGGAGATGGAGAGAGACAGGGTAGGGTAAACTATCTCATCTAGAAGAGGCAAGGGCAGAGGAGGGGAAGAACAGGAAAGCAAAAAGACGAAACTATATTCTCATTGAATTTGGCTCAAGGAGAGAATCACATACATACTAAATGGGATATCTCCCCCTGCAGGAGAGTAGGGGGAAGGGGGATGAGAGAGGGCATGATGGAGGGGAGGGTATTCTGTGGGGAGGGGAGGGTGGAAGTTCCCTCTATAGATTAGGGACAGGATCAAAGTAGGGAATGTACCAGGTGTGGGGTGGGATGGGTGGGAGGGAAATATAAGCAGTCTTTTAGAATACATCTTCTATGGTAATGTTTTGCATAGCTATACATGGATAACAAATAATGAATTGCTTATCTTCCCAGAGGGAGTGAGTGACAACGGAGGAAGGGAATGGATCTTAAATTCAACGTTTTAAAATTAAATGTTTCAAATGTATATAAATACTATTATTAATACTCTTTTGCATGTAATTGGGAGATAAGATGTGCAGGCATTGGGGCACAGAGATTCACCTTGCCCTAATGGAAAAGTCGAGGGGGTATGAGAGAAGATATGGGAGAGAGCAGATTGGATGAGGTGATATCTTTTTTTTTTAACAAATGCTTTATTAACTTCTCTTTTACATCATTATTAACACCAGATTGTTAGTTACAATTTTGCCCCCGTTTTTCAACTTCGATAAGTTCCTTTTGATTTCTTTTCCCTGATTACCTTCTCAGGCATCTCTTGCTTCTTGTGTCTGGATGTCAAATTTTCTATTCAACTTTGGTTTTTTCCTCAAGAATGCTTGAAAGTCCTTTATTCCACTGAATGACCATATTATCCCCTGAAACAAAATATTCAGTTTTGTTGGGTAGGTGACCCTTGGGTTCAGTCCCAGTTCGTTTGCCCTCTGGAATATCCTGTTCTATGCTTCAATCCTCTTTGCTCCCAAAATAGGAGTCTAATGTTGCATTTTTCTGTTTAATTTGTTTCTTTTGCTTTGGCATATTGCCACTTAATTACTTGACTTTTGGGCTTGTTGCCACAGTAGGACTGTGCCACCAGACAGGGGAGCTTCTGTCAGGAACATTGGGCTCTTCACAACTTTCTGGCAAGCGGGATACCCACCCCATGACTCCCCCCCCAGATCACAATCCAGATCCAGGGATGTTAAAGCAAGAGCGATTACCCCTCAAGACTGATCACTGGATCTCCCTACAGTTTGCAGGCCAGGATCTGGAGCTGCCTCTGAAAACTACAAAATGGTGTGTCTCCTCAGCTGCTTCTAGCCCCGAGGTGAGGAAGCCGACTCGTTCCCCCAATAATGGTCCCAAAGTCCATTGGGCACTAACCTCTCACTTTGTCCTAGGCATGTCTGTGTTGATAATTCTGGAATCGCCACAGCTGCTGGTGTTCTGGGGTCCCTCCAGCCGGGTGCTGCCCCGGCCGCCCTGGGGCTAAAACGGCGTCTCAAGCCACCTTCCAAGCGCCTTGCTGGTCCTTCCTTCATGGCTGCTGGGCTGTCCTCAGTGGGAGGTTAGCTTCTCTGTGTTGTTCTGTGGGTGCTGGGTCTCCAGAAGTTGTTCAGAGTCTCCTTTACATTGTTTGGAGGTGATCTGGGAGGAGATTGCCTTGGAACTGCTGTTTCTACTCTGCCTTCTTGGTTCTGCCCCCAGTGAAGGGATATCTTGTGGGACTGCTATTCTGCCGTGGTGGTTATGGGAAAAATGGGGAAACAATTGTAACTCAAAATCTAGTGGAAAAGAATGATATAAACCATAAGTTAATAAAGCATTTTTTAAAGTAAAAAAATAAATTAAATTAAAAGTTAGAAACAAAGACCAGTAGGTCTCAGTCTCTCTTACACACATATCCACACAAAAGGTATGCATTTTGTGATACATGTATGTGTATATGTGCACACACACATATATGGACACACAATTAAAAAAATACAATCCACACCTTCACACACACACACACACACATATATACTTATTATAATTGTACTTAGGGATATGCATATCTCCGTGTATGCTTTACATTGATGTATATGCTTCACACATTATCATAAAAGACACATACAGAATGTAAGTATGTTCACAATGCTAGTGTGTATGTATGTGCTTATGGTATAAGTAAAATAATATACATTTATACAACAGATGTACACATAATTTATATATAATTTTGTGTGTGCATATGCATATGCATTACATATATACCTCTATTGTGTGAGCTTATATGCACACATATTAACATTCATATGTGTATGCACATTTATGAATATATGTATGTCTCCTTAATGTAGATATGTGAAAATACACAAGTGTGTGTATAAAAGCATATAGCATACACAGAGTAGGATTTATATCTGTATATAAATATATTATGCATTTATATGGATTTTTATGATATACTTATGTAATGAATGAAAATATATACTTATTTTTGTTTCAATAATACATAAACACATATGCAGTACTTATATCAACACACACACACATATATATGTATGTATATATATATATATATATATATACCTGCATACATACATACACATATACATACACATACACATACATATACATGTACATATACATGTACATATCCATATCCATATCCATATCCATATACATATCCATATCCATATACATATGCATATACATATACGTGAGTGTATCTAATGGATTACACTGAATTTTAACTTTTCTGAGTCTACTCCAGGCAGTGATTTCAGAGTATTTGTATGACATTTTAAATGTGTATTCATAGACACATATATTCTATAATAATTTGTCCATTTTGAAAGTGTGTGTATATGTAAATTTAAATATCAGTGCACAATTTATTTGTGTTAAAATGTAAATATATGTTTATCTGAATTGGGTACAAATATACAGATATTCATACATGTGTGTCACATTACTAAATCACATTGTGCAAGTTTGTGAATATGTGTGTATGTGTATGTGTGTGTTTATATTCAGTTATAGAAATACTGAATATTTTATCCCAGTGTATAATAAAAATGGGTTTAAATCAAAGAACTCCCGGTGATAATAGTTGTACCTTCCTGTCCTTGATTCTCAGTGTGTACTTTAATGACTATTCTCTATCATGTATCAGGAAGAAGAATCAAATTACAGGAATGCTGACCTTTTCAATACCTTACTTCATTAATGGGAGTAGGATAGGGAAGTGTGCTATTCCATATGATTCCCTGGGAGTGGAACCATCTTATTATTGGGACTCAGGGACCAGGGTTTATGTGTTTCTTGGAGGGAAAGTGATTATTGGGAGATAAGGAACTATTCTTTCAGGAAATTTGGAGATATTAAGAAATTCATCAAACCAATATACTGGACAATGAGTAATCTGGCACTGAGCATTTAAAATGGGATTATAGATTGGGATGTCATCCTATGGCCCACTCTATCACAAAGTGATTTGAAATGAGCAATGAAACCTCCTTGGATGATGAACACATAGTGAAGAGGAAGAGGCAGGAGACAGGAAAGGCCTTGTAACAGTCTAGGAAGCAATTATGCTATAATTAGACAATCAGGCTTTATGTTTTAGAGAAATAGAAATATTGGTGTATGTTTATTCCTGCATTCAAATTTGGATTAGTGAAAGCAAGCACACATACACATATACACATAGAGCCAAAATAAGTGACAAAATGTAATCCTCACATACACTAATCTATACACATAAAATTGAATACAGGTGATCCAATAAAATAATAGAATGAATGTTTTCAAGGATATGTGACATGGATATATATATATATATATATATATATATATATATATATATATGTATATATATATATATACACACACATACATACATACATATATACATATACATATATATATATATATATATATATATATATATATATATATATATTAGGGAGCAAGGTAAAAGCCAATTGAGAAAGCAATTTATGATTAACAGTCCAAGTGTCTGGAGAAAAGGGGAAAAACCAAAATAAACCATAATCACAATCATAAATTTGGTTGACTGTTGCATATGAGGATCAATTGATCAGAAATAACTATAAAAGGATGTGGAGCCAAGATGGTTGAGTAAAAGCAGAGAGTTGCTTGAGCTCTCCCCTAAACTCCTCCAAATTCTTATAAAAAATTACTCTAAACAAATTCTAGATCTGCAAAAACATCAAAATGACAGAATGAAACACATCTACAGCCTAAGAGAAACTGGAAGATCTATAGGAAAGGTATATCACACCAGGCTTGGAACAGAAAACAGTCTGGCATGGACTGTACCTGATAAACATAGGGCTGGAATAAGCCTCAGGGCACTGAATCACTGGCAACTATGGTGGTTTTCAGACTTCTCAAATAAAAAATGCCAAGGGCAGCATGGAATTTCAGTGACGCAACTCCATGGGACCTGGGCAAAAGAGGAAAACTGTCCAGTCCCAAACCTGGGACAACAGAGGTTGTGGTGGTGGGAACAGCAGCAGCAGTGACTGCTTCTGGAACTCTGGGCCCACAAACAGTGGGGGATGGAGCAACTATACAAAACCTATGAAGCCAAGAACAGCACACCTCCTATTACCCCCATCCCCACTGGAAGCAAAGTTTTTTTTTTTTTTTCATGAGAAAAGTTCGAAAGTGAAATATTTGCCTGGGAATCATACTTTGGGGAAAAGGAGACCAAAACATGCAACCAGAAGAAGTCAACAAAGTCAAAACTCTTACATCAAAAGCCTCCAATATATATATATGAATTGCTTGCAGGTCATGGAAGAGCTCAAAAAGAAATTTTGAAAATCAAGTAAGAGAAGTAGAGGGAAAATTGGAAAGAGAAATGACAGTGGTGTAAGGAAGACATGAAAAAAAAAAACAAGAAAACAGCCTGCTAAAGGAGACTATAAAATATTGAACAAAATAATAACTTAAGAAATAGACTAACCAGGAGATGGCTAGGTGACACAATAAATAGAGCAAAAGCCTTGGAGCAAGGAGGACCTGAATTCAAATCTGACCTCAGATGCTTAACACAAAAATCCTGCCCTGTGACCCGGGGCAAGTCATAGTCCCAATTGCCCTACCTCCCTCCCCTCCAAAAAGCAAAAAAAAAAAAAAGACTAATATAAATGGCAAGAGAGGTCAAAAAGGCAATGACAATACTTCCTTAAAAAGCAGAATAGGTCAAATGGAAAAAGAGATCCAAAGCTCACAGAAGAAAATAATTACTTAAAAGTTAGAATGGGGCAAATGGAAGCTAATGACTATGAGGAATCAAGAAATTATAAAACAGAACAAAAAGAAAGAAAAAAGATAAGAGACAATGTGTAATATATCCTTGGAAAAAAAACATGGACCTGGAAAATGGATCCAGGAGAGAAAATTTTAAGAAATATTGGACTTCCTCAAAGCCATGATAAAAAATGTGCCTAAACATCATCTTTTAAGAAATTATCAAGGAAAACTGCCCTGATATTGGAGAACCTGGTAGAATAAAAATGAAAAGAATCCACAAGTGTATCTTGAAAGAGATCCCAAAAAGAAAACTCCTAGGAATATTGTAACCAAATTCCAGAGTTCCCAGGTCAAGACATAAATATTATAAGCAGTCAGGAAGAGACAGTTTTAGTATTGTGGAAACACAAAGAGGATAACACAAGATGTTGGTGCTTCTACATTAAAGGTATAGAAGGGCTTAGAATATGATATTCTGGAGGTCAGAGGACCTAGGTTTAAATCACCTACCAAGCAAAACTGAGTATAATAATTCAGGGGAAAAATGGACATTCAACAAAATATAGAACTTGTATAGAAATAAAAAAAGCATTCTTCATGAAAGGACAAGAGTTAAGAGAAAATGTGACTTTCAAATACAAGTTTGAAGAGAAGCATGAAAAGGTAACCAGGAAGAAGAAATAATAAGGGACTTATAAAAGTTGAACTATGTACATTACTACATTTAAAGACAATATTTGAAAATCATGAGAATTTCCTCAATATTAGGGTAGTTGGAGGAGAGAGAGAGAGAGAGAGAGAGAGAGAGAGAGAGAGAGAGACAGAGAGAGAGACAGAGACAGAGACAGAGACAGAGAGAGAGAGACAGAGAGAGAGAGACAGAGAGACAGAGAGACAGAGACAGAGAGAGAGAGAGACAGAGAGAGAGACAGAGAGAGAGATTTGGCTTAAGGAGGGATAGCATACACTTTCAATTGGGTATCTTATCCTTCAGGAAAGTAAGGCAGAATGAGATTGGGGATGGGAGTTGATAGAAGGGAGGGCAGATTGGGGGAGTGAGTACTCAGAAGCAAACACTTTTGAAAAGAGACAGGGTCAAAGGAGAAAATAGAAAGGGGCCACTGGGATAACATGGAAGGAAATATTGTCTTTCACAACATGGCCATTATGGAAGTGTTTTGTATAACTACACATGTATAACCTATATTGAATTGTTTGCCTTCTCAATTGAGGGTAAGTGGGGAGGGAAGAAGGGAGATAATTTTGAACTCAAAATTTAAAAACATGTTTAAAAATGTTTTTTTTTTTTACATGTAACTGGGAAATAACCTATTCAGACAATGTGGTATAGAAATCTATATTGCCCTACAAGAAAGTAAGAGGGAAGTGGATCAGGGTGGGTGCATGATAGAAGGGAGGAGAGCTTGGGGGGAAAGTGAAATCAGAATGCACGACATCTTCAGATAGGGGGCAGGAGAAAGATGGGGATAAAATGTGCGTATATATGTATACACACAGTTACAAACAAAACCAATTATATTGAAATGCAGATAACATTTTTTAAAGTTCAGGGACCTAAAAAACCTCTAGCTTTTGTGACTAGAGATTTTTGTCTGAAGTGATCAAGTGTAAATTGACTCCAGTAAACAATGAGCTCCTGGTTATAGCCTAAATGCTAAAAAGTTTGAATTCAAATTAATGCCCTTCCAATTCAATTATAAATAGGGGCTCAAAAACAATATAGATTATTAATAACATTAAAGAAGTACATAGAATGACAGAAACCAAGTATGATCTTTGGGGCAGGCTTAAATACTCTGATATTTTTTCTATATAATTCTTTTGTTTTTTAATTGGCTTTTCCCATTTCCTAGAATAAATATATGTGATATATAGTATTGATAGTGAACCATGGATTTTTTTGTGAAATTAAAAAATAAGGAAACAATTTAATGAAATAACAAAGAAAATCATATTGTGATATCTATTATCAAATAGACTTGGTGGTACATTTGGGAGCTAACTGGAGAAAATTTATTAATTTTTTTGTCTTCAGTCCTTAAACAGATGATCACCCAAAACTTCATATGAGACCTTTGATACATTGAGTAGATTATACATCTGAGTCCAGTCTGATGCTTACTATCGATTTTTCTTTCATTTTGACCCACACCCACCCACCCAGTGTTCTTTTCTTCATGCACAACCATTGGTACTACTATTTATTCCTATTGAAATAGGATTCAAAACTTATTCTCAACCATCTTGGCTCAATCCTTATTGCCTAACCCCAACACAATCCTGTAATCTCTATCAAAAGAGAAAAGGTTCTGCTCAATATTATACTTTGTATTATGTTTGTATGTACTATATATATATATATATATATATATATATAGTATATATAATATATACGTATATACTATATATAACTATTTGACAATTATACCACTGCCCTTTCCCCTTTCAGCTTTTTTACACCCTGTCTTGAATGTGGCTTGTATTTTATCATAATTCAGGATATATATCCTTTTTTTCTGAGCAGGATTGCAGAATATATATTCTTATACACGAAGATGTAATTCTCTCTCTCTCTCTCTCTCTCTCTCTCTCTCTCTCTCTCTCTCTCTCTCTCTCTGTCTTTCTCTCTCTCTCCTTCTCTCTCTCTTCCTCTCTCACCAAATCTCAAAAATCTAGTCAATAAAGGCTAAATTTCTTACTCCATATCTCCAGGGAAATCTAAAAAACTCTCCAATTACATTGTAAAATTAAAACTACTTTCCATTGTCTCAAGCACAAAAAAGAAGTATAGAAACCATATGGCAGAAATAACCAGGCTTTAAGCTTGATGAGACATTGTTTTCTGACAAGTTGTCTCTTACCCCTAATATGTATGTCTTCTCTACTAAAACGCTTAAAATCCTTATATTTCTTCAATGTTCAACTTAATCAACAGTCACCTCCCAGTAAAAAAACAAAACAAAACAAAACAAAACAAAACAAAACAAAAAAAAAAACACAAAACTTAGTAGGCTGGTAGATTTTTCGCCCATTCCACAAAACTTATTATGCTTCCTTCCCCTTCCGATGACTATCTTTCTCACATTCACATTTTCTCTTGATAATATTCTCTCCCTTCATCTTTATCCCTACATCAATACCCATCTTCATTTCCACATCCATTGCTTACATCATCTATATATAGCTAGACTTATATTTAGATATCTATCTAAATCTAGATTTACTGGTATAGATGATGGATATATTATAGACAGGCAGACAAATGACAGGTAAGAGATAGATAGATAGATAGATAGATAGATAGATAGATAGATAGATAGATAGATAGATAGATAGATATAGATAGATCGAAAGATAGATAGATAGATAGGAACTTAAATGTGTATGATTCATTCTACAAATTCCCACATATCCCAGGGAAATGTAAGCTCTCTTGTGGGGAGAAGGACACTATATCTTTTACTTTATATTCCAAGAGCCTAATATTGCCCTTAAAGGACCTTAACATATTTTGGTTTGATCAGATAGACTGAATCCAAATTTGATATAGAAAAAATAAAAGCAGTTGCATGTATGGTTCTGATAATTGAACATTGTGATCATGTATAATGAGTTAACTTTACATAAATTCTTGGTTCAGTGTTTGGCACAAAGTAGGTGCTACACAAATATTTCTTTGCTTCCTCCTCGTCCTCCTCCTCCTCCTCCTTCTTCCTCTTCTTCTCCTTCTTCTTCTTCTTCTCCTTCTTCTTCTTCTTCTTCTTCTTTTTCTTCTTCTTCTCCTTTTTCCCTCCTTCTCCTCCTCTTCTTCCTCTTCTTCCTGCTCATTAGTAAATATAATAAGTAATTTTCCTATTTTTTATAAATGTCTTTCCTTTAATATCCATATTTTTGAAGGTTGTAATTTAACATTTCACAAATCATGTTTTTAGAAAATTTTCATGATTTTAATTTATCATGAATTTAATGTAATTAACTTATTATAAATGGACTTTCACAGAAATTAAGTGTTTTATTAAATAATCTATAAGAGGTTGGGATAGTCATGATGGAGTTATGGGAGAAAGAAAGGAAGATACTATAACTTTCTTTAAAAATCTGTATTTTAATGAACATTTCATGTATTTTTTTCCTTTTTTTTTTTGATTAAACAAATGCTTTATTAACTTCTGGTTTACGTCATTCATTTCCACCAGATTATGAGTTACATTTTCCCCCCATTTTTCCCTACCCACCACCCCAGAATAGCAGTCCCACTAGATGTCCCCTCATCTAATCTGCTCTCTCCCATATCTTCTCCCATACCCCCTTCGACTTTGCCATTAGGGCAAGATGAATCTCTGAGCCCCACTGCCTGGACATCTTATGAAACATTTAATTTTAAAACTTTGATTTTCAGATCCATTCCCCTTCTCCCTTGTCACCCACTCCCTCTGAGAAGATAAGCAATTCAGTATGTGTTGTACATGTATATCTATGCAAAACATAATCATAGTAGATATATTGTAAAAGACTGCTTATATTTCCCTCCCACCTGTCTCACCTCCCACCTGGTCCATTCCCTACTTAGATCCTGTCCCTCTTTGATAGTGGGTACTTCTGACCTCCCCTCTCCCCAGAATGCCCTCCCCTCCATCACCCCCCCTCTCATCCCCCTTTCCCCCACTCAGGAGAGTGAGTGAGGGTAAGATATTCCATTTAGTATGTATGTGATTCTCTCCTTGAGCCAACTTCAATGAGAATATGCTTTTGCCTTTTTGCCTTCCTGTTCTTCCCCTCCCCTGCAACTACTTCCCCTTGCCTCTTCTACATGAGATAGTTTGCCCTACCCTGTCTCTCTCCATCTCCTCTTGCCACTTTCCTCTCTCACCTCTTGACTTCACCCCCTTAAGAATGATCCCTTCCTTGGGGCGGCTAGGTGGCGCATTGAGCAGAGAGCCAGACCCGGAACCAGAAGGACGCGAGCTCGGATCCGACCCCAGACACCCATCACACAAACAAAAACCCAGCCACGTGAACCTGGGCAAGTCACCCAACCCCAATTGCCCTCCAAAAAAATAATAATCATCCCTTCCCATCAAATTCAACCTGTGCCCTCTATCCATGTATACCTGTGAACATATGCCATGTACCCTTCTTCAATCATTTTCATAATGAGAAAGGTTTCATCAAACACAGTTATTGTTTTTCCATGTAGGACTGTAAATAGTCCAACTTTGATAAGTTCCTTTTGATTTCTTTTCCTTGGTTACCTTCTCAAGCATCTCTTGCTTCTTGTGTCTGAATGTCAAATTTTCTATTCAACTCTGGTTTTTTCCTCAAGAATGCTTGAAAGTCCTCTATTCCACTGAATGACCATATTTTCCTCTGAAACAAGATACTCAGTTTTGCTGGGTAGGTGACCCTTGGGTTCATTCCCAGCTCTTTTGCCTTCTGGAATATCATATTCCATGCCCTTCTATCCCTCAGTGTAGAAGCTGCCAGGTCCTGGGCTATTCTGATTGTGTTTCCACAATATTGAAATTGTTTCTTCCGGGCTGCGCTGTTGGTTCCCAGCTTGATGGGCTGCCTGCTCTCAGAGCGCTGCGCTGGCTGCTCCCTGCAAGGCTGCTGGGCTGTCCTCAGCAGGAGGTTAGCTTCTCTGTGCCGTTCTGTTGGTGCTGTGGCTCCAGAAGTTGTTAGGATCTCCCTTTCACATTGTTTGAAATTTGTGTGGGGCAGAGCACATTGGAAATGCTGTTTCTACTCCGCCATCTTGGCTCCGCCCCCCCCATGTATTTCTTAACTAAAAAGCTAGTTCTTGCTTTTTTTTTTCTTCTAGAAGCAACTATGCATTTCCTTGTATGTTATTTCCAGAATTCACACTACTGAGGTATTTTACATGCCAGATGTTTTCATTGCTTATTTTCAGTTTTACTTTTATCACCTCTGTTTCATTGAAAGCACATGAGAAAACACTCTAGCCATTCTCCATTGCTCTATGGCATCTGGCCTGGGGCTTGTGCCAGCTCAATCATATCTCCACTTAAAAAAAATAAGATGCTGTAGGGTCTATGTTTTGTGCCTAATCAAAAATACATTTTCATATAGAGCTGATGCAGTTGTGAGTGCATTGACAGCATTTTCATCAATTGATGCAGAAATAAATTTGTAGAAGAAAATGACAAAAAATACTAGGATTTCAATTTATTTCTCCCTATATATACATGTACACCCAGATATCCTACAACAATTTTCTTTTACTTTCTCACATTAAAATAACAAAATCATTACTTTAATTTGACATTAATGCTATCCCATCAGTGCAGTATGGTATTATGGTATAGTGGTCTACTGGCTCTGTAGTCAGAGAATCTGTGTTCAAACTCCCCTCTGGTACTTGCTTTATGTATAAATTTGGTAAGGTCACTTAATCTTCCTAGACCTCAGTTTCTTCATCTGAATAATGAGAGGGTTGTACAAACTGTCTTTTTTTTCCTTTTTTTGGAGGGTAACTGGGGTTGACTTGCCCAAGGTCACATCACTAGTTTTGTGTTAAATATCTGAGGCCGGATTTGAACTCAGGTCCTCCTGACTCCACATAATGATGCTTTATTCACTGTGCCACCTAGCTGCCCAATAAACAAACTGTCTTTTGAGGCTTCCTCTGTCTATTTATAATCCTTTACCTATATGTATTTAATACTAAAATAGAAAAAAGCATTTCAGATGAAAAGAGTTTGAGTTTCTTTTTCTGTAACTTACAGTGGAATGCAAGTCATTTAGGACAAGATAAATTATTAAATATCTGACATCACATAAGCCTTAGAAATTTTAATTTTTTAAATAATGCAATATTAATCAAAAGATGTCATATATTTAATTTTTAATAATTAAACATTTTTATCTTTCTGATATAAAATGAATCTTTTTGCCTTTTATTTCTTTTTTATTGGTTTAGTTTTAATTAACAAGATTCAATTCCATATTTCCTTGATTTTCAAATTTCCTTAACCTCCCTTCCCCCACTCCCCCACGACAGCATATAGTCATACCTTTTATTTCTAAATAAATGCTTAAGTGTAGCTCATAAATTTTAAATGGATTGGAAAATTCTATGGGTCAATAAAGCATGCTTATTTTCATCTCTCAAATAAATTTCTGACCAATCCTGAAATGTCTTTTAGAAAAGGGCATATTACAGTATTCCTTTTCTATTTATGAATTTCTGTTTCAGAATTAATTATGCATCTCTGTATATCAATATGTTCATCAAATGTCATCATTTCTTCAACATTGACAACACTACAATTACCATTTTGGGAGAGCAAAGAAAAGAATGGATGTCTTAACATCTGATTTTACAATGTCTAGATTTACTTGTTCATGTATAGCAAAGACATTCTTGAATGAAACTGTGATTTTCATAAGCAAAATTAGATTTCCTTATTCTCTTTAATACTCCAGTCTTTGTTTTGTCTGTGGCAATCAATATTTCCTCAAAGCATTGGTTAGCACATTAGCACATTAAAACAACAACAACAACAATAACAGAAAACAATCTTTTTACTGTTTTCCAGCTTCAAGAATTCTATACTTCACTGAATTGGAATGTATAACAATTCGTGTAGCTGTCAAGTACCTCTAATCATCTTTGCTTGTTTTCTGATAGTTTTGAAGGAATATAATTTGTCCATATTGGCCATTTTCTTTTTTTTCTGTATAAATGTCATCATTTAAAAAAAAATACAAGAAAGAGTGTATTGGGGTAGGGATATCCACAAAGTGAATAAGGAATAATTAAGGAATAGGCACCCTCATTTGACCTATCCTCAGAATGCCCAGAGGAAATGAGAACATCCAGGAGCAAGGAACAGGAGGCATTGGTCTGGGAAGGAAGGCCGACAACCCGAACTCTAATATTTACCAAGATGAAACATATACTTGTACTTATCACCCACCCCCTCAGGTCATGGTTCATACTTCGAACATGCAAATGGATTCTGCCTATGTGCAGAGTTCTGAACATCAAATTGTGAGTCCCCTCCCGCCCACACACACATCCCTAGGCAGATTAATGTCTCTCAAGAGGTTATTCTGTTCCTTTTGACTTTCACATTTCCCAAAAATCTAACAAGATCCTCTATTTAAGTTTTTCTCTTTTCTAGAATATGTACATCTCTATATACCCTCCCCCTTATATACACATCTCAGTTGACCTACATCTGTAATCCCTACTATATTTAGTATCTATTTCATTTGAAGTTCTCCCTTATTTGAATGAATGAATTTGGGACTTTCCCAAGGCTAAAATACCCTCCTATATCTGTATCTCCCTTCACACCAATGCATCTTTCACATATCTGGACCATTTCTACATCTGCTGAGTTTCTAGCTATTACCTTCCCTTCCAATTTTCCCTCTGAAGAATTTTCAAAGAACTCAAAGTGATTTATTATTTCTGGCAAATAGGCTACTTCAGGTCTGGCAATCTCAGGGCAGGGCTTAAATTCAACATCCACTGTAAACCCATACTGACCATGATCCCCAAAGATTCATTAACCCCTAGGTTGGGGAGGGAAGTTGGGGGGCTGGCTGTTGCTAAACAGTGGCCCTCATGAAACAGTTTTCCATGGCCAGAGGAGTAGGAGGGAAGGGGGGCAAAGAGATGGAGGTTGTGGTTTTAGGGATATGTCTCTGACACAGTCCTATCAGTGTTAGTTCCTAGGGGAAGGAGTGGGGATCCTGGAGGGAGATGGACCTGTAATTCTTCACTCAGATCTGTTTTTGTGCTTTATATGAGCCAGCTTGACATTCTCTTGCTCTGTGGAATGAGGTAGAGCTTCTAGGTGAAATATGATAATGAGATAATAGACAAAACACCTCAAATGGAACCAAGAAGTGGTGAGACAGTGGAGCCCCACCACCAGTACAAACCATTGTGAAGACCTCAGAACCCCAGCCAGCAATGGCAGTGGAGAGGCAGGGACCAAAATCTCTAGCTGGGTTAACAGCATAACCAGAGTTGAAACCCATGGATGTACCAGTGTCCAGGACCACAATACCATCAGTAAAGTCCTCAGGGAATTGGGTTGTTGTTGGGTTCCACAATAGCCAATACACAAAAAATGAGTAATGCTGTGCCTATGAACTGATCAAAGAAACCATTGACAATGTTCAAGTGCCCAGAGGGGTAGGTTGAAAAGATGCTGGCAGTGCCATTGGGGCCAGAGACAAAAAAACTGACTATCAGCAAAGGTCCAAATTGCATCATAGTACAGTCCTAAGACAATCCCAGCCCCTAGGAATGCCCCCAATATCTTGGCCAGTGCATAAATGGGCAACTTGATCCAACTACCCCCACCAGGAAGCAAAGAGCAAAGGTCACAGCTAGATTTAGGTGGGCCCCAGTCATTTGTCCAGTAATAAAGATACCAAGTATGAATGCAAAGAAAAAAGCCAGTTTGAGGGTAAGAAAGCCACTGTGGGTCCCTCTGCTCAGCACAACCTGGGCCAAGAGCCACAGCTCCACATCACTAGCATAAGTGTCCAGAGGCATTTAACTAGAGTGTGGTACAGGAGCCGGGTCTAAGGTACAGCAACTCCCTGCAGTGTGACACAAGTTTCTTATGATGGTCTATGGTTCAGAGTAGTGACGCAGTACTGTGGGGCAAGAACTTGTGGGTAAAAGAGAGAGCCCTTATGGGAGCTCCCAAGGGGAGCATCTGAGCTGCAGATATCAGAGCAAAGAGAGTGGAAGAATAGAGGGAGGGAGAGGACGGGCACCCACCCTCTGCTACCATGCTCTATATCATCTATTTTCTACTGAACTTTCTTCTACAATTTCTTGTGACTAATTCTGTTTCATTATGGGATTAAATATCCCTTTGAATACTTGATTTTCCCACATCAATAGCAGGAGCAGTATCTAAATCATTGAAATGTGCTCTGCCAATAGTTAGAACATTTTCAAGGCTCCCTAAGATAATATCCATTTTCAAAACATAAACATTACACCATTAACAAAAGAGAGTAATAAAATATGTATACATCAACAATAAAGGCTACAGTCACCTAACAGAGAACTAATTAAAGCTGGGAATCCAGTTCAATCCAATTTCCTCTGATCAAAGTTAGGTATTATGTGTCAGCCTACTCAGAGTAGAAGCACAAACTACTAGTGCTCCCACAAAAATGGAGCTACTGTATCAAAATTGTTTTGTGTCCCAAGTACTAGGCACAACAGTTTCAATGCACAATTCAACTTCAGATAATAGATTTTTAAAGTATATATTTTCTACTTAGGATATAATTTATGGGCTCCTTTCAAAGTGTATTTTCTTCATATCATTAAATATTTTTAAATTATAGTTTCAAAAAGTATAAATATCCATTCTTCAAAGATTTTGAGTTCCAAATTCTCCCTCTTGCTCCCACCCCTTTCTTCCCCATTGAGAATATATGAGGTCATAAAAACACATTTTCTTATTAGCTATATTATAAAAAAAAGACACAAAAGGGGGAAAAGATGAAAATGAAAGAAGTGTGCTTCAATCCACACCCAGATATCATTAGTTCTCTCTGTCAAGGTAGATAGCATGTTTCGTTGTGCTTATCATTTCTATATATTACCAAGAAACCCAGCAGGAAGAGAGAGAGAAAATGCTCCTGTCTGTCCTTGGATGGTGATCTAGGAGTGAGTTTAGGCAGTGGAGTTGTCAAACAACCTCCAGTTCTGCACCCAGTGCTAGGGGTCTTCTGTTAACTTGGTCTGACCAATTTTCTAATCCAATTAACTTTTCTGGCTTCAGAAATCTCAAACTTGTTTGTTCTTTAGCACTAAGTCCTACCACTAGTATTTCATTCACATGGGCTCCAGGCCAGCTTTCTTCATGTCACAGATCTCCCTTTTTAAACTTTTAAGTTTTCTTGACCTTGAAGAATGTTATGTACTGACCTTTAATTGGCCAACTTCTACTAGAATTAGATTTGAGGAGTTATTTTTAAAGTTATTTAGAGAGTCATGTTCAGAGAATTCAGCTGTAGTGTTTCCTCTACTCTACCATCTTGGTCATATCCCTGGCAATCCTATATTAGCTCTTAAGTTTTTGACATAGAAAAGAAAGCTTAGATACAATTTTATTAGAAATTTACTTTCTAATGAGGAGAAGAAAAAGCAAGAAGAGTAAAAGATGTGGTCCCTTTATTTTATTCAAAATATATTTAAATGTATTTTGCTATTGTGTCACAATAAGTCCTTTTTAAATTTCACTCCCACCAAGACTGCAAAGAAAAACCAGATAAATAAGAAAAATTTAAAAATACCTTGTAAAGTAGCCCAGTACAATGATTCCATCTAAATAGTTTTCCACCGAGAAGAAAAATATGTTTCATCAGCTGTTCTCCAAAAGCACCATTGGATTGGTATTTTTAATCATTTAGAATTTACCTTTCTGGGGGCGGAGCCAAAATGGCAGAGTAGAAACAGCTTATCCAAGCCACTCTGAGGAGACACGACATTTTGTAGTTTTCAGAGGCAGCTCCAGCTCCTGGCCTGCAAATTTGTGGGGAGATTCAGCGATCAGTCTTGGGGGGTAATCGCTCTTGCTTTAACCTCCCTGGATCTGGATTGTGATGTAGGATGGAAGCCGTGGGTGGGTTTACAGCTTGCCAGAAATGGAAATTGCCGTCCATATGTTGGGAGGAAAATTCCTCTAGCTGGCCTTAAAGCCATAGTGTGGCAACAAGCCCAAAAGTCAAGTAATTAAGTGGTAACATGCCAAGGAAAAGGAAACAGAAAAATGCAACACTAGCCTCCTATTTTGGGGGCATAGAGTGGGAAAAGGACTGTGAGGTCAGAGGTACTGCTCCAAAAGCCCCAGGGAAAAACATGAGCAGGTTGCAGGCCATAGAGGACCTTAAGAAGGACTTTAAAAATCAAATAAGAGAAGTGGAGGAAAAACTGGAAAGAGAAATGAGAAGGATGCAGAAAAAGTATGAAATGAGGGTCAACAGCCTGACTGAGGAAAACAACACCTTGAAAAATAGACTAACTCAAATGGCAAAGGAGGCCCAAAAGGGCAATGAGGAGAAGAATGCCTTAAAAAGTCGAATTTCCAGATGGAAAAAAGAGTCTCAAAAGTGCACTGAGGAGATTCATTCCTTCAGAGTTAGACTGGAGCAAATGGAAGCTAATGACTTTATGAGAAATCAAAATGCTGTTAAGCAGATC
The DNA here is from genome assembly GCA_011680675.1 of Gymnobelideus leadbeateri. Lineage (NCBI taxonomy): Eukaryota > Metazoa > Chordata > Mammalia > Diprotodontia > Petauridae > Gymnobelideus > Gymnobelideus leadbeateri. The sequence goes on along the minus strand of WOXC01011031.1, from coordinate 189,434 downwards.
TAAACAAACGAAAGATTAGAAGGCAATGTGAAAGATCTCATGGGAAAAACCACTGACCTGGAAAATAGATCCAGGAGAGACAATTTAAAAATTATTGGACTACCTGAAAGCCATGATCAAGGAAAGAACCTAGAAATCACCCTTCAAGAAATTCTCAAGGAAAATTGCCTTGATGTTTTAGATCCAGAGGGCAAAATAGAGGTTGAAAGAATCCACAGATCACCTCCTGAAAAAGATCCCCAAAAAGAAAACTCCCAGGAATATTATAGCCAGATTCCAGAATCCCCAGATCAAGGAGAAAATACTACAAGCAGCCAGGAAGAAACAATTTCAATATTGTGGAAACACAATCAGAATAGCCCAGGACCTGGCAGCTTCTACACTGAGGGATCGAAGGGCATGGAATATGATATTCCAGAGGGCAAAAGAACTGGGAATGAACCCAAGGGTCACCTACCCAGCAAAACTGAGTATTTTGTTTCAGGGGAAAATATGGTCATTCAATGGAATAGAGGACTTTCAAGCATTCTTGAAGAAAAAACAGAATTGAATAGAAAATTTGACATCCAGACACAAGAAGCAAGAGATGCCTGAGAAGGTATTCAGTGAAAAGAAGTCAAAAGGAACTTATCAAAGTTGAACTATTTACATTCCTATATGGAAAAGCAATAACTGTAACTGATGATACCTTTCTCACTATGAAAATAATGGAAGAAGGGTGTGTGGTCATATGAATACATATGTGAATGTGTGTGTAGATGGTTACAGTTATATAAGGATAGAGGACATAGGTTGAATTTGTTGGGAAGGGAGAATACTCAAGGGATGAAGTTATAAGGTGAGAGAGGAAAGTGGCAAGAAGAGATGGGTAGAGACAGGGTAGGTTAAACTATCTTATGTAGAAGAAGCAAGGGGAAGTGGTTGTAAGGGGGGGAAGAATAGGAAGGCAAAAAGGCAAAACCACATTCTCATTGAATTTGGTTCACGGAGAGAATGACATACATGCTAAATGGGATATCTCAACCTGCAGCAGAATAGGGGGAAGGGGGATGAGAGGAGGGAAGATGGATGGGAGGGCATCCTTGGGGGGAGGGGTGGTTGGAAGTACCCACTATAGAAGAGGGACAGGATCATGTGGGGAATGGACCAGTTGGGGGGTGGGATGAGTTGGAGGGAATTGTAAGCAGCCTTGCACAATATATCTACTATGATAATGTTTTGCATAGCTAGACATGTACAACATATATTGAATTACTTATCTCCCCAGAGGGAATGGGTGACAAGGGAAGAAGGAAATGGATCTGAACATCGAGGTCTTATCATTACATGTTTCAAATATATATAAATGCTATTATTAATACTCTTTTGCTTATAAATGGGAGATAAGATGTGCAGGCATTGGGACACAATGATTCACCTTCCTCTAATGGCATAGTCGAAGGGGGTATGGGAGAAGGTATGGGAGAGAGCAGATTGGAGGAAGCGATATCTTGTGGGACTGCTATTCTGGGAGGTTGGGTAGGGGAATAACGGGGGGAAATGATTGTAACTCAAAATCTGGGGAAATGAATGATGTAAAACAGAAGTTAATAAAGCATTTGTTTAAAAATATGCTAAAAAAGAATTTACCTTTCTTTATGTGTGTGTGTGTGTGTGTGTGTGTGTGTGTGTGTGTGTGTGTGTACATAGTGGAGTCATTGTGCATTATTTTCTACTCATGCTGCTTATTTCTCTTTGCATACATTAACACAGATTTCTTAATGTTACTCTCAATTTGCTGTAATTATTTTTATTGCAAAATAATATTTATTACATTTATATACCTTACTTTTTCAGTAACTCTTGTATTGAGAGAAATCCATTTTGTTTCTTTAATTAATTGATCAAACAATTAATTAAGTTGTTTGTTTATTGCTACCACAAAGAGCAATGATGTCCTATCTTTTGCTGCCTTTTTTGCTGTATTTCCCCTTTCTGAGGTGTATGTCCCATAGTAGAATTTTAGAGTTAGAGGTAATAGACAATTTAGTGACTTTCATTGAAAAATTCCAAACTTGAGTCCTGAATTATTGAACTGATTTTTAGTTAGAACAATGAATGTATCGCTGCCTTCCTATAATCACTCTAATATTAAGTCTCTTGTTATCTTTTCTGTCACATTTGAAAAAAAAATAAATTGTCTACATGGTTTTCATGCAATTATCCCAGTGACACTAAGTTTAAACTGAGCTGGCTGTGAAATGATATTTGGAATGAAAGAGATTTCTCTTAGTCACCAATATTTTAATACATAAAATGAATGTATAATTGTAGCTATTTGGATAATTTTCCCTAATGGTGCATATTTCAACTAATGCATATTATAATTCTATTCAAATCTTTACCATGTCTTCCCATAAATCTATCCTTAGGAGCCCACTAAAAAGAACCTGCTTGACAGTATCTTGATTTCTCAAAAAGTCACTAGTTTCCATTTGCTCCAGTCTAATTCTGAAGGAATGATTCTCCTCAGTCAGCTTTTGAGATTCTTTTTCAGCTTTTTGAGGCATTCTTCTCATTGCCATTTTGAGCCTCTTTTGCCATTTGAGTTAGTCTATTTTTAAGGCGTTATTTTCCTCAGTCAGGCTGTTGACTCTCATTTCATACTTTTTTGCATCTTTCTAGTTTCTCTTCCCAATTTTTCCTCCACTTCTCATATCTGCTTCTTAAGGTCCTCTACGGCCTGTAACCAGCTCACCTTTTAATTTGGGGCTTTTGCTGCAGGAGTTCTGACCTCCAGTTCTCCTCCTGTTCCATGCTTTGATCTTCTTTAACCCCAAAATAGGAGTTGAATGTTGAAGTTTTCTGTTTACTTTGTTTCCTTTGCCTAGGCAAGTTGCCACTTAATTACTTGACTTTTGGGCTTGTTGCCACAGTAGGACTCAGCCACCAGTCATAGGAGCTTCGTTCCAAATGCTGGGGTTTTCTCATCTGCTTGAGGTATTAGTTGGGTGCCCTTTGTGAAGCTTCCCCATGCTCTGACAAGCTGGTTGCACATACTCCAAGACCTCTACCCCAGACTGCAATCCAGATCCAGGAAGGTTAAAGCAAGAGCGATTACTCCCAAGACTGATCGAATGGTCTCCATACAGCCTGCAGGCCAGGAACTGAAGCTGAAACATGGCAGCTGAACCCCTTCTACTCAGTGGCTTCCTGCCCCTAGGAAAAGCAGCTGATACACTCTCCGCACTAGTCACAAAGTCACTCAAAGGGCACTGACCTCTCACTTTGTCCTAGTCATCTATGTGTTGATAATTCTGGAAATGCTACAGCTGCTAGTGTCCCTCCAGCCAGCTGCTGGTCTGGCTGCCCTGGGGCTAAAACCTCTAACTCACATGGTCCTGGCCTTGGCTCCCAGAGTTCTGTGCTGGCCACTCCCTGCCAGGATGCTGGGCTGTCCCCAACAGGAGGTTAGATTCTCTGGGTCATTTTGTGGGTTCTGGAGCCCCAGTGCTCATTCAGAGGCACCTTTTACATAAATTTGGGTGTGGTTTTGGGTGGAGCACCATGGAAGTGCTGTCTCTAATCTGCCATATTGGTTCCAGAAGTAAATAATTTCAAACAGATATGGAAAGACTTATAGGAACTAGTACAGGATAGAGTAAGCATTATCCGAAACACAATTTGCAATATTAAGTTAAAAGTGAGCAATTTTAAAAACATGACAAACTGATAAAGAATAAATGAACAGAAATAGAGCAATTTATGCAATAACATCATGTATGTAAAAATAAACACATTGAAAAGCTGTGAGAGTATGATCAATATAATTACAGTTGGACATACTGTACCTTGATCCTGATATAGTGCATATAGTTCTTTGATTTTCATCTTCTTTCTGCATGAAGGAAAGCTTCCAACCAATGATTTGTATAAAGAGGTCATCCATGTACTCTGAATGAAGCATAATAGATGGAGAGCCTGAGTCTTAAACTGCTACTCTTGAATTTTTGTTTTTATTTGTTTGTATGTATGTATGTTTGCTTGATTTTTTTGACTGTGTTTCCCTATCTAACCCTATCTGGAAGTGCAAAGTTCCAGTACTTGAAAGAATAGTAGCTCCCTTTGCTTCTTTGGAATTATTATGTGGATGATAAATTTATTACAGACACCCATTTGGTTTTGGCCCTAATGTAACCTAGAACCTCTATGCTCATTTAAGCCATTATCCTCTTTCTGCCCCTTAGCATGGATTCTAAGCATGTGTGACCAACCTTGGCATATCAATGAAATTTAAAACCACATTTTGAAAGATTTATTTGATGAATTTATTTGATGAATCCCTTTTGGAAGATTCATGGAATGACCTGAGAAAGAACCAAAATTAATAAATACTAATGAATCCTTTGTGAAATATAGCACTGTATTTATGAGCTTCCATTTCTATCAAAATGTTTAAATATAAAAATTTCCAGATTAAAATTGATCTCATTAAACACTGTTAAGATAAGATTGAATTGTCTACTTGTGGGCATTATTCGTAAAGTCACATGTGTCAAAATCATGACCCAATGGCCACATGTAGCCTGTACATACCTGAGTGTGGCCCAAAACAGATTAAAATTTAACTGAGGAACAGTTTAAAAATAAATAAAATTTAACCAAATATATTAAAATTTTACAAAATTAAATCAAATAAAAGAGAAATATTCACTTAAAACTGTAGCAACACATGGCCTGCCAAGATACTGATGAGTAGGGTAGTACATCAATTACCTGGTATACTATTAGAGTTTTGGTAAATTCTCCATCTCTGTACATATAAATACTACTATGTGTCTGGTGATTGTGTTCAGAAATTCCAACCATGTGAAAGCTTTAGGTTAAAGAACCTGAAAATGCATAAAATTGAGGAGGAGTTAACTCTAATAGCAAATCAATCCTATATATTGTTCATTAAAGAACATTTTACTCACAGTAATACTGAGAGATATTTAGTACAAGTGTTAATCTCTTCATTCTACAATTCTCAACTACATAGCTAGTGATTCATTAGTTCTCCAGAATGAAAAACCAATCTATGTACAACTCCAATACACAAATACACACATATACACACACACATGAACACACACAGACACTAACATGATTCTGAAGGATACATATCATATAAGCATGTTAACACATATTCTAAATAACTTTCCCCCCCTCCATTCATACCAAAGACTAACTTCATATTCTCATTCCTCTCAGTAAAACACTTTGGGGGGGGGGGGGTTGGAGTCAAGATGGCAGAGTAGAAACAGGACCTCCATGGGGATCAGGCTCCATCCTCCTTAAATTTATGTAAACGGTGACTCTGAACAAACTTTGTAGCTAGAGAATCCATAAAATGACAGAGAAGCTAACCTCTCCTGGGGACAGCCTGGAAGGCCAGCAGAAAGCAGTCAGTGCAACACTCTGGGAGCCAACCCCAACCCTGCTCCAGCAGAGGTCTTAGTCCCAGGGCTGCCTGACCAGCCTCCAGCTGGAGGGACTTCAGATCACCAGTAGCTGTGGAGGTTTCCAGAATTAACAACACATATATGCTAAGGACAAAGTGAGACGTCAGTGCAGTGTGGACTTTGGGATCCAATAGTTCTGGAGTGTGGACAGCCTTTGCCCCTGGTCTGAGAAGCTGCTGAGGCACCATGGCTCTGCAGGTGCCACCATGTGGCAGCTTCAACTCCTGGCCTTCAGATTGTAGAGGGAAGAAGCAACCAGTCTCAGGGGTAATAACTCTTGCTTTAAACTGCTTGGATCTGGATCATGATCTAGGGTAGATGTCCAGGTGTGTGTGACCAGGTTGACAGATCATGTGGAGGCTTCAGCAAAGGCACCCAACTAATACCTTTGGCATCTGAGAAAACTCCAGAGTTTGGAATGAAGCTCCCCTGATTGGTTGCAGAGTTCTACGGAGGCAAAAATCCCAAAAGTCTATTAATTGAGTGGCACCATGAGCAGGCAAAAGAACACAAGCAAACAGAGCAACCCAATGTTACACTACTATTTTGGGGACAAAAAGGGGGACCTGAAAAAGGATTTTGAATGCCAAATAAGATATGTGAAGAGAATGATGCAAGAAAATTATGAAATTAGAGTCAACAACATGACTAAAGAATACAGCAGCTTAAAACAGACTAACTCAATGGAAAAAGAGGTTCAAAAAGGAGAAGAATGCCTTAAAAAGCCAAATTTGGCATACTGAAAAATAATCCCAAAAGTTCACTGAAGAGAATCATTCCTTCAGAATTAGATCAGAGCAAATGAAATATAGTAAATTTTGGGAAATCAAGATACTAATGAACAGATCCAAACAAATGAAAAATATAAGGCAATGTGTTATATATCACTGTACAAACCACTTAACTGGAAAATAAATCCAGGAGAGATCATTTAAAAATTATTGGACTACCTGAAACCATGAACAAAAAAGCACCTAGAAATCATCCTTCAAGACATTCTCAAGAAAAATTGTCCTGATATTTTAGAAACAGAGGGCAAAATAAAGGTTTAAAGAATCCACCAATCACCTTCTGAAAAAGATCCCAAAAAGAAAACTCCTAGGAATATTATATCCAGGTTCCAGAATTCCCAGATCAAGAAGCAAATATTACAAGGAGCCAGGAAAAAAACCAATCCGAATATTATGGAAACACAATGAGGATAACACAGGACCTAGCAGCTTCTACACTGAGGAATGAAAGGGCTTGGAATATGCTATTCCAGAGGTCAAAGGTGCTGGGATTAAAACCAAGAATCATCTACGCAGTAAAACTGACTGTCATGTTTCAGGGAAAAATATGGTCATTCAATTGAATAGAGGACTTTAAAGCATTCTTTATGAAAAAAAACAGAGTTGAATAGAAAATTTGACTTTTAGATACAAGAAGCAGGAGAACCATGAGAATGTAAACAGGGAAAAGAAATCATATGGAACTATTTACATCCCTACATGGAAAAAATGGAAAATGATCATTGTAATTTGTGAAACTTTTCTCAGTATGAGAAGAGTTGAAAGGAATAGAAATGTGTGTGTGTGTATATGTGTGTGTATATATATACACACACATATACACACACACACATACGTATGTGTGTATATATATATACTTGCATATATATGTATATATATGTATGTGTATATATATATATATACACTTGCATATATATACTTATATACATACACACATATATGACTATATAGGAGAGTATATGGCTGTATGAATACATACGGGAATCTGTGTGTATATGTGTACAGGTATACATAGAGACAGGGCACAGGACCAGTTGAATAGGAAGGGATCATATTTAAAAAGGTGAAATTAAGAGGTCAGAGATGAATATAATAAGAGGAGCTGGGGATAGACAGAATGGGGTAAATTATTTCATATAGCATAGGCAAGGGAAAATGGTCACAATGGAGGGGAAGAAGAGGAAAGCAAAAGGGAATGGGTCAAACTTATTCTCATTGAATTTGGCTTAAGGAGGGAATGGCACACACACTAAATAGGGTATCTCACCCTATAGGAGAGTAGGGGTAAAGGGCATGAAAGGGGAAAAGATGAAAGGGAGGGCAGGCTGGTGGTAAGGGAAGTTGGAAGCATCCACTTTTGAAAAGTCACAGGATCCAAATAAAGTATAGAATAAATGTGAGGTGGGATACTAGGGAGGGTAATATAGTCAGTCTTTTACAATATATCCACTATGGAAATATTTGGCATAGCTATACATGTACAACCTATACTGAATTGCTTATCTTCTCAGTGAGGGAAGGTGACAAGGGAGTAAGGGATTGAATTTGGAATTCAAAGTTTAAAATCAAATGTTATATATATATATATATATATATATATATATATATATATATATATATATATATATGCTATTATTAATACCATTTCACATGTAACTAGGAAATAAGATATATAGGCACTGGGGCATAGAGATCCACTGTGCCCTACTGGGAAGTGGGAGGTGGTATTGGAGAAGATATGGGAGAGAGTAGATTGGAAGAGGGGATATCCAGTGGGATCGCTATTTTGGGGTGGTGAGTAGGGGGAAAATGAGGAGAAAATTTGTATCTAAAAATCCTGTGGAAATGAATGATGTAAACTAGAAGTTAAGCATTCCATTAAAATGCACTTTCTTAGAAAATTTGATAAGCTTATGTAATGAAAATTAAATGGATGTTTTATTTAAGCTGATGACAGTTTGCAAGAAAAAGGAAAAAAAAAGTAAACTATCACATTATGTAGTCATCAATGACTTTGTGAGTAGGAAACATTCCATTAGCGAAGGCAAACTAAAAATATGTGTGGTGACATTCTGAGCTCTCACAAGTACTACTCCAATAATTATCCATATAATAGTGCAATTCTCATTCTCCTAACATCATATAGATATCAGTGAAATACGTGAACTATCCTTCACTCTTACAGTACAACTTGTTCTCCTTTTTACCCTAGTTGTCTGTCTGATGAGATCATTTACACTGTTCTTGATGTAATTCTTCATTGGTAATGTGTCTGCAACCTGTTCATACTTACCAAGTACCTCTTTATTTTCATTTGGATGACCTGTGACTTTAATCCTTCAGATGCTGATATTTCATGGCTCATAGCCATAGAACCTTACTGATGAAATGTTCAACCATCAAAAAATAGGACTTTCTGGAATAGAAATAAAGATAAATGTCATCAATTTATGAGCATTTTACAATATGCGGGATACAATTCATGCTTTAATGATACAGGAAGAAAAATCACACCCTCATTGAGGGGAAAAGTATTATTATGAAATATAGAGGCTATGCTGTCTGATGAGGCTAGGTGGTGCTATCTAGTCTAGGAAAGGTAGAGTACAAGAATTTAAAAAGATGAAGTGAATTTTTTTTGTCTACAAACATATTATTAATGCCTCATGTTTTAGATAGTTATTGAACTTGATGACCACTAAGGGTTTTTCTAACTCTGGCCTTCTATGAATTCTTGATTTGAGGGGAAAGCATTCTTAGAATTATAGGTCTACATGACAGGAAGATGAATTCCTTCCTGGCATGGATACATCAATTCTCTGCTCTGTGCCCAAAAGGGTATCACTTTGCTCAAAAGAGAGGGAATAAATGATTCAGGTGTAAAATAATTATATCATACAATAGCTAGATCAGAGGGAAAATCACATCTTTATTCTGTCTATAATAGACTACCATTCCCTAAGAAAAATAAGGTTCACACCTATTATGGTCAACAGTCTAGCACATAAATGGTCACTTTTTGATGCAGTATGAAAACAAGATATAAATATATAATGTTACCAAATATAATTCCATCCGATTTAAAATATCATATGGTATGTGATAACTTTGTAATTTTCTTTTTAAAATTAGATTTTCTCAAGCAAATGGTGAACAATATAGGGCAAGTTATGAATTATCCTTTTCATCAAAAATAAAACAAGTTTAATTAATGGAGAAGCAAAGTTACCCAACATTAAAAAAATTTATTAAATACATTAATCAATGAATATAGCAAAGAGAATTACAGGTGGTATTTTGCAATTTTGTTGGAATTTTTACCATAGAAAATTTCCCCTTTTATCTTTTCCTGAAAAATAGAAACACTTATATATTAGAGAGGATATAACCGAGAGTCTTAAAATAATATGTGTTTTATGTAATTATGCATGCATATGCATATAGTTACATACATGCATATGTGCATTGTATAGGCATATGCATATATACATATTAAATGATCTCAAATATCTTTTAAAAAGGTAAATATCAATTTTAAGTCTTTTGTTTTTTTGGGGGTAGATAACAGCCAGAATTAAGTGATGTGTCAAGGATCACACATCTTGTAAGTATATAGGGATGGATTTGAATTCAAGTCCTCCTGTCTCCAGGGGCAGTACTCTATCCACTCTGCCATCTACCCTCCGTCCTTTTAAGGTTTAATGCATTTTAAAAATAATTTGAACATTTCATGGATTGATATTTGATTATATATCTATCTCTCTCTATATATATACTGATAGCTGTATATGGTATTGATTTCTAAGAAAAGTAAAAGTAAATATAATTTTGCAGAATTATAAAATATAAATTGAATTATATTCCAGCCAGTAGCAGAGTATAATGAAAATAGTCTAATCTTCTAATAGAAGTGAGCAAAAAAGCCAGATCTCATTCCTAATTATTAGAGATCAATTTTTAATATAGGATAACCAAGACCAGATGATATTATCCATTATATCCATTGCTAAGCTCAAATACCTTGACAAAGTTTCTAGTTATCGAAAGTGGAACAGGTTAGAATGAAAGTATCACACTTTATTTTGGAATTAGGACTATTGTCTATTTCAGAGCTCCAATGGAAAGAAGATTGAAGGAGAGAGAAACAAAAATATGGTATAAAGACTGTTTATTTGATTTTAGAGTCAGAAAAAAAAAATATATATATATATATATATATATAATTTAAAGTCATGCAGTATGCTAAGACCGGGCCTGCCTCATGTAGGCCTTTTTTTATTTTTTAATTGTGTTTTTTAATTACAGTCCTAGAAAGGGTATTGCTGGGTTTAAGTGTATGCACATTTCTATATCTCTTTGGGCATAATTCCAAATTGATTGCTCTCCAGAAGGCTTGAAGTAGGTCACAACTCCACCAAAAAAGCATTAGTGTTGCAATTTCCCCACATCTTCCCCCACATTTTTCATTTTCCTGCTATGTCATATAGCCCTATCTGATAGGTGTGATGTGGTAGCTTAGGGTTGTTTTGATTTGCATTTCTCTAATCAATAGTGATTAGAATTAGAGGCAAAAATTTTAAATAAAATATTAGCTAAAAGACTGCAACAACTTATCACAAGAATAATACAATTTAATAAGGTAGGACTTATTCCAGGAATGTAAGGATGGTTAATATTAGGAAAACCATCAGTATAATTGATCATATCAACAATAAAACTAGCAGAAAACACATGGTTATCTCAATAGATGCAGAAAAGGCTTTTGACAAAGTAGAACATCCATTCCTATTAAAAACACTAGAAATTGTAGGAATAAATGGAACCTTCCTTAAAACAGTTGATAGCATCTATTTAAAACCATCAGCTAGTATTATATGCAATGGGGATAAACTAGAAGCATTTCCAATAAGATCAGGAGTGAAACAAGGGTGTCCACTATCACCCCTCTTATTCAATCTGGTACTAGAAACGTTAGTAGTAGCAATTAGAGAAGAAAAAGAAATCAAATGAATCAAATTAGGCAAAGAAGAGGATTACAGTGGGGGAAGATGTGGGGAAATTGTAACACTAATGCTTTTTTGGTGGAGTTGTGAACTAATTCAAGCCTTCTGGAGAGCAATCAATTTGGAATTATGCCCAAAGAGATATAGAAATGTGCATACACTTAAACCCAGCAATACCCTTTCTAGGACTGTAACCAAGCTATCACTCTTTGTAGATGATATGATGATATACTTAGAGAATCCTAGAGAATCAAATAAAAAAACTGCTTAAGACAAGAAATAAATTTGTCAAAGTTGCAAGATATAAAATAAACCCACATAAATCCTCGGCATTCCTGTATATCTCTAATGAAATTCAACAGCAAGAGATAGAAAGAGAAATTCCATTTAAAGTCACTGTAGACATTATGAAATATTTGGGAATCTATCCGCAAAAACCAACCCAGGACCTATATGATCACAATTACAAAACACTTCTCAAACAAATAAAATCAGATCTAACTAATTGGGAAAAATATCAATTGCTCATGGCTGGTTTGAGCTAATATAATAAAAATGACAGTTTTAACCAAACTAAATTATATATTTAGTGTCATACCAATCAATTTACCAACAAATTACTTTATAGAGTTAGACAAAATAGTAACAAAATTTATTTGGAAAAACAAACTATCTAGAATATCAAGGGGATTAATGAAAAGAAATGATAGGTAAGGTGGAATAGCTATACCAGATCTTAATCTGTATTATACAGCAGCGGTCATCAAAACTGCTTGGGACTGGCAGAGGAGTAGAGTAGTGGATCAATGGAATAGACTGGGTGCACATGACACAGTGGTTAATAAAGATAGTAATCTATTGTTTGATAAACCCAAAGACCCCAGGTTTTGGAATAAGAATGCGCTACTTAACAAAAACTGCTTGTAAAACTGGAATACAGTATGGCAGAATCTGGACATAGACCATAATTAAAGGGGAGAGGGAGGGAAGGGAAATTTGAAACTATGGAATTGAATCTTGTTAACTAAAAATGAACAAAGAAATTAATAAAAAAGGAAACTGGAAAAAATAGTGATTAGAAAAAATATTTTCGGTCTGGGAGACGCCGGAAGTCGTGGTGGTACGGGTCCGGTGGAGGGGTACTCCACACCGACGGCGTAGAGGAAGGTGGTAGTGAGGGGTAGGAACGGAGGGGGCGGGCGTGGGGGTGGCGGTCGCCGCTACGGCCGCCTGAACCGAAGACCTCGCACCGATCTCCCCGCCTGGCGACATGCCGTCGCTCCCCTCCATCAGCTGCCATGAGCGAACTCCTCCGACCCAGGAAAAGGAGAAGGAATGGGAATGAAGAAGACAGTCATCTCCCCCAGACCAAACGGAGTAGCAGAAATCCTGTCTTTCAGGACTCCTGGGATACAGATACAGCACCCGTAAAGTAACAGTAAAGAAAACAGACTAAGAGGAAACAAAGTGTTCCGTGCGTCTTCAAGCAGTGACAGTGGTGGCAGCAGCAGCAGCAGCAGTAGTACCAGCAGCAGCATCAATAGCCCAGACAGGGGAAGTGTTCAAGAAAGCAGCTTAAACCAGATAATTACTGGATCCAGCCCTAATACCCCTCAGTCCTTACAGGAGCAGTCTGCACTATGCCAAGGCCCTTACTTCCACATCAACCAGATTCTGAAGGAGGCACACTTTTATAGCCTACAGCACCGAGGACGGCCTCCTACATGATGAACTAGCAGTTCCTTGCCTTCTGTGAAGGGACAGCACTGTGCAGATTTGATATTTCAACTTAAAAAGTTTGTTAAAAAATTGCACAAAATATGCCTGTTGGCTTTTCAGTCTATATTTGAAATAACAGGTTAGCAGGCAAAAAAAAAAAAATATTTTCGTATGACTATAGGTAACTTTAATTTCTTCATCTAAAATTATTTATTCAAATCATTTGACCTTTTTTCAATTCGGGAAGAACTTGTATTCTTATAAATTTGACTTGAAATGATATTTGTGTATTGTGGAAACATAATCAGGATAACACAAGACATAACAGCTTCTACATTAAATGATCAAGGGTCTTGGGATATGGTATTCTGGGGGTCAGAGTAGCTAGGATTAAAACCAAGAATCACTTAGCAAGAAAAACTGAGTATAAAATCTCAGGATAAAAATTAATATTCAATGAAATAGAGGACTTTCAAGCATTCTTGCTGAAAAGAGCAGGGTTGAATAGGAAATCTGACTTTCAAATACAAGACTCAGGAGAAAAATGAAAAGGTAAAGAGGAAACAGAAACCATAAAGAACTTATTAAAGTTGAACTGCTTACATTCCGGCATGGAAATATATATTTGTAACTCATGAGCCATTTCTCGGATTTGGGTTAATGGGAGGAATATAGATAAGTAGATAGATTGATAGATAGGTGATAGATTGATTGGTAGATAGATGACACAGCTTGAGTTGAAAATGAATGGGTGATACCTAATAAGTAACATTAAGGTGTGAGAGAGGTATGTATTGGGAAAAAGGAAAGGGTGAGATAGAATGGGGGTAAATTATCTCACATAAAATAGGCAAGAAAAAATTTTCACAGTGGACGTGAAGATGAGGGAGGTGAGAAGGAATAGATGAATCTTACTCAACTCAGATTTGGCTTAAGGAGGGAATAATTTACACACTCAATTGTGTATTTAACCCTGCAGGAAAGTACAGATGGAAGGAGTTTAGGGAGAGGGGAATGATAGCAAGCAAAGGGGTACATTAGGGGAGGGGGTAGGGAGAAGTAAACACTTTTGAAAAGGGAAAGGGTCAAAGTAGAAAACAGAATAAATGAGTAGCTGGATAAGAGTGGTAAATATAGTTAATCTTTCACAAAATGACTATTATGGAAGTGTTTTGCATAACTACACATGTATAACCTATGTTGAATTGCTTTCCTTCTATTTTTGTCCCAAATAGAGTATTCTATGGTCTGTGCTTCCATTGCTTGCTCATATTACCAGCCGATTATGTGACTTTTTTTGCTTTTTTTTTTTTGGAGGGCAATTGGGGTTAAGGAACTTGCCCAAGGTTACACGGCTAGGTTTTGTTTGTGTGTGTTAAGTGTCTGAGTCTGGATCCGAACTCAGGTCCTTCTGACTCCAGGGCTGGTGCTCTACTCACTGCGCCACCTAGCCGCCCCAATTATGTAACTTTTGAGCTATTTGCCATGGAGCCACCACACCTCCACTGCTTCTCCTGAGGGGCAGGGGTTAGACCACATCCTTCAGTCCCACCTTGTTCCAACAGAGTTCTGCACTAATCTTTTACTTTATTGTTGCTGTTTATGTGTTGATAAGTCTGGAACCCACCGCAGGCAGTTCCTGATGATTCACTCTCTTGAAGTTTGCTTTGGTGGCCGATGGTTAGAGCTGCCTTGTGGCTTGAATGCTGGCTCAACACAGACTATGCTTCTCTGGCAGCCTGGTGTGAGACACCTTTCCTTTCTGCCTGCCAGGCTTACATCAGTGGGATATTTGTTTCTCTCTGTCACTTTGTGGGTTCTGTAGCTATAAAGTTTGTTTAGAGTCCTTTTTTAAAATTTATTGGAAGTGATTGGAGTAGGAGCCCATGCCAAATTTGTGCTTCTTCTCTGTCTTCTTGGCTCTGTCCCCCAAATTGCTTGCCTTCTCAATGAGGGTTCATGGGGACAGAAGAAGGAAGAGAAAATAGACGTCAAAGTTTTGAAAACAAATGTAAATTTTTTTGATTCACATTTGACTAGGAAATAAGATATACAGAAAATGGAGCAGATAAATATATCTTGCTCTATAAGAAAATAATGGGGAAAGGGTTAAAAGGGAGGGCAGACTTGAAGAAGGGGTAATCAGAAGGCATGTAATCTTGGGGTGGAGGGAGGGGAACAAGAGAGAGGAAATTGGGAAATGAATTTTATTTTATTTTTATTTTATTATTATTTTTTTTTTAATTCTGCTTTTCATCACTCATTTCCACTGGATTTGAGTTACAATTTCCCCCCATTTTTCCCCTACCCATCACACCAGAATAGCAGTACCACAAGATATCGCCTCATCCAATCTGCTCCCTCCCATATATTCTTCCATACCCCCTTCGGATTTACCATTAGGGTGAGGTGAATCGCTGTGCGATCATATCTCCCAATTACATGCCAAATTGTATTAATAATAGTATTTGTATATATTTGAAACATTTAATTTTAAAACTTCAAAATTCATATCCATTACTTTCTTCCCTTGTCACCCATTCCCTCTGGGAAAATAAGTAATTTAGTAAGGTTGTACATGTATAGCTATGCAGAACATTACCATAGTAGATATATTGTAAAAGGCTGCTTATACTTCACTCCCACCCATCCCACCCCCCACCTGGAACATTCCCTACTTTGATCCTGTCCCTCTTTGAAAGTGGGCACTTCCAACCTCCCCTCCCCCCAAGAATGCCCTCCCATCCATCATCCACTCTCTCATCCCATTTCCCCCTACTTTTCTGCAGTGTGAAATATCCCATTTATTATGTATGTCATTCTCTCCCTGAGCCAAATTTAATGAGAATATTGTTTTTCATTTTTGCCTTCTTGTACTTCCTCTCCCCTGCAACCACTTCCTCTTAATTCTTCTACATGAGATAGTTTACCCTACCCTGTCTCTTCCCATCTCCTCTTACCACTTTCCTCTCTTGCCTCATAGTTCACCCCTTATGTATCATCCCTACCCACCAAATTCAACCTGTGCCCTCTATCCATGTATAACTGTAAACATATATACACACAGATATACACACATTCACATAGATATTCATATGCTCATATACCCTTCTTCAAATATTTTCATACTGAGAAAGGTTTCATCAGTCACAGTTATTGTTTTTCCATGTAGAATATAAATAGTTTGACTTTGATAAGTCTTTTTGGTTTCTTTTCACTGATTACCTTCTCAAGCATCTCTTGCTTCTTGTGGCTGAATGTCAAATTTTCTATTTAACTCTGTTTTTTTCCTCAAGAATGCTTGAAAGTCCTGTATTCCACTGAATGACCATATTTTCCCCTGAAACAAAATACTCAGTTTTGCTGGGTAGGTGATTCTCGGGTTTTAATCCCAGCTCTTTTGCCCTATGGAATATCAAATTCCATGCCCTCCTATCCTTCACTGTAAAAGCTGCCAGATCCTGTGATATTCTGATTGTGTTTCCACAATATTGAAATTGTTTCTTCCTGGCTGCTTGTAGTATTTTCTCCTTGATCTGGGAATTCTGGAGCCTTGTTATAATATTCCTAGGAGTTTTCTTTTTGGGATCTTTTTCAGGAGGTGATTGGTGGATTCTTTCAACCTCTATTTTGGCCTCTGGATCTAAAACATCAGGGCATTTTTCCTTGATAATTTCTTGAAGCGTGATTTCTAGGTTCTTTTTGATCATGGCTTTCAGGTAGTCCAATAATTTTTAAATTATCTCTCCTGTATCTATTTTCCAAGTCAGTGGTTTTTCTCATGAGATATTTTACATT
This sequence comes from Gymnobelideus leadbeateri, assembly GCA_011680675.1. NCBI lineage: Eukaryota > Metazoa > Chordata > Mammalia > Diprotodontia > Petauridae > Gymnobelideus > Gymnobelideus leadbeateri. The sequence continues at coordinate 172,640 of WOXC01011031.1, read as the reverse complement.
GTCTTCTATTCTTTCATTTGTTTGGATCTCTTTGATAGCATTTTGATTTCTCATAAAGTCATTGGCTTCCATTTGCTCCAGTCTAACTCTGAAGGAATGAATCTCCTCAGTGAGCTTTTCAGATACTTTTTCCATCTGGCAAATTCGGCTTTTTAAGGTATTCTTCTCCTCATTGCCCTTTGGGCCTCCTTTGCCACTTGAGTTAGTGTATTTTTAAGGTGTTGTTTTCCTCAGTCAGGCTGTTGACACTCATTTCATACTTTTCCTGCATCCTTCTCATTTCTCTTCCAATTTTTCCTCCACTTCTCTTATTTGATTTTTAAAGTCCTTCTTAAGGTCCTCTCTGGCCTGTAACCCTCTCATATTTTCCTTTGGGGCTTTTGGAGCAGGATTTCTGACCTCACAGTCCTCTGTTCCATGCTTTGATACTCTTTTCCCCCCAAATAGGAGTCTAATATTGCATTTTTCTGTTTATTTTATTTCCTTTGCCTTGGCCAGTTGCCACTTAATTACTTGACTTTTGGGCTTGTTGCCATAGTAGGCCTCTGCCACCAGATAGAGGAGCTTCCGTCCCAAATATTGGGGTCTTCACAACTTCTGGTTCTGCCGAGTTGGGTACCCAACCCAGACCTCGCCCCCAGATCACAAACCAGATCCAAGCATGTTAAATTAAGAGTGATTAACCCTCAAGACTGATCCTGGATCTCCTTACAGTTAGCAGGTCAGGAGCTGAAGCTGACACTTAAGCTGCAAAATGTCGAGGGTGCTGAGTTTCCTCAGTGCCTTCTAGCCCCCAGGCGAGGAAGTCGACTCGTTCCCCAAATACTGGTACTAAATTCCATAGGGCACTACCCTCTCATTTTGTGCTAGGCATGTCTGTGTTGATAATTCTGGAATCACCACAGCTGGTGGTGTTCTAGGGTCCCTCCAGCCGGTTGTTGGCCCTGCCAAACTGGGGCTAAAACGGTGGCTCTTGGGACCTGTGATTGGATCCCTGTGCACTGTGCTGTTGGCTCCCAGAGCACTGCGCTGCCCAATCTCTGCAGGGCTGCTGGGCTGTCCTCAGTGGGAGGTTAGCTTCTCTATGTAGTTTTGTGGGTGCTGGGGCTCCAGAAGTTGTTCAGGGTCCCCTTTTACATTGTTTGGAAGTGATCTGGGGAGAGAGCACCTTGGAATTGCTGTTTCTACTCTGCCATCTTGGCTCTGCCCCCAGGAAATGAATTTTGAAAACTAAAAATAAATAAATCAATTTTAAAAATGAATGTATATTGATGACTTCTCAGAAAATTTAAGGGATTTATGTGAAATTATACAGTGTAAATTAACAAGCAAAAATAGAAAATGTATAATCACAAAACTGTAAAAAATTAATTTTATAGTTAATAATGTGCATCTGCATCATAACAATCAACTATGATGCTAAAGGACATGGGATATAGCAATCTACCCTTTTTCTGAAAAGAATAATGGAATTAAGACCCCAAATGACACATTAAATATATATCCCCTATAAAAATGTATTTACCTGACTGTTAGTAATTATAATATAGTATTTAGAACTTGAATTTGAATGGGATGTTTTCACTAGCTCTTTCTGGTACGAGGGAACTAGAAAGTGCAAGAATTCATGTTGATTGGGGAATGACTGTACAGGTTGTGGTATATGGTTATAACGAAATTTCTTGAATTTTCAAATTTCTTCGTAAAAATTCTTAGAAATAAAAATAGTACTGTACTATAGGTCTAACCAAAATCAGATTTCTTTTTCTACTGAATCAAAATAATTTTTATTTATTGGGATGATTCCAAAGTATTTACTTTTAAGGTGGTATTAAATGTTTCTCTTAAGTTTGATAGTGAACTTAATTCCAAGGCCAATATGAAAATTGAAATTTCAAGTCTCTGCCCACCTACTCAAGCTCTGATTCCCTATTCAGGCTTCAGATCTATGATACTGACTATAGATACATTTTTATCTGATGGTATAGCACCTCCATTAACTGAATCTAATGTCTTGTCATATGAACAATGCCTAATGCATTTTAACCACTGCTAATCTAAGTTGTGGAATGAAGGGATGCTAGTAAATAAACTATATATTCTCATAATCTGATGAGGCAGCTAGGTGGAACAGTGAATGGAGAATTGGTCTTGGGAAGAACCTAAGTTCAATTTGTTGTTGCTGTTTTTTGGAGGGGGTAAGGCAGGGCAGTTGGGGTTAAATGACTTGCCCAAAGTCACATGGCTAGTAAGTGTTAAGTGTCTGAGGCCAGATTTGGACTCAAGTCCTCCTGACTCCAGGGTCGGTGGTCTATTGATTGTGCTACCTAAACACCCCCTAAATTCAAACTTAAACTCAGATACTTATCATTGTCTAAAACAGTTCAAAACATTTAATCTTATAATTTCTTCAACTGTAACATCATGATATAATCACAACACCTATATTTATTATGAAAATAAAATAACACAATATGCAATGTAAAATATAATATATGACACAAATAATACAAAATAGAAATAGTACAATGGCATAAAGTAGTGTTTCAACCAATAATTATTTCTTTCCTTTCTAAAGGTCAATAAATTAAATTCTTTAGAATAGTGTTGTACTACTGTAAAGAACAATGAGCCATTTATTTTGGATCACAGAAATAACGTTCCTGTTTCTAATCTCAGAGTCTCAGAGAAAGACATACATTTTCTACCTCTAAAACTTTCATTTTGTGCTCCACTTTCACTTAGAGTTTCTGAAACATTAGTTTAGAGTATCTAATGGTATCAGCTGGATAATATGAAAACATCCCATTTAAAAATGAATAATATTTCATCAATATCTTTATTATTGTTACCTCCAAAAATGTCTCTTCTTCATGTATCTTTTGAATATGAATATCAGTATTTCATCAAAACAGGTATAGCCCTGAAATTAAAATTATTAAATAGACATACCTGAATAAATGCCTATATATATTTATATATATATATATGTATATATGTATATATATACATATATATACATATATACATATATATATATATAATCTTTCAGAATTTTAAGTATCAAAATACAAACAAAAATAACTATCATCTAAAAAAGATATTCACCTGCCAAAGTAAAAGAAAAATATAATTATTCATCTTTAGAGAGCAAAAAGTAATTGTACATTGAAACTTCCATTTAAAAATCTTCACTGGAAACCTTATGAGCCCAACTGAATAAAGAGATAAGAAATAGCACCATTCATAGTAAAAGTCACAGAAGATGTAGCACAAAGCTCTCTTGAATAAAAGTGAATGTGATATTTAATGATGCAGAGACTATAGTAGAAAATGATGAATATAAACAGCAAAAGGAAAATAGTAGAGATCTTCTAGTATGTTCACTATGAGAAATATTCATATAAGGAATAACAGAGAATAAACCAAGTGCCAGCTGTAGTGGGCACTCATTGTTATACTAAGAAAATTGGGTCAATTAAAAGAGAGTAATTTTTAACATCACTAATAAAAGTAAATACTATTTTAAGTTAAGGAATACATAAGATATTTTTTCAAATGTTTTATTAACTTGTGATTTACTTCATTCATTTCTGTCAGTTTTTGTGTTACAAATTTTCTCCCCATTTTTCCCCTACCCACCTCCCCAAAATAGCAGTCCCCCAGGAAATAAATCCCTTCCTCCTAATACCCAATTACATGTAAAATAGTATTTATAATACTACACACATACACGCACACACACATATATGTATATAATACACACACACACACACACACACACACACACACATATATATATATATATATTTTTTTAATTTTGAATTCCAAATTCATTCCCTTTCTCCCTTGCCACCCACCCTTACCAGGAATATAAGTGATTCAATATAAGTTGTACATGTATAACTATGCAAAACTTTACCATAGTAGATATATTTTGGAAGACTGATTATATTTCCCTCCCTTCTATCCCACCTCCCACTTATTCTAGTCTCTATTTGGGTCCTGTCCATTTTCTTTTTTTTTTAATTTTTTGTTGTATATTGTTTTTTTTTTTAAACAAATGCTTTATTAACTTCTGTTTTACATCATTCATTTCCGCCAGATTTTTTATTTTCCCCCCGTTATTCCCCTACCCAACCTCCCAGAATAGCAGTCCCACAAGATATTGCTTCCTCCAATCTGCTCTCTCCCATACCTTCTCCCATACCCCCTTCGACTTTTCCATTAGAGGAAGGTGAATCTTTGTGTCCCAATGCCTGCACATCTTATCTCCCAATTATAAGCAAAAGAGTGTTAATAATAGTATTTATATATATTTGAAACATTTAATGTTAAGACCTCGAATTTCAGATCCATTTCCTTCCTCCCTTGTCACCCATTCCCTCTGGGGAGAAAAGTAATTCAGTATATGTTGTACATGTCTAGCTATGCAAAACATTATCATAGTAGATTATGTTTGACCCTTTGCCTTATGCCTTCTTGTTCTTCCCCTCCATTGTTACCATTTTCCCTTGCTTCTTCTGTATGAGATAGTTTGCCCCATTTTGTCTCTCCCCATCTTTTCTCATTATATTCCTGTCTCACCTCTTGATTTCACCTTTTAAGTATGATCCCTTTCTATTAAATTGGTCCTATGCCTTCTACCTATGTATACCTGTAAACATTGTACTCATATGCCTCTATCCACCTGATAAACACTATATATATAATTTTTTTCTATTCTATTCAACTATTTTCATACCAAGAAAAGTTTCCTAAGTTACAATTATCGGTTATCCAAGTAGGAATGTAAATAGATCAACTTTATTAAGTTCATTATAATTTATTTTCCCTGTTTACCTTCTCATGCTTCTCTTGCTTCTTGTATCTGAATGTCAAATTTTCTATTCAACTCTGTTATTTTCTTCAAGAATACTTGAAATTCCTATTGCACTGAATGACCATATTTTCCCCTAAAACATGATACTCAGTTTTGATGGGTAGATGGGTCTTGGTTTCAATTCCAGCTCCTTTGACCTTAGGAATATCATATTCCAGGCCCTTCACTTCAGTGTAGAAGGTACCAGATCCTGTGTTATCCTGATTGTGTTACCACAATATTAAAATTGTTACTTCCTGGCTGCTTGTAATATTCTCTCCTTTATCTGAGATTTCTGTAACCTGGCTATAATATTCCTAGCAGTTTTCTGTTTGGTATTTTTTTCAGGAGGTGATTGGTGGATTTTTTTAACTTCTATTTTGCCCTTTGTTTCTAAATTATCGGGGATGTTTTCCTTGAGAATTTCTTGGAGTACTGTTTCTAAGTTCTTTCTTTGATCATGGTTCTCAGGTAGGCTGATAATTTTAAAATTATCTCTCCTTTACCTATTTTCCAGGTCAGTGGCTTTTCCCACGAGATATTTCACAGTGCCTTCTATTCTTTCATTTGTTTGGACCGGTATAACCACATCTTGATTTCTCACAAAGTCACTAGCTTCCTTTTGCTCCATTCTAAATCTGAAGGAAAGATTCTCATCAGTGAGCTTTCGAGATTCTTTTTCTAGCTGTCAAATTCAGCTTTTCATGGCATTCCTCTCCTTATTGCCTTTTGACCCTCTTTTTCCATTTGAATTAAACCATTTTAAGGTGTTATTTTCTTCATTCAGGCTGTTGAATCTCCTTTCATACTTTTCTTGCATCATTTTCATTTTTCTTCCAAGTATTTTCTCCACTTCTCTTATCTGCTTATTAAGGTCCTCTATGGCCTGTAACCAGCTTGTATTTTCCTGTGAAGCTTTTGGTTCAAGAGTTCTGACTTTGCTCTCTTCTTCCTGTTCCATTCCTTGTTCCTTTTTGCATCTACAATAGGAGTACAACGTTGGATTATTCTGTTTTTTGTTTTTTTTTTTTGCTTCATTTCCTGGCCATGTTGTCACTCAATTACTTGAAATTTGGGCTTTTTGCCATAGTAAGACACTGCCACCAGATAGGTTAGCTTCTGTCCTAAACACTGGGGTTTTCGCAGCTGACAGAAGTATTAGTTGAGTGCCCTCTCTGAAGCCTCCACACGCTCTGGCAAGCTGATCACACATCCTAGGACCTTCACCCTTGACCACAATCCAGATCCAAGAACATTAAAGCAAGAGCTATTTCCCCTCACAGTGGTGGTATTGTCCCCCTACAATCTGCAGGCCAGGAGCTGAAGCTGCAAAGTGGCACCAGCTGTGCTAATGAGTCTCAGTGGCTTTTTGCCCTGGGGTAAAAGCTGATGCTCTCCCCACTACTGGTTCCAAAGTCCACACTGCACTGACCTCTCACTTTGTCCTTGGCATCTATGGGTTGATAATTCTGGAAACGGCCATAGCTGCTGGTCTTCTGAAGTCCCTAAAGCTGGTGGTTGGTCAAGGCCCCCTGATGGTAAAACCTCAATTTCAGCCATCATGGGGTCAGCTCCCATAGTGTGGTTCTGCTGGCTCCCTGCTCAGCTGTTGGGCTGTCCTCAGGAGGAGGTTAGCTTCTCCATGTTATTTTGTGGGTTCTCTACCTCCAAAGTGTGTTCAGAGTCCTCTTTTACATAGATTGGAGAAGGTGGAAGCTGGAGCCATGGGAAAGTCCTGTTTCTACTCAGCCATCTTTCCTCTGCCCCCCCCCGCCCCCGCCAAGTTATTTTAAAGTACAAATAATAGCTGATCAAAAGAATAAAATCACTACCATTATTTTGTCTTCCATATATTACAAATTTAATACCTTAATTATTTATTATATAAAAAGTAATTTTATTGTGTTGACTTAATTTACAATATTATGCACTATATATATATATATATATATATATATATATATATATATATATATATATTTTTTTTTTTTTTTTTTAAGATCGGGGAAGGTAAGACAGTTGGGGGTTAAATGATTTGCCCAAAGTTACACAGCTAGTAAGTTTCAAGTGTCTGAGGCCAGATTTGAACTCAGGTTTTCCGGACTCCAGAGCCATATCTCTATTCCCTGTTACACCTAGCTGTCCCTTCAACACTTAGCTGGCCTGGTATAATCTACTTTAAATAATACCATAGAAATGAACACAAAAAGATATGATTATTTAATGTTTGTTAGGAAAACACAATATATGTCTGCATATATACATGTGTATGCATGTATATCCATACACATGCATACATACATACATTCATACATACATACATTCATACATACATGCATATATCTATTTATTTGGCTTACTTTATGACCCTATATTTGCTGCCATTACAAACATTAATATGGGGGCGGCTAGGTAGTGCAGTGAGTAGAGCATCGGCCCTGGAGTCAGAAGGACCTGAGTTTGGATCTGACCTCAGACACTTAATGCACACACAAACATAGTCCTAGCCATGTGACCTTGGGCAAGTTACTTAACCCCAACTGCCCTCCAAAATGCCAAAAAAACAAAACAAAACAAACAACCAAAAAAAACATTAATATAAGAAGCTATCCATAGGCATCACTATATTGCTAAAGGGATTTAGGACACAAAGAAAGTTAAGGAAACCTATTATGGGGAATTCCTTATATCTTATGTAATATAATGTAATAAAAACAATATGATATGGTCAATAATGATTGAGAATAAGAAGAAGTGATAAAAGAATTTCCAGGTTATACTAATTCTACCCCATGGGAGTATTATTTTTCCAAGAATCATCCTCTAATATGAGTGAATTAGAGTAAGTAGACTTTTATCAAACACAAAACAAAAACAAAGACAATTAGGAGGTTGTAATTTTTTTTTATTTTGATGAAAGTTTAGAATATGCAAATGTGTATGGCATAATCTGAATAATTTTACATGTGTCAGACATAAAATCCATTCAACTATGAAATCTTGCAGGTGATTTGCTATTGCAAAAGCCATTGAATCAATAAGAAGTTGCAATAAGGATTGCCCTTTATCCCTTTACAAATGAATAAAGTGGCTCCTTAAAGATGAATTCCCAGTATAAGCTATTTAGCCAGCAAGACGGTAAGATTTTTCTTTAAAAAGAAGGACTTGGCCTGGGGGTTATATTTATGCCCCCTTCCCATAAACTAACACTCCTTATTATCTGAATGATACAGGAAAATATAGGAGAGTGTTGATTTCACCAATGATTTCTTCTCTATTCCTGTGGCTGCGATCATTCAGGACCAGTTTGGTTTAACCTAAAAAGGGTTTCAGAATATATATATGTATATATATATATATATATATATATATATATATATATATATACATATATATGTATATATACATATATATGTATATATATGTATATATACATATATATATATATGTTTTTAAACAAATGCTTTATTAACTTCTGTTTTACATCATTCATTTCCGCCACATTTTGAGTTACAATCATTTACTCCCGTTATTCCCCTACCCAACCTCCCAGAAGAGCAGTCCCACAAGATATCGCTTCCTCCAATCTGCTCTCTCCCATACCTTCTCCCATACCCCCTTTGACTTTTCCATTACAGGAAAGTGAATCTTTGTGTCCCAATGCCTGCACATCTTATCTCCCAATTATAAGCAGAAGAGTATTAATAATAGTAATTATATATATTTGAAACATTTAATGTTAAGACCTCGACTTTCAGATCCATTTCTTTCCTGCCTTGTCACCCATTCCCTCTGGGGAGATAAGTAATTCAGTATATGTTGTGCATGTCTAGCTATGCAAAACATTATCATAGTAGATATATTGTACAAGGCTACTTATAATTCCCTCCCACTCGTCCCACCCCCCACCTGGTCCATTCCCTACATGATCCTGTCCCTCTTCTATACTGGGTATTTCCAACCTCCCCTCCCCCCAAGGATGCTCTCACATCCATCATCCTTCCTCTCATCCCCCTTCCCCCTATTCTGCTGCAGGTTGAGATATCCCATTTAGCGTGTATGTCATTCTCTCCCTGAACCAAATTCAATGAGAATGTGGTTTTGCGTTTTTTGCCTTCCTAATCTCCCTCTCCCGTGCAGCCACTTCCCCTTGCTTCTTCGACATGAGATAGTTTACCCTACCTTGTCTCTCCCCATCTCCTCTTGCCACTTTCCTCTCTCACCTCATAATTTCATCCCTTGAGTATTCTCCCTTCCCAACAGATTCAACCTATGCCCTCTATCCATATATAACTGTAAGCATATACACACACATTCACATATGTATTCATATGGCCACACACCCTTCTTCCATTATTTTCATAGTGAGAAAGATATCATCAGTCACAGTTATTGCTTTTCCATATAGGAATGTAAATAGTTCAACTTTGATAAGTTCCTTATGATTTCTTTTCCCTGATCACCTTCTCAGGCATCTCTCGCTTCTTGTGTCTGGATGTAAAATTTTCTATTCAATTCTGGTTTTTTCCTCAAGAATTCTTGAAAGTCCTCTATTCCACTGAATGACCATATTTTCCCCTGAAACAAAATACTCAGTTTTGCTGGGTAGGTGACCCTTGGGTTCATTCCCAGTTCTTTTGCCCTCTGGAATATCATATTCCATGCCCTTCGATCCCTCAGTGTAGAAGCTGCCAGGTCCTGGGCTTTTCTGATTGTGTTTCCACAATATTGAAATTGTTTCCTCCTGGCTGCTTGTAGTATTTTCTCCTTGATCTGGGGATTCTGGAATCTGGCTATAATATTCATGGGAGTTTTGTTTTTGGGATCTTTTTCAGGAGGTGATCTGTGGATTCTTTCAAGCTCTATCTTTCCCTCTGGATCTAAAACATCAGGGCAATTTTCCTTGAGAATTTCTTGAAGGGTGATTTCTAGGTTCTTTCTTTGATCATGGCTTTCAGGTAGTCCAATAATTTTAAAATTGTCTCTCCTGGATCTATTTTCCAGGTCAGTGGTTTTTCCCATGAGATATTTCACATTGCCTTCTAATCTTTCATTTGTTTGGATCTGCTTAACAGCATCTTGATTTCTCATAAAGTCATTAGCTTCCATTTGCTCCAGTCTAACTCTGAAGGAATGAATATCCTCAGTGAACCTTTGAGATTCTTTTTCCATCTGGCAAATTCGACTTTTTAAGGCATTCTTCTCCTCATTGCCCTTTTGGGCCTCCTTTGCCATCTGAGTTAGTCTATTCTTTAAGGTGTTGTTTTCCTCAGTCAGGCTGTTGACCCTCATTTCATACTTTTCCTGCATCCTTCTCATTTCTCTTTCCAATTTTTCCTCCACTTCTCTTATTTGATTTTTAAAGTCCTTCTTAAGGTCCTCTATGGCCTGCAAACCGCCCATGTTTTCCCCTGGGGTTTTTGGAGCAGGACTTCTGACCTCACAGTCCTTTTCCTGCTCTATGCCCCCAAAATAGGAGTCTAGGGTTGCATTTTTCTGTTTCCTTTGCCTTGGCATGTTGCCACTTAATTACTTGTCTTTTGGGCTTATTGCCCGATCCAGGTACGCTGTGCTCATCCTTCCTGCAGGGCTGCTGGGCTGTCCTTGGCGGGAGGATAGCTTCTCTGTTTCATTCTGTGGGTGCTGTGGCTCCAGAAGTTGTTCAGAGTCCCCTTTTACATAGTTTGGGGGGAATCTGGGGGCAGAGTGGCTTGGATGAGCTGTTTCTACTCCAGTATTAGTTAAACCGCCCTTTATGTTGCCACATTTTAGTAGTTAATACATTTTAAATGTTATTTAAATGTTCTTTATCTTTAAAACAATTTTATTATGCCATTTTCAAAGGCTAAATTAAGTAAAAGCTAATAACAATAATATTGTTACAGTGAAAGCTTGCTTTTCAGTATTTTATGATGAAAAATATTCACAAACATTGTTAATTTAATCTTAACAACCTCCCTATGAGTAGATAGGGTAAAAAAAAATCCCCATTTCCAGGGTCAGAGAGTCAAGTGTTTCAGACAATAAAAGCAAATACAACGTACAAGACTGGATATTTGAACTAGAAGCTTTTAACACTCTGGTCAGTGTCTTCCCGACACATGCTTTCTTAACTACAATGCAGTATCTGAAGATGATGCAAATGATTTGAATGATATTTAAGTTTCTTCCTTTTTTGATTTAGAGCACCATATCAGTCATTAAACGTTGTATATATTCATTTGATTTTGCTGTGCAAGAACAAGACAGGCTATGTTTGAGTGATATAAGGAAGGTAATCAAAGTCTACTTTTTGGAAATAGTTCTTTTTTTTACTGGTAGACAATGTTTACTAACTGTGACAATCTTCTGGTTTCCATTTCTTTTGTTATTAAATAGCTCTGGAACAAAGAGTGTTTTCAACTTTTGATTTCCATTATTTGTTGCTGTTCCTTTCCACTGATAATGCGATGAAAGAGAAGAGTAGAGATGATAATGTAAAATGTTTATAATTACGTTTTAAATTAATAATATTTACTAAATTATTAAACATTTGCTAAATTACTAGATAAATTAATAAATTATGAATATAAACTTCAATGCTCAGTTTAGTAATTTTGCTTTGAAAAACTCTTGACCTCACAGGAGGACTGTCTTTGAGGTGGCATTTATGTCCCTTGGGTAGAGGGAGATATATCCAGCAAAATACTTGTTACAAATTTCACCATATAAACGTTTCCTGGGAATTCTGCAGCTAGAGAACTTAAACTCTAACAATTTCTTTACAATGATAATTTTTATGAAGATTTATTTTCTATCTATATTTTTACAATTCAGTTTTTACTTAACTTTTTTTTTTAAACAAATACTTTATTAACTTCTGTTTTACATCATTCATTTCCGCCAGATTTTGAGTTACAATCATTTTCCCCCCATTATTCCCCTACCCAACCTCCCAGAATAGCAGTCCCACAAGATATCGCTTCCTCCAATCTGCTCTCTCCCATACCTTCTCCCATACCCCCATCGACTTTTCCATTAGAGGAAGATGAATCTTTGTGTCCCAATGCCTGCACATCTTATCTCCCAATTATAGGCAAAAGAGTATTAATAATAGTATTTATATATATATTTGAAACATTTAATGTTACGACCTTGAATTTCAGATCCATTTCCTTCCTCCCTTGTCACCCATTCCTTTTTGGGATATAAGTAATTCAGTATATGTTGTACATGTCTAGCTATGCAAAACATTATCATGGTAGATATATTGTACAAGGCTGCTTATAATTCCCTCCCACTCATCCCACCCCCCACCTGGTCCATTCCCTACATGATCCTGCCCCTCTTCTATAGTGGGTACTTCCAACCTCCCCTCCCCACAAGGATGCCCTCCCATTCATCATCCCTCCTCTCATCCCCCTTCCCCCTATCCTGCTGCAGGTGGAGATATCCCATTTAGTATGTATGTCATTTTCTCCCTGAACCAAATTCAATGTGAATGTGGTTTTGCCTTTTTAGCCTTCCTTATTCTCCCCCTCCTTTGCACCCACTTCCCCTACATGAGATAGTTTACCATACCATGTCTCTCCCCATCTCCTCTTGCCACTTTCCTCTCTCACCTCATAATTTCATCCCTTGAGTACTCTCCCTTCCCAACAAAATCAACCTATGCCCTCTATCCATATAAAACTGTAACCATATACACACACATTCACATATGTATTCCTATGACCACACCCCCTTCTTCCATTATTTTCATAGTGAGAAAGATATCATCAGTCACAGATATTGCTTTTCCATATAGGAATGTAAATAGTTCAACTTTGATAAGTTCCTTTTGTTTTCTTTTCCCTGATTACCTTCTCAGGCATCTCTTACTTCTTGAGTCTGGATGTCAAATTTTCTATTCAACTCTGGTTTTTTCCTCAAGAATGCTTGAAAGTCCTCTATTCCACTGAATGACCATATTTTCCCCTGAAACAAAATACTCAGTTTTGCTGGGTAGGTGACCCTTGGGTTCATTCCCAGTTCTTTTGCCCTCTGGAATATCATATTCCATGCCCTTCGATCCCTCAGTGTAGAAGCTGCCAGGTCCTGGGCTATTCTGATTGTGTTTCCACAATATTGAAATTGTTTCTTCCTGGCTGCTTGTAGTATTTTCTCCTTGATCTGGGGATTCTGGAACCTGGCTATAATATTCCTGGGAGTTTTCTTTTTGGGATCTTTTTCAGGAGGTGATCTGTGGATTCTTTCAACCTCTATTTTGCCCTCTGGATCTAAAACATCAGGGCAGTTTTCCTTGAGAATTTCTTGAAGGGTGATTTCTAGGTTCTTTCCTTGATCATGGCTTTCAGGTAGTCCAATAATTTTTAAATTGTCTCTCCTGGATCTATTCTCCAGGTCAGTGGTTTTTCCCATGAGATATTTCACATTGCCTTCTAATCTTTCATTTGTTTGGATCTTCTTAACAGCATCTTGATTTCTCATAAAGTCACTAGCTTCCATTTGCTCCAGTCTAACTCTGAAGGAATGAATCTCCTCAGTGAACTTTTGAGATTCTTTTTCCATCTGGCAAATTCGACTTTTTAAGGCATTCTTCTCCTCATTGCCCTTTTGGGCCTCCTTTGCCATTTGAGTTAGTCTATTTTTTAAGGTGTTGTTTTCCTCAGTCAGGCTGTTGACCCTCATTTCATACTTTTCCTGCATCCTTCTCATTTCTCTTTCTAATTTTTCCTCCACTTCTCTTATTTGATTTTTAAAGTCCTTCTTAAGGTCCTCTATGGCCTGCAACCCGCTCATGTTTTCCCCTGGGGCTTTTGGAGCAGGACTTCTGACCTCACAGTCCTTTTCCCGCTCTATGCCCCCAAAATAGGAGTCTAGGGTTGCATTTTTCTGTTTCCTTTGCCTTGGCATGTTGCCACTTAATTGCTTGACTTTTGGGCTTGTTGCCACACTATGGCTTTAAGGCCAGCTAGAGGAATTTTCTTCCCGAACGTGTGGGGGGCAACTTCCGTTTCTGGCAAGCTGTAAACCCACCCACAACTTCCACCCTAGATCACAATCCAGATCCAGGGAGGTTAAAGCAAGGCGATTACCCCCCAAGCCTGATCGCTGGATCTCCCCACGATTTGTAGGCTGGGAGCCAGAAATGCCTCTGAAAACTACACAATGGCGTGTCTCCTCAGCGGCTTCTAGCCCCCAGGGGAGGGAGCTGACGCATTCCCCAAATACAGGTCCCAAATTCCATAGGACACTAACCTCTTACTTTGTCCTAGGCAAGTCTATGTTGATAATTCTGGAATCTCCACAGTTCCTGGTGTTCTGGGGTTCCTCCAGCTGTGCTGGCCCTGCCGCCCTGGGGCTAAAACCTCGGCTCACGTGGACCTGGGCTCGGCTCAGCTCCTGTGCTCTGAGCGCTGCCGGCTCCCAGACCACTGCGCTGGTCCTTCCTGCAGGTTGCTGGGCTGTCCTCAGCGGGAGGTTAGCTTCTCTGTGTCGTTCTGTGGGTGCTGGGGCTCCAGAAGATTTTCAGAGTCCTTTTTTACATAGTTTGTGGAGAATCTGGGGGCAGAGAGTCTTGGAAGAGCTGTTTCTACTCCGCCATCTTGGCTCCGCCCCTTTACTTAACTTTTAAAAATAAATATATTTTTGTTTATTTTAGATGTTTCCAAATTATATGTAAAACCTGTTTAATAATTTTTTTTAAGTTGAAGTTTTTTAAGTTGACGTCCAATTTCTTTTCCTTCTTACTACCCATCCCAATATCTTGCAAAGGAAAGCAATACTTTGCTTGATGTTTATTTTAAGTGTGTATTCATGCAAATGAACAGCTAGGAGATTCATTGGATAGAGTGATGGGTCTGGAGTCAGGAAGACCTGAGTTAAATACTTATTTATTTAACTTCATTTATTTATTTGTTTGTTTCATTTTTTGTTTGTTCATTCATTCATTCATTCATTCGTTTGTTTGTTTATCTTTACTTAAATATCTAACTTCCCTGTTAGATAAGTAAGTTAGATACTTACTAGATTTGGGACCTGGGCAAGTCACTTGACCCTATTGTACTGAATTTCTTCATTTTTAAATTGAACTGGAGAAGGAAATGGAAAACTGCTTCAGCATCTTTGCCAAGAAAACTGACTCACAAAGAGTCAGATTCAAATGAAACAATTCAAAAAGTTTCATTCAAAATATATTTCTATATTAGCCATTTTACAAAACAAAATAGACACAGACATGGAAACACACACATAATGTTCAGACATGTTTCTTCAATCATACCTCAGGATTATATTTTTCATCATGGGTACTTCGAAATTATATTAGAAGAGACAAGTCACTTGCTATTGATCATCCTCACAATATTGTTATTACTGTATATAATGTTCTTCTGCTTCTATTCAGCTCACTTTGCATCAGTACAACCAAGTCTTTTTCTGAAACCATCCTACTACTGGATTATTCCTGACTTCAGTTCTGGCACTCTATTCAATGTTCAACTTAGCTACACCTTACAGTGGATTACTACCCCATTTGTCCCCATATCTGCTCCAGAATTCATCCTCTTCTTTTTCTGTCATGTTATCCAATCTGATTGTTATGAGGTGATATTTCATAGATCTTTTAGTTTGTATTTCCCTAAACAATATTGATTTGGGATATTTCCCATGTGGTTTTTGATACTTTTAATGTCTTCTTTTGAAAACAGTCTGTTCATATCTTTTAACCATTTCTCAATTGGATAATGTCTCCTAACTTTAGAAGTTTCTTTCAGTTCCTTAAAAATTTAAAAATAGCTTCTTTCAGGGGCCATCAAGAAGGGGTAGGTGACAACAACCCCTACGTACATGGGCTTCACCAACTTCACCAAACTGCCAAAGTGTCCCATGACAGAAGAAATGTTTTTTTTTTAATATTTGAAACATTTAATTTGAAAACTTTGAGTTCCAGATGCATTCCCTTCCTCCCTTGTCAGCCACTCCCTCTGGGATGATAAGCAATTCACTATGTGTTGTACATGTGTAGGTATGCAAAACATTACCATAGTATATGTATTGTAAAAGACTGCTTATATTTTCCTCCCATCCATCCCACCCCACACCTGGTCCATCCCCAACTTTGATCCTGTCCCTCTTCAAAAGTGGGTATTTCCAACGTCCCCTCCCCCCAGAATGCCTTCCTCTCCATTATCCCCCTTTTAATCCCCCTTCCTCCTACTCTCCTGCAGGGTGAGATTTCCCATTTAGTATGTATGTCATTCTCTCCCTGAGCCAAATTAAATGAGAATATGGTTTTTCCTTTTTGCCTTCCTGTTCTTCCCCTCCCCTGCAACCACTTCCCCTTGCCTCTTCTACATGATATAGTTTACCCTACCCTATCTCTCCCCATCTCCTCTTGCCACTTTCCTCTCTCACCTCATAATTTCACCCCTTAAGTATCATCCCTTCCCACCAAATTCGACCTGTGCCCTCTATCCATGTATACCTGTAAACATATATAAACACATTCACATATATTTTCATATGCCCATATACCCTTTTTCAATTATTTTCATACTGAGAAAGGTTTCCTCAGTCACAGTTATTATTTGTCGTGGCAGAATCCAGTCCAGGAAAGTGCCCAATGGGTCTGACAGGGTGAGCTCAGATCATGATGTGTCTCCACAGCTCAGATGTAAGAGCAGACAAGCAGACTACAGCAGAGAGAGAAAAAGCCCCAGCCTACAGACTTGCCAAGGATGAATCGGAGTCATCTCTAGAGGGAATAGGAGGGATCATTGGAGTCAGGTAGGAGAGTGCTTGGGCCCCCATCGGAGACAGCAGTTTCTCCTGCAGCTATCAGCCCCCAGATTAGAAATTTAGAAATTGCTTTCCTGTATAATGTAGGAGCAAGAATGGAAATGTAAATTGTAGTTGCTCTGATCCCCTCACCTCTCCTTCATGAAATAGAAAACTCAAAGATAAGCCTCCCACTCAGATTGAAATCCCAAGTTAGAGGAAATAGCCTCAGGCTTGGCAGTCTTCAAGAAGGGGTGTAACTGAGACAGCCAGGAGTATGAAGAGAAGAGAGAGAGGGGTCCCAATGAGCCCCACCTCACCTGACCAGCAAAAGTTTACCCGAGCTATAGCCCAGAGGTATAGAGGCAAAAATCTGAAGTGGCCAAAACACCCCTCCCCCACAGACTTCTCTATGCACATCAACATACCTCTCTGAGAATCCTCCCTTAGCCACAAACTAGATACCAAGAGGCTACAGCATTCAAAGCCCAAGAGAGGGCCCTTAGCTCACAGTCTGAGAAATTAAGAAATAGGAAATCACAATGGGAAGGAAGGAAGCTGAGAAGAAGGGGAAAGCAAGAAAATCGATCTGAGCTTATTATGTAGGACAAGAACAACAAATTACAGAGGACAACTTGGACTCTTTACTCATACCTGAGACCACAGAAGGAAATATGAACTGGTCTCAAGCCCAAATAGCATTCTTGGAGAAGCTAAAGAAAGATTTTAAATACCTAATCAGGGAGGCAGTGAGCAACTTTGAAAAAAGACTCAGTGAAAAAAAAAACAAATCCTTAAAAAGTAAAATTAGTGAAGTTATTGGAGAAAATACCTCCCTAAAAAAGGACCTTCACAAACTAACCAATCACTATAATTCGCTAAAAATAGAATCAATCAAATTGAAACTCAGAATTCTGTTACACCAAGAGTCAATCAAACAAAACAAGATGATTTAAAATTTAAAAATTGGTAGAAAATGTAAAATATCTCAGTGGAAAAAAAGAACTGACCTAGAGAACAGATCCAGGAGAGATAACTTGAGAATTATTGTTCTAGGTAGAAACAGCACTTCCAAGGTGGTCTTGCCCACAGCACTTCAAAATCATGTAAAAGGGGACTCTGAACAACTTCTGGAGCCCCAGCACCCACAGAATGACACAAAGAAGGTAACCTGCCACTAACCTTCTGGCAGCCCTGCAGGGAGCAGTCAGTGCAGTGCTCAGGGAATGGACAGCACTAGAAAGTATAGGAATAAATGGAGCCTACCTCAAAATAGCAGATAGAATTTATTTAAAACCATCAGCAAGTATTATATGCAATGGGGTTAAACTAGAAGCATTTCCAATAAGATCAGGAGTGAAACAAGGGTGTCCACTATCACCCCTCTTATTCAATATTGTACTAGAAACATTAGCAGTAGCAATTAGAGAAGAAACAGAAATCAAATGAATCAAATTAGGTAAAGAAGAGACCAAGCTATCACTTTTTGCAGATGATATACTTAGATAATCCTAGATAATCCAGTAAAAAACTACTTGAGACAATAAATACATTTGGCAAAGTTGCAGGATATAAAATAAACCCACATAAATCCTCATCATTCCTGTACATCTCTAATGAAACTCAACAGCAAGAGATAGAAATAGAAATCCCATTTAAAGTCACTGTAGACATTATAAAATATTTGGGAATCTACCTGGCAAAACAAACGCAGGACCTATATGATCACAACCACAAAACGCTTCCCATGGAAATAAAATCAGATCCAACTAATTGAAAAAATAGCAATTGCTCATGCCTTGGATGAGCTAATATAGTAAAAATTACAGTTTTGCCAAAACTAAATTACATATTTAGTGAAATGCCAATTAATTTACCAAAAAAACTACTTTATAGAGTCAGACAAAATAGTAACAAAATTTATTTTGAAGAACAAACGGTCGAGAATATCAAGGGAATTGATGAAAAGAAATGCTAGGGAAGGTGGAAGAGCTATACCCGATTTTAATCTGTATTATACAGCAGCAGTCATAAAAACTGCTTGGTACTGGCTGAGGAATGAGTAGTGGATCAATGGAATAGATCGGGTGAACTAGATTCAGCAATTAATGAGTATAGTAATCTATTTTCTGATAAACCCAGAGACCCCAGGTTTTGGGATAAGAATGCACTATTTGACAAAAACTGATGGGAAAACTGGAATACAGTATGGCAGAAACTGGGCATAGACCATTATCTAACACCATATCCCAAAATCAAGTATAAATGGGTGCATGATCTAGGTATAAAAGATGATACTGTAAGGAATCAGGGAAAGCAAGGAATAGTTTACCTGTCAGATTTGTGGATAGGGAAAGACTTTAGGCCCAAAGAAGAATTAGAGAGCATTATAAAATGCAAAATTTATAATTTTGATTACATTAAATTGAAAAGCTTCTGTACAAACACAGCCAATGTAACCAAGATCAAGAGGGAGGTGGGAAATTGGGAAATAATTTTTACAGTCTACGTCTCTGATAAAGGACTCATTTCCAAAATATACAGAGAAGTGAGTCAAATCTATAAGAATACAAGTCATTTCCCAATTGATAAATGGTCAAAGGATATGAACAGGCACTTTTCAGAGAAAAAAATTAAAGATATCTATAAGCATATGAAGAAATGCTCTAAATAATTATTGATTAGAGAACTGTAAATCAAAACAACTCTGGGCTACCACATCTCTCCTGTCAGATTGGCTAAGTTGACAAAACAGGTAAATGACAAATTCTGGAGAGGATGTGGGCAATTTGGAACACAAATGCATTGCTGGTGGAGTGGTGAACTTATCCAACCATCCTGGAGAGCAATCTGGAACTATACCCAAAGGGCTATAAATAATTTCATACCCTTTGAACCAGCAATATCACTTCTAGTTTATATCAAAAAGAGATCATAGAATAGGGAGGAAGACCCATATGTACAAAAATATTTATATCAGCTCTTTTCATGGTTGCAAAGAATTGGAAATTAAAGAGCTGCACATCAATTGGGAAATGGCTAAACAAGTTGTGGTATATGCATGCAATGGAATATTATTGTGATATAAGAAATGAGGAGACAGTTTTCATATTTACCTGGAGGTGCTTATACATACTGATGCTGAGTGAGAAGAGTAGAACCAGGAGAAATTTGTATACAATCACAGACACAACATATGTGTGATGACCAACTATGACAGACTGGACTCTTCTCAGCAATGCAGTCATATAAGTCAATCCCAAAAGACTCATGAAGGAGAGAGATGCCTACATCCAGAGGAATAACTAGAAAGAACTGAGCTTGAATCTTGATGGAAGCAAACTAAATGATCTTTTCCTTTTCATCGTTTGGTTTTATTTCTTCTTTACCATTTTTCATCCCATCTAGTACAATACGCCTTTGTAACTTGACTAATGTCTATTGTGAAAGTATTGGCAGATCCTATGCTGAACTATGTGCTGTCATGGGTGGGGGAGGGGAGGGAAGGGAAATTTGAAACTCAAGGAACTATGAAATTGAATCTTGTAAACTAAAAATAAACAAATAAATTTTAAAAAAGAGAAAAGGAATTCTAAGTAAAGGTAAAAATAAAAGAAATTTAAAAATGAGTTCTTATTCAGAGAAAATTATTATAAAACTTTCCCAACTTTTCTGCTTGCTTTTTAATGAGTGCATATGTGTAAAAGTTTTTTTTTTTTAATTTCACATAATAAAAAAATTGTTCCTTTTACTTCTCATGAGTCTCACTATCTTTTGTTTGGTCATTAATTTTTACCTTATCTATAAATCTAGTAAATATATTCTTTCATGCTCTCTTTATTAACTAACAATATCACCTTTTGTATTTTTATCATGTACCAATTTTGACCTTGTCTTTATATATGATGTGAAATGTTAGCTATGCCTAGCTTATGTTAATATTTTCAAGTTTTACTAGAAGTAATTTCATCACATAGTAAGTTCTTGTCCCCAGAGCTTAGATCTTTGCTTTTATCAAACACTAGAATACTAGTGGCATCATTAATTTTTGTGGTATATGCAATTTACTCCTTTGATACATCTTTAATTTCTTAGCTAGGGGCGGCTAGGTGGCGCAGTGAATAGAGCGCCGGCCCTGGAATCAGAAGGACCTGAGTTCGGAGCCGGCCTCCGACACTTAATCCGCACAAACAAAACCTAGCCGTGTGACCTTGGGCAAGTTACTTAACCCCAATTGCCCTAAAGGGGCGGCTAGGTGGCGCAGTGAGTAAGAGCGCCGGCCTCGGAGTTTGGATGACCCGAGATCAGATCCGGCCCCTGAAAATGAGCACCCACGCATAAAATCAAAATGACTAGCGGTGTAACCTTGAGCAAGTTACTTAACCCCAATTGCTTTAAAAAAAAAATTCTTAGCTAGTTCCAGATAGTTTTCATGGTGTTGGTTCATAGAAGAATTTGAAATTTGGTACTGACAGCCCACTTCTCTTTATTTTTTTACATGGATTCTATTGCTTTTCTTGACCTTTTGTCCTTACAGATGATTTTAGATATGTTTTCTAGGTTTATAAATAATTATTTGGTAGTTGAATTGATATGTCAGTGAATAAGTCCATTTAATTAGGTTGAATTGTCGTTCCCTTTATATTGCCTTTGTCCATCCATGAGCACAATATTCTCCTAATTGTTTAAATTCATCTTTATGTGAAAAACATTTTGTAATCGTGTTCACATATATAGTTCTGTATTTATCTAAGTAGGTAGACTATATATATATATATATATGTATATATATGTATATATATATATATATATATATATATGCTTTATGTTTTATTTAAATAAAATATCTCTTTTTAGATCACCCTACAGGGATTTGTTGGTAGAATATAGAAATAGTGATGATTGTAAGGGTTTATTTTGTATTCTGAAACTTTGCTAAAGTTGTAAAGAGTTGGAAAAATATGTTGAGTTGATTCTCTAAGCCTTTACTCATAACATCTGCATAATCTTTTAATTTTCTTGCCTTGCTTCCTAGCTTTCTAACATTTTTTGTCTGAAAGCAATATTCAGCATTTAAAAATGTAATTTATTTTTAATATTCATTTCCTTTAAAATTTCAAGTTCAAAATTATGCCCTTCCTTCCCAATCCTCCCCCACATAAGAAGGCAAGCAATTTGATAGGAGTTATACATTTGAACTTGTGAAAAACATGTTTCCCTATTAACCACTTTAAAAATAAACAAGAAAACAAGAAAAATAAAGTGAAAAAATTGCTTTAATTTGCAATAAAAGTTCACTTCTCTCTCTGAAGTTGGATAGTTTTGTTTCTTTTTCATTATGAAACCTTTTGCATTGTCTTGGATCATTATATTGATAAGAATAGCCAAGTCTTTCATGGTTGATAATCATTTAAGCATTACAGTTACTATATACAAATATCTCATGGATCTTCACACTATACTTTCTATCATTTCACATAAGTCTTGTTGTGTTTTCTTGTTTTCTGGGACCACTCCCCACCACAATATAGCACAATAATATTTTCATTACAATCACATGCCACAAATGGTTTAGCCATTTCCTAATTGATGACATGCCCTCAAGGTCAGTGTGTGTGTGTGTGTGTGTGTGTGTGTGTGTGTGTGTGTGTGTGTGTGTGTGTGTCTGTGAATCCTTTTCCTTTCCATTTGATCTCTTTGTGATAAAGTAGTAGTAGTTCTAGGTAAAGTGTATATCTTGCGGGGAGGAGTCAAGATGGCTGAGAAGAAACAGGACTCTGGCATCCACCTCTTCCAATTCATGGAAAAGTTGACTCTGAACAAACTTTGGAGCTACAGAACCCACAAAATGACAAAGAGAATCTAAACCCCAGCTGAGTACAGCCAAGCAGGCTGAAAGAAAGTAGCCAGCACAGCGCTCTGGGAGCTGAGCCTAGCCCCAGTGAGCCTGATGTTTTAACCTCAGGGCAGTCTGACCAGACGCTGGCTGGAGAGACTTCAGATCACCAGAAGCTGTGGTGGTTTCAAGAATTATCAACATATAGATGCTAAGGACAAAGTGACAGTTCAGTGCAGTGTGGTCTTTGGGATATGGTAGTTTGGATATGCGGTCTGTCCTTTATCACCTGGAGAGAGAAGCTGCCGAGGTGCCTTGGCCATGCAGCCACTACCATACTGCAGGTTTATTTCCTGGTTTATAGACTGAAGGGGGACCAAGCAACCAGTCTGAAGGGTAATAACTCTTGCTTTGACCTGCTTGGATTTTGGATTTCGGTCTAGGATGGAGATCCTGGCATGTGTGACCAGCTTGCCAGAGCATGTGGAGGCTTAAGAGAGACAGCACCCTACCAAAAGCATTGGCAGCTGAGAAACATAAGCATTTGGGACAAAGCTCCTCTGTCTGGTAGGTGAGTCCTATTGTGGCAAAAAGCTCAAAAGTCAAGCAATTGAGTGGCAAGAGGAGAAGGCAAAGGAAGCAAAGTAAGTAGAGCAACCCATGTTTACACTCCATTTGGTGACAAAAAGGAACAAAGAATGAAACAGGAGAAAGACAACAAAGTCAGAGATCCTGCACCAAAAGTTTCCAACAAAAGAAAAAGCTGCGTACAGTCCATAGAAGATATTAAGAAAGATTTTGAAAGCAAATAAAAGAAGTTGAAGAATATTTGGGAAGAGAAATGAGAGCAATGAAAGAAAATTATGAAATGAGAGTCAACAACCCGAACTGAAGGAAAAAAAAACAACCTAAAAATAGACTAACTTAAATTGCAAAAGAGGCTCAAAAAGGCAAAGAAGAGAAGAATGCCTTAAAAATCTGAATTTGCAGGATAGAAAAAGAATCTCAAAAGCTGACAGAAGAGAATCAAATGATTCTTCAGAATTAGATTGGAGCAAATGGAAGCTAATGACTATATGAGAAATGAAGATTGTTTTAAACAGATGCAAACAATGAAAAAATAGAAGGCAATATGAAATCTATCATTGGGAAAAACACTGATCTGGGATATAGATCCAGGAGAGTTTATTAAAAATTATTGGACTACTTGAAAGACATGATCAAAGAAAGAACCTAGAAATCATCCTTCAAGAAATTCTCAAGGAAAATTGCCCTGATGTTTTAGAACCAGAGGGCAAAATAGAGGTTGAAAGAATCCACCCACCACCACCTGAAAAAGTTTGCAAAAAAGAACACTCCTATGAATATTACGACCAGCTTCTTGAATTCCCAGATCATTGAGAAAATATTATAAGCAAGCAGGAAGAAACAATTTAAACATAGTGGAAACACAATCAAGATAACACAATATCTGGCAGCTGCTACACTGAGAGATTGAAACTCTTGGAATATGATTTTCCCAGAGGGCAAAGGAACTAGGATTAAAACCAAGAATCACATATCCAGTAAAACTGAATATCATGGTTCAGGGGAAAATATGGTCATTCAGTGGAATAGAGGACGTTCAAGCATTCTTGATGAAAAAACCCACAGTTGAATAGAAAATTTGACATTCAGAGGGGAGGAGCCAAGATGGCGGAAAGGAAGCAGTAACCTCGCTGAACTCCTTGGTCGCTAAGTATCAAAGGGTGAATCTGAGCGGATTCCGGAGTGACAGAGTTCACTGGAAGATGGAGCGTGGCAGAGTCCAGCGCAGAGGCTGTGGGGTCGGCACAGACCAGACCTAAGAGCATGCAAGCAGACTACACCAGAGATAGCAAAAGCCCCAGCCTGCAGACTTACCAAGGATGAATCGCAGTCATCTCGAGGACGGGTAAGATAATTGGAGCCAGGTAGGAGAGTTGGGCTCTCAGTGGAAAGATCGGCTTCTCTGGCTGAATTCAGCCCCCAGCCTGGAAGTTTAGAAACTACCTGCCTGTATAATACAGGGGCTGGAACGGCAAAGTAAATTCTAGCTGCTCTGAACCTCCAATCCCTCCTTCATGAAGCAGAAAACCCAAAGATAAGTCTCCCACCAAGATTGAAATCCCAAGTTAATAGAAATAGCCTCAAGCTTGAGAGTCTGCAAGAAGGGGTGGAACTGAGACAGCCAGGAGTCTGAAGAGAAGAGATTGAGGGATCCCAACAAGCCCCACCTCACCTCACCAACAAAAGCCTAGTTATAGCCCAGGGGTATAGAGGCAGAAATCTGAAGTGGTCAGATGCACCCACACCTAGGCAACTACATCTCTCACTGACTTCCAAGACTTGGCTATAAACTAGCCACCCAGAGGTATTCAAAGTCAAGTATCAGGCCCTAATCAAGTAGCCTGAGAAACTAAGAAACAGGAAGTCACAATGGGAAAGAAAGAAGCTGAAAAGGAGAAGGGGGAGGCAAGAAAGTCTATTCGAGCATACTATGCAGGTGGTCAAAAGGGAAAACTGCAAGGAGGGGAAGGGAGAAGGAAGAAACAAAAACATAAACAGGGGAGGGAATAGGATGGAGGGGAAGAGACAGATAGTCATTATTACTATGAATATGAATAGGATGAACTCTCCCATAAAACAGAGGCAGATAGCAGAATGGATTAAAAACCATAATCCTAAAATATGCTGTCTACAAGAAACACATTTGAAACAAAGGGATACCCACAGGGTAAAGGTAAAAGATTGGAGTAAAATTTATTATGCCTCAGCTAAAATAAAAAAATAAAAAGCAGGGGTAGCAATACTTATCTCAGACAAAGCAAAAGCAAAAATAGATCTAATTAAAAGAGATAAGGAAGCAAACTATATCCTACTAAAAGGCACCATCGAGAATGAAGCGATATCACTACTTAATATATATGCACCAAGTGGTATAGCATCCAAATTCCTAGAGGAGAAGTTAAAGGAATTAGAGGAAGAAATAGATAGCAAAACTATACTAGTGGGGGACCTTAATCTCCCCCTCTCTGAACTCGATAAATTTAACCTCAAAATAAATAAGAAAGAAGTTAAGGAGGTGAATAGAATCTTAGAGAGACTAGATATGATGGATCTCTGGAGAAAAGTGAATGGGGATGAAAAGGAATTTACTTTCTTCTCAGCAGTTCATGGTACATAAACAAAAATAGAACATGTACTAGGGCATAAAAACCTCACAATCCAGTGCAGAAAGGAAGAAATATTAAATGCATCATTCTCAGATCATGATGCAATAAAATTATATGCAATAAAGGGCCATGCAAAGATAGACTTAAAACTAATTGGAAATTAAACAATTTAATCCTAAAAAATTGGTGGGTCAAACAAGAAATTATAGAAACAATCAATAATTTCATTCAAGAGAATGATAATAATGAGACAATATACCAAATTTGTGGGATGCACTAAAGGCAGTTCTCAGGGGAAGTTTTGTATCCCTGAGTCCATACATGAATAAATTAGAGAAAATGTAGGTCAATGAATTGGACATGTAATTGAAAAAGCTAGAAAAATAACAAATTGAAAATCCCCAATTTAGTACTAAATTAGAAATATTGAAAACCAAATGTGAGATTAATAAAACTGAAATTAAGAAAACCATTGAATTAATAAATAAAACTAAGACCTGGTTTTATGAAAAAATCAACAAAATTGATAGACCCTATTCAATATTATAAAAAAGACAGAAGAAAACCAAATTATGAGTATCAAAAGTAAAAAGGGTTAAATACCTCCAATGAAGAGGAAATAAAAAAAAATAATGAGGAATTATTTTTCCCAATTGTATGCACATAAATATGACAAACTTAGTGAAATGGATGAATATTTACAAAATCACAACTTGCCCAGATTAACTGAAGAGCAAGTGAATTACCTAAGTAACCCCATCTCAGAAAAAGAAATCAAACAAGCCATCAAAGAACTCCCTAGGAAAAAATCTCCAGGGCCAGATGGGTTCACTAGTGAATTCTATCAAACATTTAAAGAACAATTGATTCCAATACTCTACAAACTATTTGGGAAAATTAGTGAAGAAGGAGTGCTACCAACCTCTTTCTATGACACAAATATGGTACTGATTCCTAGATCAGGAAGAGATAAAAGAGAGAAAGAAAATTATAGACCAATTTCCCTCATGAATTTAGACACAAAATTCTAAATATAATATTAGCCAAAAGACATAACTTATCACAAAAATAATACACTCTGATCAGGTAGGATTCATTCCAGGAATGCAAGGATGGTTTAATATTAGGAAAACCATCAGTATAATTGAGCACATCAACAATAAAACTAGCAGAAACCACATGATCTTCTCAATAGGTGCAGACAAGGCTTTTGACAAAGTACAACATCCATTCCTATTAAAAACACTAGAAAACATAGGAATAAATGGAGCCTTCCTTAAGATAGTTGATAGCATCTATTTAAAACCATCGGCAAGTATTATATGCAATGGGGATAAACTAGAAGCCTTTCCAATAAGATCAGGAGTGAAACAAGGGTGTCCACTATCACCCCTCTTATTCAATCTGGTACTAGAAACACTAGCTGTAGCAATTAGAGAAGAAAAAGAAATCAAAAGAATTAAATTAGGTAAAGAAGTTACCAAGCTATCACTCTTCGCAGGTGATATGATGATATACTTAGAGAATCCTAGAGAATCAAGTAAAAAACTACTTGAGACAATAAATAAATTTGGCAAAGTTGCAGGATATAAAATAAACCCACAAAAATCCTCAGCATTCCCGTACATCTCTAATGAAACTCAACAGCAAGAGATAGAAAGAGAAATCCCATTTAAAGTCACTGTAGACATTATAAAATATTTGGGAATCTACTTGCCAAAACAAACCCAGAATCTATATGATCACAACAACAAAACACTCCTCACACAAATAAAATCAGATCTAAATAGTTGGAAAAATATCAATTGCTCATGGCTAGGTCGAGCTAATATAATAAAAATGACAATTTTACCCAAACTAACCTATTTATTTAGTGCCATACCAATCAATTTACCAAAAAACTACTTTCTAGAATTAGACAAAATAATAACAAAATTTATTTGGAAAAACAAACGGTCTAGAATATCAAGGGATTTAATGAAAAGAAACGCAAGGGAAGGTGGACTACCTATGCCAGATCTTAATCTGTATTATACAGAAGCGGTCATCAAAACTCCTTGGTATTGGCAGAGGAGTAGAGTAGTGGATCAATGGAATAGATTAGGAGCAGGAGACCCAGCAGTTAATGAATATAGTAATCTATTTTTCGATAAACCCAAAGACCCCAGTTTTTGGGATAAGAATGCACTATTTGACAAAACCTGCTGGGAAAACTGGAATACAGTATGGCAGAAAGTGGGCATAGATCATTATCTAACACCATATACCAAAATCAAGTTCAAATGGGAGCATGATCTAGGTGTATAGGATGATACTGTAATACTGTAAGCAATTTGGGAAAGCAAGGAATAATTTACCTGACAGATCTGTGGAGAGGGGAAGACTTTAGGACCAAACAAGAATTAGAGAGCATTATAAAATGCAAAATTTATAATTTTGATTACATTAAATTGAAAAGCTTCTGTACAAACACAGCCAATGTAACCAAGATCAATAGGGAGGTGGGAAATTGGGAAAGAATTTTTACAACTTGTGTCTCTGATAAAGGACTCATCTCTAAAATTTATAGAGAATTGAGCCAAATCTATATGAATACAAGTCATTCCCCAATTGATAAATGGTCAAAGGATATGAACAGGCAGTTTCCAGAGAAAGAAATTAAAGATATCTATAAACATATGAAGAAATGCTGTAAATCACTATTGATTAGAGAAATGCAAGTCAAAACAACTCTGAGATAACACATCTCTCCAGTTAGATTGGCTAAGATGAAAAAAACAAGAAAGTGACCAATGCTGGAGAGGATGTGGACAAATTGGAACACTAATACATTGATGGTGGAGTTGTGAACTTTTCCAACAATTCTGGAGAGCGATCTGGAATTATGCCCAAAAGATTATAAATAATTTCATACCCTTTGACCCAACAATACCACTTCTAGTGTTATATCTGAAAGAGATCACAGAAGTGGGAAAAACACCCATATGTACAAAAATATTTTTAGCAGCCATTTTTGTATTTGCAAAGAATTGGAAACTAAAGGGGTGCCCATCAATTGCGGAATGGCTAAACAATTTGTGGTATATGAATGTAATGGAATATTATTGTGCTCTAAGAAACGAGGAGGTGACAGATTTCATAATTACTTGGAGAGCCTTATACAAACTGATGCTGTATGAGAAGAGTAGAATCAGAAGAAATTTGTATACAATCACAGACATAACATATCTGTGATGACAAATTATTACAGACTGGACTCTTTTCAGCAAAGCAGTGATGTAAGTCAATCCCAAAAGGCTCAAGAAAAGAGAAATGCATCATCCAGAGATATAACTAGAAAGAACTGAGCCTGAATCCTGATAGAAGCAAACTAAATGATCTTCATCTTTTCATTGTTTGGTTTTATTTCTTCTTTACCATCTTTCATCCCACCTAGTACAATACACCTTTGCAATTGGAATAATGTCCTATATGAATGCATTTGCAGATCTTATACTGGACGATATGCTGTCTTTGGGGGAGGGGGGAGGGAAGTAAAGTTAATTTCAAAATCAAGGAACTATGGAATTGAATCTTGTTAACTGAAACTAAACTAATAAATTAATTAAAAGAAAAAAAAGTAAATTTGACATTGATCTAAAGAAGCAAGAGAAGCATGAGAATGTAAACAGGCAAAATATATCATTAGTAACTTATCAAATTTGAACCCTTTACATTCCTACATGGAAAAATGATAATTGTAACTTATGAAACTTTTCTCATTATGCGAATTGTTGAAGGGATTAGAAATGTGTGTGTATGCATATATGTATACATACTTATATGTATCTATATAGGAGTACATGCAGTCATATGAATACATATGTGAGTGTGTGTATATGTTTATACATGTATACATAGATAAAGAGCACAAGACCAAGTTAATAGGAAGGGATGATACTTAAAAGGTGAAATTAAGAAATGAGAGTGGAATTGCTGAACAAACACCGAGCATGCCCGGGGTGGCTGCCAACAGATATTCTTAGTTCAGCTTTTCTATAGGAAAGCAACTCAAAATGGGTTAATTATCTTGCTTTAATCAATCAAGCATATCATTTACCGAGTTTGGAGGGAAAAGTTCAGAACCCTGAACTTCAGAGTATAAAGACAGAAGTTAGAAAAAAAAACAGAAAAAAAACATATCAAGCAGACAGGCTTCGAACTGTCTTGACTATTACATCCATACCTATTCAATTACCCGAGTAGGAAGCATCAACATCTGGGTTTTCAACGCTGGGGGGGTTCTCAGCGGCTGCCCAGAATCTCATCTGGTCAAATCACAAAACGGTTCTGAAGGTGAGCCCCCAAATAAAGTCTTACATAAGGTATTATATAGCTTTCTCCTGGGTCTGAGAATATAACAACTCTCTTGATCCCACTGTCCAATCACAAAACACCAAGGTGAGGGCTTCCTGAAAAACAAGCCTCTCACCACAGGCTCCAGGTGCACTTAACTTAGGGGAAAGGAAGTTCTTAAGAATTTACATTCCTATAACAGGAATATAATGAGAGGAGATGGGGAGAGAAAAAGTTGGGTAAATTATCTCATACAGAAGATTCAAGGGAAAATGGTTTCAATGGAGGGGAAGAACAGGAAGGCAAAAGGCAGTATCTTAACTTTATTCTCAATGAATTTGCTTTAGGTAAGGAATGGTATACACACTAAATAGGGTATCTCACCCTACAGGAGAGTAGGGGGAAAGAGGATGAGAAGAAGGGTGGTGAAAGGGAGGGTAGGCTGGGGGGGAGGGAAGTTGGAAGCACCTACTTTAGAAAAGGGACAGGATCAAAGTAGAGAATAGAACAACTGGCAGTTGGGATAGCAGGGAGGGAAATATAGTCAGTCTTTTACATTATATCCACTATGGAAATGTTTTGCATAGCTACACATGTACAACATATACTGAATTGCTTATCTTCCCAGTAATGGTGGTTGACAAGGGAGGAAGGGAATGAATCTGGAATTCAAAGTTTTAAAATCAAATGTTTATACACACATATGTATGCATATATAGGTATATGTATGAATACTGTTATTAATATTATTTTAAATCTACCTTGGAAATAAGATATACAGGCACTGGGGTATAGAGATCCATCATGCCCTCATGGAAAGTTGGTGGGGTATGGGGAAATATAAGGGATATGGCAGATTGGAGAAGGGGCTAACCAGTAGGATTGCTACTTTTAGTGTGTTGGGTAGGGAAAAAATGAGGAGAAACCTTGTAACTAAAAATCTTGCAGAAAGGAATGTTGTAAACTTGAAGTTAATAAAGCATTCGATTTCTAGGTTCTTTCTTTGATCATGGCTTTCAGGTAGTCCAATAATTTTTAAATTACCTCTCCTGGATTTATTTTCCAAGTCAGTGTTTTTTCCCAAGAGATATTTCACATTGCCTTCTATTCTCTCATTTCTTTGTATCTGTTTAACAGCATCTTGATTTTCATAAAGTCACTAGCTTCCATTTGCTCCAATCTAACTCTGAAGGAATGAATCTACTAAGTGAGCTTTTGAATTTCTTCTTCCATCCAGCAAATTCGGATTTTTTAAGGCATTCTTCTCCTCATTGCCTTTTTTTGAGCCTCCTTTGCCATTTGAGTAAGTCTATTTTTTGAGGTTTTATTTTCCTCAGTCAGGCTGTTGACTCTCATTTCATACGTTTCCTATATCCTTCTCATTTCTCTTTACAATTTTTCTTCCACTTCTCTTATTTGGTTTTCAAAATCATTCTTAAGGTCCTCTATGGGCTGTAACCTGCTCATATTTTCTTTTGGGCCTTTTGGTGCAGGAGTTCTGACCTCACAGACCTCCTCACGCTCTATACCTTGTTCCTCTTTGCCTCCAAAATAGGAGTCTAATGATGCATTTTTTCTGTTTATTTTTTTTCCTTTGCCTAGGCATGTTGCCACTTAATTTCTTATTTTGGGGGCTTATTGTCACAGTAGGACTCTGCCACCAGACAGGGGAGCTTCTGTCCCAAACATTGGGGTTTTCTCAACTTCTGGAAGTATTAGTTGGGTGGCCACTGTAAAGCCTTCATATGCTATGGCAAGCTGGATTCCCACCCCAGACTCCCCCCCCCCCCCCCGCCCCAGATCAAAATCCAGATCCAAGCAGGTTAAAGCAAGAGCAACTAAACCCCAGACTGATTGCTGGATCTTCCTTCAGTTGGCAGACCAGGAGCTGAAGCTGCCACTGAACCTGCAAAATGGCTTCTTTTCCTCATCTCTTCAGCTGTTTCTCACCCCCAGGGAAGGTAGCCAATGAGTTCCCAAATATTGGTCCCAAAGTCCAAAGGGCACTCACTAACCTCTCATTTTGTCCTCAGTATATATGTGTTGATAATTCTGGAATCGTCACAGCTGCTGCTGTTCTGGGGTCCTTCCAGGCTGCTGGCCTGGCCGCCCTGGGGCTAAAACTGCTGCTCAAGTGGGCCTGGCCTCTGCTCCCAGAGCATTGTGCTGTACTGTGCTGGCAACTCCCTGGAGGGCTCCTGGGCTGTCCTCAGCCAGAGGTTAGCTTCTCTGTGTTGTTCTGTGGGTGCTCGAGCTCCAGAAGTTGTTCAGAGTCAACCTTTTACAGTGTTTGGAAGTGGTGTGGGGGCGAGCACCTTCGAAGTGCTGTTTCTACTCTGCCATCTTGGCTTAGCCCCTCCGGTGACCTATATATTTTAGTAATGGCATGTTTATTCAGAGACACTGAAAATAAATATTGTGAATATACCATCAATTAACACCCATTCCTAATTAAAAAAAAAACAACACTAGATTATGAGAATATATAAAATTTTCCTTAAAACAATATTTATCATCATTCTGAAACCATCAGTGAGCTTTACATGAAATGGGGATAAACTAGGAACATTTCCAAAAAGTTCAGGCTGAAACAAAGTTGTTCATGATCATTATTTTTCAATATTGTACTAGAAATATAAGCTTCAGCAATGAGAAGGAAAAATAAATTGAAAGCATTAGAATAGGCAGAGAAGAAACAAAGCTATCACTCTTTGCAGATGATAAGATGAAATACTTAGAGAATCAACTAAAAAACCTTTTGAAATATTTAACAACTCTAGTAAAGCTTCAGGATATACACTAAACCAACATAAATCATTGACATTTCCACACATTTCTAACAAAGTCTAAGAGCAAGAAATAGAAATTCCATTTAAGCTAACTATAGCCAATATACAATTTTAGTAGTCTACCTCCCAAGATAGACCCAGGAATTATATAAACACAGTTACAAAACATTTTTCACACAAATAAAATCATATCTAAATAATTTTTAAAAATATCAATTTCTCCTGGGTAGACATGATAAAAATGACAATTCTACCTAAATTAATTCACTTATTCAATGCCATACAAATCACACTACCAAAATTATTTTATAGAGCTAGAAAAATATTGATGTGGAAGAAGAAAAGATGCAGAATATTAAGGAAATTAATGGAGGGAATGCAATATAAAGTGACCTAGCTCTGAAACATCCAAAGCTGTGTTATAGAGGAGTAATCATCCAAATTACTTAGTCCTGGCTAAGAAATAGAGTGGCAGATCAGTGGAATCGGTTGGGTATGCAAGATAAAGTTGTCAATGACTATAATAATCTCCCATTTGATAAACCCAAATACTCTAACTTCTGATATAAACGCTTAGTATTGACAAAAAACTCCTGCTTTAACTGGATAATAGTATGGTAGAAATGTAGCAAATAACAACATGTATACCAAGATAAGGTTACAATGGGTACAATAGACACAAAAGGGTAATATTATAAAGTTTTTAGGAGAGCAAGGCATAGTTTAACTGTCAGAAAGCTGCATAGCAGAAGAATTCCTCACCAAATAAGAGATAGAGAATATTATGAAATACAAAATAGATAATTTTCATTACATTAAATTAAAAACCTTTTGCACAAATCAAGCAAACTCAGTCAACATTAGAAGGGAGGCAGAAAGTTGGGAAACAATTTTACAGCCAGTGTCTCTAAATACAGGCCCATTTTCTACTGTATATAGAGAATTTAGTCAAATTTATAAGAATACATGTCATCCCCCATTGATAAATGATCAATGGATATGAAAAGGCAGTTTTCAGATTGAGAAGTTAAAATGATCTATAGTCATATAAAAAAAAAAAACCTATAAATCACTCGATTAGAGATATGCAAATCAAAAGAAATCTGTGATGCTACATCCCACCTACCAGATTGGCTAACATAACAAGACAGGAAAAAGATAAATATTGGAGAAGATGTGGGAATATAGGTATAACAGTATATTATTGGTGTAGTTGTGTAGTGATCCAATCCTTTAGTAGAGCAATTTGGAACTATGTCCAAAGGGGAGTAAAACTGCATACAGAAATACCATTTCTAGATCTGTATCCTAAAGAGATAACAAAAATGGGAAAAGGACACATATGCACAAATATATTTATATCAGTTCTTTTTATGGCAGCAAAGAATTGGAAACTGAGTGCATGTCCATCAACTGGGGGATGACTGAACAAGTTGTGGTATATGAATGTGTTGGGATACTATTTATTGTGCTATAAAAATGAGGAGTGAGTACATTTCAGAAAAACCCTGAAAGACTTACATGAACTGATGGTGAGTAAAGTTAGCAGAACCAGGAAAATATTACAGACAGTGACAGCAAAATTATGGCATGATCAACTCAATAGAATTAGCTCTTCTCAGCAATGCAATTATCTAAGACCATTTCAAAATTTAAAGATGGAAAATGTTATCCACATCCAGAGAAAGAACTATGACATCTGAATGAAAAATGGAGCATAATCTCTCTTTTTTCATTTCTTCTTTCTTGTCTTTTTTTTCCCCTTTGGTTCTGATTTTTCTTTACAACATAGCTAATGTGGAAATATGTTTGAAGAAATTAATTGTAAACTGCTAACCATGCTTTGGTCAAAGCACAAATCAAAGAAACAATTAATAATTTCATTACAGTGAATTTAATCCATGACCCAACATGTGAAAAATTATGGGATGCACCCAAAACATTATTTAGGGGAAAATTCATGTATCTAATTGTTTAGATCAAGAAAACAGAGAAAGGGCAGAAAAATGTATTGAATATACAGCTCAAAAATAGAAAAAAAGAGCAAATTAAAAATCCCCAATTAATCATCAAATTTACTGAAACTCAAAGGAGATATTAATAAAATGGATAATATTATAACAATTGAACTAATAAATAAAATATAAGTATTTTTAAAGGAAAGGAGAAAAGCAAATTAACAGAATCAAAAACAAAAGGAGTGAATTCAACACCAATGAAGAAGAAATTAAAACAATTATTACGACCTATTTTCCCCAACTATCTTCCATAAATTTGACAATCTACAAAAAATGTAAATTACTCAGAGTAATAGAAGTGGAAATGAAATACTTAAATAACCTAATCTTAGAAATGAAATCGAATAATCCATCAATCCACTTCCTAAGGAAAAAAAATCCCCAAAGTCAGATGAAGTTACAAATGAATTCAGCCACCTATTTAAGGAATTGCTAATTCCAGTGCTATATAAACTATTTTGGAAAATGAACTAAGGGTCCTTTGCAATTCTTCTTATGGCAAAAATAAGGTGCTGATCCCTAAAAAAAAAAAAAAAGACAAAAAGAAAAAAAAATAGACCATTTTCCATAATGAAAATTCGTGTAAAATCTTAAATATATTACTAGGCAGGAAATTACAGCAATATACGACAAGTATCATATTCTATGACTCAGATTTATAAAAAAACAAACAAACAAACTGTGGATGGGTTCAATTTGAGGAAAATTATTAGCATGATTAACTGTGTTACTAAGGTAACCAATGGAAGTAATGTTATTACCACAATAGATGCAGAAAAAGGCGTTGACAAAATATAGCACCCCTCAGAGCCAAGATGGCAGAGTAGAAACAGCACTTCCAAGGTGCTCTGACCCACACCACTTCCAAACACTGTAAAAGGGGAATCTGAACAACTTCTGGAGCCCCAGCACCCACAAAACGACAAAGAGAAGCTAACCTTCTGCAGAGGACAGCCCAGCAGCCCTACAGGGAGCAGCCAGTGCAGGGCTCTGAGAGCAGGTAGCACAGCTCGCTGGAAGCTGAGCCCAGGCCCCTGTGAGCTGTGGTTTTAGCCCCAGGGCGGCCTGGCCAGCAGCCAGTTGGAGGGATACCAGGACACCAACAGCTGTGGCTTTTCCAGAATTATCAACATATAGATGCCTAGGAAAAGGTGAGAAGTTAGTGCCCAATGGACTTTGGGAACAGTATTTGGGAGCATGTCAGCTTCTTCCCCTGCGGGCAAGAAAACGCCATGGCACAGCCGCCTATTGCAGCTTCAGTTTGCGGTTTCAGCTCCTGGCCTGCAGACTATAGGGGGATCCAGCCATCAGTCTGGGGGTGGGGGCTAATCGCTCTTGCTTTAACCTCCCTTGTTCTGGATTGTGGTATGGCATGGAGGTCTTGGGGTGTGGAGGCTTCACAGAGGCCACCCAACTAATACCACCAGCAGTTGAGAAAACCCTAACATTTGGGATGGAAACTCTGCTGTCTGGTGGCAGAGTTCTACTGTGGCAAAAAGCCCGAAAGTCAAGTAATTAAGTGGCAACATGTCTAAGCAAAGGAAAAAAAATAAACAGAAAAATTCAACATTAGACTCTTATTTGGGGACAAAGAGGATTAAAGCTTGGACCAGTAGGAGGACTGGGAGTTCAGAACTCCTGCAACAAAAGCTCCAAATGAAAAAACAAGCTGGTTACAAGCCATAGAGGACCTTAAGAAAGATTTTAAAAATGAAATAAGAGAAGTGGAGGAAAAATTGGGAAGAGAAATAAGAAGGATGCAGGAAATGTACGAAATGAGTCAACAGCCTAACTGAGGAAAATAACATCTTAAAAAATACAGTAACTCAAATGGCAAAAGAGGTTCAAAAAGGCAATGAGGAGAAGAATGCCTTAAAAAGCCAACTTTGCCAGATTGAAAACAAATCTCAAAAGCTCACTGAGGAGATTCATTCCTTAAGAATTAGACTGGAGCAAATGGAAGCTAGTGACTTTATGAGAAATCAAGATGCTGTTAAACAGATCCAAGCAATTTAAAAAAAAGTAGTAGGCAATATGAAATATCTCATAGGAAAAAAAAACACTGACCTGGAAAATAGATCCAGAAGAGATAATTTAAAAAATTATTGGACTACCTGAAAGCCATGATCAAAGAAAGAAGCTAGAAATCATCCTTCAAGAAATTCTCAAGGAAAATTACCCTGATGTTCTAGACCTACAGGGTGAAATACAGGTTTCAAGAATCCATCGAATACCTCCTGAAAAAGATCCCAAAAAGAAAACTCCTAGGAATATTATAGCCAGATTCCCAGAATTCCCAGATCAAGGAGAGAATAATACAAGTGTCCAGGAAGAAACAATTTCAATATTGTGGAAAAACAATCAGAATAGCACACAACCTGGCAGCTGCTACATTGAGGGATCAAAGGGCATGGAATATGATATTCCTCAGGGTAAAGGACCTGGGATTAAAACCAAGAAGTGCCTATCCAACAATTCTGAGTATCTTGTTTTAGGGGAAAGTATGGTCATTCAGGGGAATAGAGGACTTTCATACATTCTTGAGGAAAAAAAAACAGAGTTGAACAGAAAATTTGACATTCAGATAAAAGATGCAAGAGATACTTGAGAATGTAAATGGGGAAAAGAAACAGAAATGAAGTTATCAAAGCTGAGCTATTTACATTCCTACATGGAAAAACAATAACTGTGACTGATGAAACTTTCTCTGTATGAAAATAATTGAAAAAGGATTTATGGGCATATGATTACATATGTGAATGTGTGTATATATGTTTTCAGGTATACATGGATATAGGGCACAGGTTGAATTTAGTGGGAAAGGATTATACTTAAGGGGTGAAGTTAAGAAGTGAGAGAGGAAAGTGGCAAGAGGAGATGGGGAGAGACAGGGGAGGGTAAAGTATCTCATGTAGAAGAGGCAAGCGAAAATAATTGCAGGGGAGGGGAAGAACAGGAAGGTAAAAAGGCAAAACCATATTCTCATTGAATTTGGCTCAGGGAATTACATACATACTAAATAGGACATCTCACCCTTCATGAGAGTAGGGGGCAGAGGGACAATAGGGGGGATTATGGTGTGGAGGGCATCCTGGAGGGAGGGAATGCTGGATGTACCCACTTTTAAAGAGGGACAGGATCAAATTAGGGAATGGACCAGGTTGGGGTGGGAAGGGTGGGAGGGGAATATAGTCAGTCTTCTACAATATATCTACTATGGTAATGTTTTGCATAGCTATACATGTACAATACATACTTAATTGTTTATCTTCCCAGCAGGAGTGGCTGACAAGGGAGGAAAGTAATGGATCTAAAAATCGAAGTTTTAAAATCAAATGTTTGAAATACATATAAATACTATTATTAATACTATTTTGCATGTAACTGGGAGATAAGATGTGCAGGCATTGGGGCAGAGAGATTCACATTGTCCTAATGGAAAATTCGAAGGGAGTATGGGAGAAGATGTGAGAGAGAGTATATTGGATGACGGAATACCCTGTGGGACTGCTATTCTGGGATGGTGGCTAGGAGAAAAACGGGGAAAACATTAAAACTCAAAATCTGGCAGAAATTAATGATGTAAACCAGAAGTTAATAATGCATGTTGAAAAAAATGAATCTTTGAAAGTCCTATATTCCACTGAATGACTATATTTTCCCCTCAAATACAATACTCAGCTTTGCTAGGAATGTGATTGTTGGTTTTAATCCCAGCTTCTTTGCCCTCCAGAATATCATATTCCAAGCATTTTCATCCCTCAATGTAGAACCTGCTAGATACTGTTTTATCATGATTGTGTTTCCAAAATATTGAAATTGTATCTTCCTGGCTGCATATTATATTCTCTCCTTGATCTGGGAATTCTGGAACATAGCTATAATATTCCTCGTTTTCTTTTTGGGATCTTTTTCAGGAGGTGATCTGTGGATTCTTTCAACCTCTATTTTGTCCTCTGGTTCTAAAACATCAGGGCAATTTTCTTTTAGATTTTCTTGAAGGATCATTTCTAGGTTCTTTCTTTGATCATGGCTTTCAGGTAGTCCAATAATTTTTAAATTATCTCTCCTGGATCTATTTCCAGGTCAGTGGTTTTTTTTGTTGTTTTTTTTCTGATGAGGTATTTCACATTGCCTACTATTTTTTCAATTGCTTGGATCTGTTTAACAGCATCTTGATTTCTCATAAAGTCACTAGCTTCCATTTGCTCCAATCTAATTCTGAAGCAATGAATCTCCTCAGTGAACTTTTGAGATTCTTTTTCCATCTGGTAAATTCAGCTTTTTAAAGCCATTCTTCTCCTCATTGCCTTTCTGAGTCTCTTTTGCCATCTGTGTTAGTTTGTTTTTTAATGTGTTATTTTGCTGAGTCAGGTGGTTGACTCTCATTTCATAATTTTCTTGCATCTTTCTCATTTCTCTCCCCAATTTATTTTCTATTTCGCTTATCTATTCCTTAAGGTCGTTTATGGACTGTAACTAGCTTGTATTTTCATTTGAAGCTTTTGGTGCAGTATTTCTAACTTCACTCTCCTCCTCCTGTTCCATGCTTCGATTCTCTTTGCCCCCAAAATAGGAGTCTAATGTTGAATTTTTCTGTTTATTTTGTTTCCTTTGCCTAGGCACTTTGCCATTCAATTACTTGACTTTTGGGCTTGTTGCCAAAGTAAGACTCTACCACCAGCTAGGTGACCTTCAGTCCCAAACAGTGGGGTTTTCTCAGCTGTCAGAGTTATTGTTTGGGTGCCCTATCTGAAGCCTCTACATTCTCTGGTGAGCTGGTCATACACTCCAATACCTCCACCCCAGACTGCTTTCCAAATACAAGTTGGTTAAAGCAAGGGCGCTTATCCCTCAGACTGATCACCAGGTCTCCCCACAGACTGCAGGCCAGGAGCTGAAGCTACTTGGTGGCTGACACACTACTGAAGTGTCTCAGTGGCTTCTCACCCTGGGGGCAAAAGCTACACACTCCCAAGTACTGGTCCCAAGTCCATACTGCACTGTCCTCTTACTGTGTCCTTGGCATCTATGTGTTGGACATTCTGGAAATGCCAAAACTCCTGGTGTTCTGAAGTCCCTCTTGCCTGCTGCTTGTCAGACCCACCCTGGGGCTATAAGCTATGGCTCACTTGGGGCTTAGGTCAGCTCTCAAAATGCTGCACTGGCTGCACCCTGCCAGGCTGTCCTCAGGGGCAAGTTAGCTTCTCTGTGTCATTTTGTGTGTTTTGTAGCACAAAATGTTTGTTAATAGTCTCCTTTTACATCGATTGGAAGTGGTGGGGGCTGGAGCTGGGGAGAAGTGCTGTTTCTAATCCACCATTTTGCCTCCACCCCCTAAAATTTCTATATATCACCACTCCTGCATGAAGAGATAGGATGAAAAAGTACATTTAAAAAATAAAATTGTAAACACATTAAAATACTTGCAGATTGGGGCAGCTAGGTGGCACAGTGAGTAGAGCATTGGCCCTGAAGTCAGAAGGGCCTGAGTTCAGATCCGACCTCAGACACAATGCACACAGAAACAAAAACCTAGTCATGTGACCTTGGGCAAGTTACTTAACCCCAATTGCCCTCCAAGAGGAAAAAAAAATATTTGCAGATTGTGTTGACCTGCCAAGGCAAATGCAAGACTAAATCAACACAATTAAAATTTTTTCGAATGAAATCAGATGTGCACAAATAGAAAAATGTTTATTGCTCATGGGTATGCCAAGTCAACATAATGATAATGAAAATTCTACCTAAATTAATTTATTAATTCAGTGGTATGCCAAAGTACTAAAAAAATACTTTATTGTATTAGAAAAAAATGACAACAGAATTCATCTGGAATAACAAAAGTCCAAGAATTGGACATTTAGATGCTGCCCATCAGTTAGAGAGTGACTGAGCAAGTTGTGGTATAAGATTTAGTTGGAATATTATTGTGTTATAAGAAATGATAAGCAGGATGATTTTAGAAAAAAATGAAAAAAAACTGGCATGAAATGATGGAAATGAAGTTAGCAGATTCAAGATACTCTTTTATACATTAATGGAAATATTGCACAATGAAGCAAGTTGAATGACTTAGATATTTTCAACAATACAATGATCCAAGTCAATCTGAAAAAGTACACATTGTGAAAAATGCTTTCTGGTTTTTGATGCCAAAAAAGTGATATTGCCTAAATATGGACTGGAGCATATTATTTCCCCCTTTTCACCCTTTTTTAGACTTCTTATTCCAAATAACTAATATGGAAATGTTTTGCATGATTGCATATATAAATAACTTATATCAGCTTTCTTGCCATCTCAGACACAGGGATGGGGAGGTTGTGAGAGAGGAATAGAATTTGGCACTCAAAACTTAACAAAAAATGTAAATGTTCACAATTGTTTTGATGTGTAATTGGACAAATAAATTATTATTGCAAGTAATACATCTGTAATTAGATAATAAGCCATTTCCTCAAGTAATACAATTTTGAAAGCTATGATTAAGAAAAAGAAAAATATATTAAAATATTTAATATTTTCTCTGTGTTACTTTATTCTCCCTGTTGCATATCTGACTTTGTATCATGTGAAGCAGCTGATTATTTATTATCAGATAGCTCAAGATAAAATGAGATCCCCATCGCTCAAGTTTTTCAGAGGAAAGCTCCATTCCTATCTTGAAAATAGTATTATAGAAGGGAATTGTTCATCATTCAGGGTTAAGAGAAGATGGCCTCCACAGACCCTTCCAGTTATAATATTCTATGATCCTAAGAGTTCATGATTCTAATTGTGTATGTAAAAATTAAGATTATAAGAAAATAAATCAGAAATAAAGAACAATTGGTCGTTGATAAAAATGCTATCTCATCATATAATCTTGTGTATTTTTCAAAGTATACCCATATTTTTTTTTTATTTCCAAGCTGTCTACTGCCCAGAAACTTTAGTGTAACACTGTGTATGTTGATGTGCTTATTGTTCAGAAAATGAGTCTAATTTGATTTTAAAATGAATTGAAGTAGGTGGAATTTTATTTTTGAATGAAAATAAAAGTTCCATTCCACACTTTTTAAAAATATGAGTAAGGATTTAATTTTCACCTTGGCTCATTACTGTTCAAACAATTCCCTCAAGATCCAAACCTTCCTGGCAAGTCAGAGCATGGCTTGGGCTCATTCCTTTATTGGTGGTCACTTCCACTTTAAAGTGAATTGTAGTAGCTCAATAAAACTCCTCTTACTGCTAGCAAGCACTGACTACCCAAGTATTCCCAAAATCATAAGGCAGCCAACAGGCTGGCAAATACTGTTTGCTTAAGAGGAAATGAAACAGAAATTGGATAGGGCTTTGAGATCTTATCTCACTCTCACCTAGGCTGGCATATGTGCTCACTGGTATGTACAAAAGCCTACCCTCTCACAGAAAGTCCAAGGGAGAGGGCTCTGAGTTTTAAACCACACATTTAGAAGAGAGGAAAATTAGGGGAACGGTAGAACTGGCTCTCCATTTTAAGTCTGCTGAATGGGGGGTTTTCCTGTCCAAGTGGTGAGGCTTTTTTCTGTGGACTCCTTCTGCTGCCATCCTAGTCCTGGTACCATCCTTAGTCCAAAGTTCTTTTTTTTTTCTTTTCCAAAATGCTTTATGGAAATTTCAATTTACATTATTCATTTCTGCCAGAATGTGAGTTACAATTTTTTCCCCATTTTTCCCTATAGTCCACCCCAAGAAGAGAATTCACACAGGATATGCCCTCATCCAATCTGCTCTCTCCCATATCTCCTCCCATATCCACTCCAACTTTTTCAGTAGGGCAATGTTAATCTCTGTGCCCCAAAGCCTATAAATGTTATTTCCCAATTATATGTAAAATAGTATTAATAATGGTATTTATATATTTTACACACTTGATTTTAAAACTTTCAATACCAGATTCATTCCCTTCCCCCCTTGTCACCCACCCTTACTGGGAAGATAAACAATTCAGTAAATGTTTTTCATGTGTAGCTTTACAAAATATTACCATAGTAGATATATTGTAAATGACTGACTATATTTTTCTGCCTCCTATCCCACCTTCCACTTGGTCTATTCCCTACTTTGATCCTGTCCCTTTTCACAAGTTGGTGCTTCCAACTTCCCTCACCCCTTCCCTTGCACTCTTCTTTTCATCATTCCCCCTATCATCCCCTTACCCCCTAAACTCCTGTAGGGTGAGATATACTATTTAGTATGTATGTATGCCATTCTCTCTCTGATCCAAATTAAATAAGAATAAGGTTTTGCCTTTTTGCCTTCCTGTTCTTCACTTCCCTTGTAACCATTTTCCCTTGCCTCTTCTCTATGAGAGAGTTTACCCAATTCTGTCTCTCTCCTTCTCATCTCATTGTATTCCTCTAACCTCTTAATTTCACTTTTAAGTATCATCCCTTCCTATTAAATTTCACCTCTGCCCTCTATCTATGTATATTTGTAAACACATATACACACGTTCACATATGTATTCATATGAGAATATAGCCTTCTTCAACTATTCATATTGAGAAAAGTTTCATCAGTTACAGTTGTTGTTTTGTCCATGTAGGAATGTATATATTTCAATTTTGATCAGTTCATTATGATTTCTATTCCCTGTTTCCCTTCGCAAGCATATCTTGCTTCTTCTCTCTGAATGTCAAATTTTCTTATTTCTTTTTTTTTTAACAAATGCTTCATTAATTTCTGGTTTACATCATTTCTGCCAGATGTTGAGTTACAATTTTTTCCCCATTTTCCCCCTACCCACCACCCAAGAGTAGCAGTCCCACAAGATATCCCCTCATGCATTCTGCTTTCTCCCATATCTTCTCCCTTACCCCCTTCGACTTTGCCATTAGGGCAAGGTGAGTCTCTGTGCCCCAACGCCTGAATATCTTATCTCCCTATTACAGGCAAAATAGTATTAATAATAGTATTAATATATATAGTGTATATATATATATATATATTTGAAACATTTAACTTTAAAACATTGAATTTCAGAGCCATTCCCTTGCTCCCTTGTCACCTATTCCCTCTGGGAATATAAGCAATTCAGTAAGTGCCGTACATGTATAGCTATGCAAAACATTACCATTATAGATATATTTTAAAAGACTGCTTATAATTTCCTCCCACCCATCCCACTCCCCACCTGGTCCATTCCCTACTTTGATCCTGTCTCTCTTCGATACTGGGTACTTCCAAGCTCCCCTCCCCCCAGAATGACCTCCCCTTCATCAGGTCCCTTTTCATCCCCCTTCCCCCTACTCTCAAGCAGGGTGAGATATCCCATTTAATATGTATGTCATTCTCTCCCTGAGCAAGATGCAATGAGAATATGATTTTAACTTTTTGCCTTCCTGTTCTTCCCCTCCCCTGCAACCACTTCCCCTTCCTTCCTCTACATGAGATAGCTTACCCTACCCTATCTCTCCACATCTCCTTTTGGCATATTCCTCTCTCAACTCATAACTTCACCCCTTAAATAACATCCCATCCCAACAAATTCAACCTGTGCCCTATATCCATATATAACTGTAAACATATATGCACATATTAACACATATATTCATATGCCCATGTACCCTTCTTCCATTATTTTCATACTGAGAACAGTTTCATCAGTCACTGTTATTGTTTTTCCATTTAGGAATATAAACAATTCAAGTTTGATAAATTCCTTTTGTGTTCTTTTCCCTGATTACCTTCTCAGGCATCTCTTGCTTCTTGTGTCTGAATATCAAATTTTCTATTCAACTCTGTTTTTTTTTTTTCTCAAGAATGCTTGAAAGTCATCTATTCCACTGAATGACCATATTTTCCCCCGAAATAAAATAATCAGTTTTGCTGGGTAGGTGAATGTTGGCTTCAATCCCAGCTCTTTTGCCCTCTGGAATATCATATTCCATGCCCTTAGGTTCCTCAGGGTAGACGCTGCCAGGTCTTTTGCTATTCTAATTATGTTTCCACAATATTGAAACTGTTTCTTCTTGACTACTTGCAGTATTTTCTCCTTGATCTGGGAATTCTGGAACCTGGCTACAATATTCCTGGGAGTTTTATTTTTGGGATCTTTTTCAGGAGGTGATCGGTGGATTCTTTCAACCTGTATTTGCTCCTCTGTGTCTA
Source organism: Gymnobelideus leadbeateri (assembly GCA_011680675.1). Lineage (NCBI taxonomy): Eukaryota > Metazoa > Chordata > Mammalia > Diprotodontia > Petauridae > Gymnobelideus > Gymnobelideus leadbeateri. The sequence goes on along the minus strand of WOXC01011031.1, from coordinate 127,710 downwards.
AAACATCAGGGCAATTTTCCTTGAGAATTTCTTGAAGGGTGATTTCTAGGTTCTTTCTTTGATCATGGTTTTCAGGTAGTCCAATAATTTTTAAATTATCTCTCCTGGATCAATTTTCCAGGTCAGTGGTTTTTCCATGAGATATTTCACATTGCCTTCTATTCTTTCATTTCTTTGCATCTGTTTAACAGCATCTTGGTTTCTCATAAAGTCATTAGCTTCCATTTGCTCCTGTCTAACTCTGAAGGAATGAATCTACTCACTGAGCTTTTGAGATACTTTTTCCATCTGGCAAATTTTGCTTTTTAAGGCATTCTTCTCCTCATTGCCCTTTGGGCCTCCTTTGCCTTTTGAGTTAGTATATTTTTTAGGGTGTTATATTCCTCAGTCAGGCTATTGACCCTAATTTCATACTTTTCCTGCATCCTTCTCATTTCTCTTCCCAATTTTTCCTCCACTTCTCTTATCTGCTTCTTAAGGTCCTGTATGGCCTGTAACCTGCTAATATTTTCCTTTGGGGCTTTTGGAACAGGATTTCTGACCTCACAGTCCTCCTCCTATTCCCTGCTTCGATCCTCTTTGCACCCAAAATATAAGTATCATGTTGCATTTTTTTTGTTTAATGTATTTCTTTTGCCTAGGCATGTTGTCATTTAATTACTTTACTTTTGGGCTTGTTGCCACCAGACAGGGGAGGCTCCATACCCAACATTGGGGTCTTCACAACTTCTGGTTCTGGCAAGTTTAATACCCTCCCCAGATCTCCCCCAGATCACAATCCAGATGCAAGCACGTTAAAGCAATAGTGATTAACCTCCAAGACTGATCCCTGGATATCCCAACAGTTCTCAGGTCAGGAGCTGACGCTGCCACTGGAGCTGCAAAATGGCGAGTGGTCCCTGTCTCCTCAGGGGCTTCTTGCCCCCAGGCGAGGAAGCCAACACGTTCTCCAAATACTGGACCCAAAATCCATAGGGCAGTAACCACTTACTTTGTCATAGGCATGCCTATATTGATAATTCTGGAATCGCCACAGCTACTGGTGTTCTGGGGTCCATCTAGCTGGCTGCTGGTCTGGCTGCCCTGGGGCTAAAACCTCTTCTCAAACGGGCCTGGCCACTGCTCTTCACGTGCTTGGCTGTTGGTTCCCAGAGTGCTGTGCTGGCATTCCCTGTTGGGCTACTGGGCTGTCCGTATCGGAAGTTTAGCTTCTCAGTGTTTGGATCTGCTTAACAGCATCTTGATTTCTCATAAAGTTATTAGCTTCCATTTACTCCAGTCTAACTCTGAAGGAATGAATCTCCTCAGTGAACTTTTGAGATTCTTTTTCCATCTGGGAAATTCGACTTTTTAAGGCATTCTTCTCCTCATTGCCCTCTTGGGCCTCCTTTGCCATCTGAGTTAGTCTATTTTTCAAGGTGCTGTTTTCCTCAGTCAGGCTGTTGACCCTCATTTCATACTTTTCTTGCATCCTTCTCATTTCTCTTTCCAATTTTTCCTCCACTTCTCTTATTTGATTTTTAAAGTCCTTCTTAAGGTCCTCTATGGCCTGCAACCCACTCATGTTTTCCCCTGAGGCTTTTGGAGCAGGACTTCTGACCTCACAGTCCTTTTCCCGCTCTATGCCCCCAAAATAGGAGTCTAGGGTTACATTTTTCTGTTTCCTTTGCCTTGGCATGTTGCTACTTGATTACCTGACTTTTGGGTTTGTTGCCGCACTATGGCTTTAAGGCCAGATAGAGGAATTTTCCTCCCGAACGTGTGGGGGGCAACTTCCGTTTCTGGCAAGCTGTAAACCCACCCACGACTTCCATCCTAGATCACAATCCAGATCCAGGGAGGTTAAAGCAAGAGCGATTACCCCCCAAGACTGATCTCTGGATCTCCCTACAATTTTCAGGCCAGGAGCTGGAGCTGCCTCTGAAAACTACGAAATGGCGTGTCTCCTCAGCTGCTTCTAGCCCCCAGGGGAGGAAGCCAATGCATTCCCCAAATACTGGTCCCAAAGTCCATAGGGCACTAACCTCTCACTTTTTCCTAGGCATATCTACGTTGATAATTCTGGAGTCACCACACCTGATGGTGTTCTGGGGTCTCTCCAGCTGGCTGCTGGCCCTGCCTCCCTGGGGCAAAAACCTCGGCTCACGGGGACCTGGGCTCTGCTCGGCTCGGCTCCCCGCACTCTGTACAATGTGTGCTGCTGGCTCCCAGAGTGCTGGGCTGGTCCTTCCTGCAGGGCTGCTGGGCTGTCCTCAACGGGAGGTTAGCTTCTCTGTGTCATTCTGTGGGTGCTTGGGCTCCAGAAGTTGTTCAGAGTCCCCTTTTACATAGTTTGGGGGGAATCTGGGGGCAGAATGGCTTGGATGAGCTGTTTCTACTCCGCCATCTTGGCTTGAAGCCCTCCTTATATCATTCTTAAGATTCTTCTTTTTCACTTGTCACTCATCTCTCACCTGTGGCTCTAAGTAGCTGTAACTTTGTAATGATCATCTCAGCAGATGGACTAAAGCATGTTGGAAATAACTAAAACGGGAGGCCTCAAACCCATTAGTGAGATAAGGGTATGTCTACCCCAAACATGTGAAGACTTCCCCAGTACAATGGTCATATGAGAATAACTTGGTTGAAAAGTCATGAAGACAACTTAAGAACGTCTTAGGGAGTACTTAGAGCTTGGTCAGAAATCAAAGACATGAAGATCATCCACTGAATGCTCAAGCATCAGCAATCGTCTTGATTTTTGTTTTGGTGCTGAAGAAATTGAAATATACATATGTACATACATACATATATGCTATCATATAAATATATATACATATATTAAGCAAATTGATTTATATATATATACACATTGAAGTATAATTTTTTCACTTTTTCTCACTTTTTAAAGACACATACATACATACATACACATACAGTGCATACTGTAGATATATATACATATAATATACATATAAATAATACATGGATATGAGTGCATCTAATAAAACACATATATGTGTATATGTGTGCAAATATGTGAAATCATGCAAAGCATTTCATGTATACACATGTGTGTATAAAAGAAATATTTTGCATAGTTTCACATATGGAGTGGATATCATACTTCTTTCCTCCCAGGTAGGGAGGGGTGACAGAAAGGAAACAAATTTGGAAATCAAAATTTAAAAAGAAAAGAATTTTTGAGAAATTAAAAATTAAATAAGATATTTTAAGTCTTAGGCATTTTTCCCTACAGAAATAGCTATAAATCTATGACTCTGTCATTTTCTACCTGTACAACCTGAATTTTATCATCTAATTTGAAATTATGACAATGATTATCATTCCATCTTTTCTTAATCAAGCTAACCCAGTGTTGAAATTTTCTGAGATTCTGATTCAGTCATACAATATTCCTTCAGGTATTCAGCAAATTTGATAAGCAAACTCTCTGAGGCATTGTTTAAATCACCTATTCTCCTGCTCTTGGGTGATATTTAAAAAGAAGCCAGCACACACAAAAGCATATTACTTAGTTCCACCAGTTCAAGCACAGTAAAGTCCTTTTAATTCTTTGATTTGGGATAGTGTCTGTCTGCTACTTCCCAAAGGTCCAGTTGCAAGGTGGGAAAAAAATAATAAAGGTGCAAGCATCATATGAATCATTACAATTTTGAGTATAGTCTTGCTAGAGTCTCAGTAGTGTTGCAAAAATACAGTGTTATTTTCTACAGGAGTGCCACTCATAAATGAAAGCACTGTTGCTTATCACCATATTGAGTGGTTGGTCCCCTACAGAACACTTATTACTTCTATTGTTTGTCTCTGTCAAGAGGCTTCTTGAGTTCTACTATTAAGCTACAGCCATCCATTCCCTTTCAAATTGACCAAATATAGTGGCTTCCTCACCTGCAGATAGCTCTCTGAATTATACCCAAGAGATACCCTACATTTGCCCTACAAGTAAGGCAATTAAGTGCTATTTCGTGAACTTGTAAAAAAATTCAAGCATGGTAGCAGTGCGTGCTGTGTCATACATTCAGAGTCTACTGACAGAACTCTCTTTATAAGTGTTCAGTGTACAATTTAGGTTATGTCTAAGGACTGATTAGTAGCTTTCAACAGATGACTTGTTTCCTGAAATTTCAAATGGCATTTTCAACTAGAAACTTGTAGGTTTATGAAGGGTTGCCTAGAGGAGAATGTCACAGGTGTCCTCATGTAGATATTCACTGGAGATTATAGATGTCTCCACAATACAGTACAGTGTTTTAAAAGTCTTGTTAAAACCTTTCCTTCCTTCTGTCAGTCATAAAATCCCAAATATCTTGCAATGTAGCCTTCCAGAAGTTTTAAAATTATTGGTCAGACACCGTGGAAGTCTTGTCCATATGACATATACTGCCTTTTTAAGTGTTTTAAAGCTCTCTCTCTCTCTCTCTCTCTCTCTCTCTCTCTCTCTCTCTCTCTCTCTCTCTCTCTCTCTCTTTCTCTCTCTCTCTCTCTCTCTCCCACCTTTCCACCTTCCCTTATTTTCCTTCTCCCTTTTCTTTTCCCTCCCCCTCACTCCTTTCTCCTCTTTTTCTCCCTTGCTCCCTTTACCTTTCTCTTTTTCCCTCAACTATGTGTTTATCTCTCTAATAAGAACAAAATGATGCCCAAAGCAATTTGGTGATATGTGTATTTAGAAATTTAACATAATATGAATAATAACTGCAATTTCATTAGAACAGAGAACTTCTAGGTGACAACACTCTCTACCCAATCCAGCCAATACCCCTTTAATTACAGTTTCAACTTAGATTTTTATAAGATTCTTTTGAACACTAAAAGGGGAAGTATATTGCCTGTCAGCATACAATTAATTTGTGACATAGGTAGGACTTGAAATCCATTCTTCTAGGCTTCAAGGTCAGTTATGTATTCACTATAACTTGTCTCTCTTAGAGGGAATTCAAGTTGTCAGAGGCATATATTAAGTGAAATGCAAAAGTCAGAACCAGAATTTGTATGGTAAATTTAGTGAGGAGAAAGTGAATATGATAGTAATAACAATTAGGATTTATATATTGTATTTTAAAGCTTATTTTGTTCATGAAAAGGATCCTGTGGTTCAGGCAGGCAAATATCATTACCTTAATTTTACAAATGAGAATATTTGGGCTCAAAAAGATTAAGTGACATTCCCAGGGCCATGGCAATAATTTGTATTGAAGCTGAAACTCAAACACCATTTTCTTCTGTTTATAAGATATTGCTCTTTCAACTACAACAAGCCATCCCTCAGTTTTCATAATTTAAATTTAAAATCCTGCCGTGATCTTAACTATATACTAGGAGTGATTCTTTAAAGAAAAAGTGAATTAAAAATCTCACAGTAAGCTGATAAGGAAAGAAATAATAGACCCACTTTTTAGTTCATTTTGAGACTAATTCCTATATCAGTTACCACTGTGAAAAGAGAGTTCTATCTATGAGATTTATCAAAAGGTAAAAGATAGGCTCAAACGTTTTTAAGTACTTTATTGTAATCATCTTAAAGTCAGTAGTTTGAACCACAAGATAGTTATAACTGCTTAGGTCACTGTGACTTACAGGGATAGAAAAGTAATTCAGAATCTTACTCAGGAATGGTAACACCTGAGACACAGAGAGGTTAAAAGAATAGACAGCAGGCTATATGAACAAAGGGAAGCAATTAAGAATATTGAAAGAAATAAATGAGTAAATGAGGATTCATATAATTATTCATGATAGCAAGAGGGAAATACAAAGTTCTTTCCCTCTAAAATGTGGGAAAGAAAAAGAAAGAGAAAGGCAATATTTACCAGCAACACCCTCAAACAAAACCAAAAGACACCATATTATATTCTAATTAACTCCCCTGCTTTTCTGAATCAATAAACAAGCAAACAATTCCTGTGTCATGGATTTCAAAGTAATTCGTATTAATTTATTTGCTAGTCTGTCTGGATTGTGACTTAAGTACAGCAAAGGATGGAAGCTAATAAAGAAATTAGAATTTATTAGAGTAGGAAAAAAGCATTCAAAGAAGATAATGATAAAATTAAGGGTATGAAAGATGTACCATGGGCAGAATCTGAAAGCTTGTTTTAATAATTCAATAAGAAATATATTGACCAAGAAGGAAAGGTGAAGAGAATTGAAATTGATAATATTGGAGTAGGAAAGTGATGAATAATCAGGAGAGAGAGAGAGAGAGAGAGAGAGAGAGAGAGAGAGAGAGAGAGTGAGAGAGAAGAAGAAGAAGAAGAAGAGGAAGAAGAGGAAGAAGAAGAAGAAGAAGAAGAAGAAGAAGAAGAAGAAGAAGAAGAAGAAGAAGAAGAAGAAGAAGAAGAAGAAGAAGATGTCCTTAAAGCTATTTACTAGGGAAAAAAAACAAATGCAACTTGAAAAGTTTTGACTACACAATAATGCTTTTAAAATTATAGTGACGTATTTTTCATATGAGGTAAAATATATATTGTATAACAATAATAAACCCCACAAAGTCATTTTGTTATTTTATCATTTATAATAAATCATATGACAAATCATTTATAATAAAATTTGCATTTGAATATTTGATGAAAATATTCTTTTTTTTAGGAGAGTCAAACTTTGGAATACTGTTTGTAAAAGTTTATGAATTTTATGCCTGCAAAAGTAGTTGGCATTGTTCTGCTTGTTTCATTATACAGGAGTTCAAATAAATTTTCAGTTTCTCTCAATTTATACCTTTCATCAGTTATACATAACAATAATATTCAATTACTTTTATATATTAGAATATGTTCAATCATTTGCTCATTGATAAACACTCTGTTTTTGGTTCTTTGATATGAAAGAAATGATGTTAATGATTTTGTTGTTGTTAATGTTCAGATTGGTCCCTATCTTTCTTATACCACTGTGAGATATAACTAGATTATGGGTTCAAAGGGCATGCAAAGTCATAATTTTTCAGACTGATACCATAATAATATATTTATTATATTAAATAAATAACAATAGGCTTCCATTATGGTCCAACAACTTCACAGCTCTACCAAGAGCATCAGAATCTTCATTAATCATCAGTTCCTTTTTATTTTGACATATTTCTTAATTTGATGTATATAAAATAAGCACCCCGACATGTTTTAATTTGAATTACTCTTATTATTAGTGTCTTGGAGCATTTTTTTTCATGGAATTCTTGATAGTTTGATAATCTTTTCATGCCAGCAACTGATATATGTTCTTCACCATTTATCTTTTGACAATGACTCTTTTTTAATTTTAAATTTATTTTTAGTTTACCTCATTCATTTCCACATGATTTTAGTTACAAATTTTCTCCCTGTCTTTCCCCTACCCACCACCCCAAGACAGCCATTTCACTGTAAATCCATTCTCCCAATCTGCTCTCTCCTATATCCTTCCCCCATTTCCCTTCCAACATTACAGTAGGGGAACATGGATCCCCATGCCCCAGTGCCTGCATATATTATTTCCAAGTTGCAGGTAAATAATAATATCAATATTAACAATAATAATTATATATTTTAAACATTTGATTTTAAAACTTTGAATTCCAGATTATTTCCCTTCTTCCCTAGTCAACCACTGTTACTGGGAAGATAAGCAATGCATTATAAGTTTGTATATGTGTAGTTATGAAAAACATTTTTATAGTGGATACATTGTGAAAGACTGACTATATTTCCCTCCATCCTATCCCACCGCCCCTTTTTCTATTCTGAACTTTGACACTATCTCTTTTCAAAAGTGTGTGCTTCTAACTTCGCTCCCCCACAACCTGCCCTCCCATCCATCACTCCCCCCATCCCCTTCCCTCCTACTCTCCTATAGGGTAAGATATTCTATTTAGTGTGTATGTAATTCCCTCCCTAAGCCAAATACAATGATGAGTAAGGTTGATCCATTCCCTTTTGCCTTCTTGTTCTTCCCCTCCATTGAAACAATTTTACCCTTGCCTCTTCTATATGAGATAATTTGCCCCATTCTTTCTCTCCCCATGTTCTGTCATCATTTTCCTCCTTCACCTCTCAATCACATATTTTAATTATCATCCCTTCCTATTCAATTTCGTATGCATGTATATGTGTATATACCTCTGTCAATGTATATCAGTACACATATATACACGTACTCACATATGTATTCATACACCCATATTCCCTCCTATATAGACATAAATATGTATGTATGCATATGTATATATATATATATATATATAAATTTATATTCTCTTAAATTATCATACTGAGAAAAAATTCATAAGTTACAATTATCATTTTTCCATGTAAGAACGGCAATGTAAACTTATCAACTTTGATAAGTTCTTTGTGATTTATTTTCCCTGTTTACCTTCTCATGCTTCTCTTGCTTATTGCATTTGAATATCATATTTTCTATTGAACTCTATTTTTTTCATCAAGAAGGCTTGAAAGTCCTCTATTCCATTGAATGACCATAGTTTCCCCTGAAACATGATATTCAGTTTTGTTGGGCAGGTGATTCTTAGTTTTTATCCCATCTCCTTTGACCTCCAAAATATCATATTCCAAGCCCTTCAATCCCCCAGTGTAGAAGCTGCTAGATCCTCTGTTATCCCAATTGTGTTTGCACAATATTCATATTGTTTCTTCCTTGGCTACTTGTAATATTCTCTCCTTGATCTGGGAAATCTAGAACCTGGCTGTAATATTCCTAGGAGTTTTCTTTTTGTAATCTTTTTCAGGAGTTGATCTGTGGATTCTTTCAAACTCTATTTTTCCCTCTGGTTCTAAAACATCAGGGAAATTTTCCTTGAGAATTTCTTGGAGGATGATTTGTAGGTTCTTTCATTGATCATGGCTTTCATGTAGTCCAATAATTTTTAAATTATCTCTCCCGGATATATTTTATGGATCAGTCTTTTATCCAATGAGATATTTAACATTGTCTTCTCTTTTTTCATTTGTTTGGATCTGTTTCATAGAATCTTGATTTCTCATAAAGTCACTATCTTCCATTTGCTCCAATCTAATTCTGAAGGAATGATCCTCTTCAGTGAACTTTTGAGATTCTTTTTTTTTTCCATCTGCCAAATATGGCTCTTTAAGGCATTCTTCTCCTCATTGGCTTTTTGGATCTCTGTTGCCATTTGTATTAATCTGTTTTTTGACGGTTATATGTTGACATTTATAATTTAAGCAGAAGAACAGGTTATGAGGAGTTGGGGGGGGGGGGGGGGCAAGGGAGCAGCCTAGGAGCAGAGAGCCTCTCATCTGTCTCTGCTCCAGATGGGGTTGATCCTGATTTTTGAGCTTTGGTCCAGGGGACACAAGGAAGCACAGACTAAGATGATATTCCAGGGGTATGGGTTGAGGAAAACAGGAGGTATGACTAGAGTTTTACATCGAGCCAGAGGTGGGGGTTGATATTCTCCTTGGATCAGCAGCACTGCTTCCTTTTTGGAACTGAAGCCTAGTGATATGTTCCTTCCCACATATTTTTTTAATAAAACATTCTTGTAGGTAAAGCCTTTGTACTAAAAATTCTTTTATCATATATCTAACTTCTTGTACTTTGTTTTTAGTTTCTTTGAATATGTATCCAACTTGTAAGCTGCTTGCTCCAGAGAGGCTACTTGTTCCTCAATTAAAGTGATCTGATCCAGATAAGGCTGAAGGTTGGCATATTTCTGGTTTAAGTCCTTTAGGTTTCTACTTATGTTTACTGCAATATCTTTCATTTCTAGATATTTCATGCTAGTCATTTTTTCATATTTTCCAGAAGTTTATAATCTACATGGGTGGCTGTCAGCTCACCTGTCAGGTACATGGTCGTTTTGGAGAACATGTCCTGGCACAGCCCCATGATGTCGTCCTCAACAGGCTCTGTGGCCTCCTCGGCCATCTCCACCATGGCGTTGTCTAGGCCAGGGAATGGAGGAAGGATAAAGAATGGAGAAAAGGAGGGTTAACAGGAGGGGGAGAGGAAAAGGGAGAGGAAGGGAAAGGGGACAAAGAAGGGGGGAAAGGGGAAGGATGAGCAGTCAAAGAGGGAGAGGAGGAGAAGGGGTTAGAAGTGGGCACTAATCAATTTTTAAGATGTTATTTTCTTCAGTCAGGTTGTTGACTCTCTTTTTGGGATTTTCTTGCATCATTCTCATTTCTCTTCCCAATTTTTCCTCCACTTCTCTTACTTGATTTTCAAAATCCTTCTTGAGCTTCTCCATGGACTTTAACTAATTCATATTTTCCTTGGAAGCTTTTGGTGCAGGAGTTCTGCCTTCATTGTCTTCCTCCCATTCTATACTTTGATGATTTTTATCCTGAAAAAAGGAATCTGAGGTAAATGTGTTTGCTTTTCTTCCTGGTTTTTCCCACAGAACTCTCCTTCTACAGAGGAAAGCTTTGTCCTAAATTGCTTGTGTTTTTGCAGCTACTAGAGCTCTTAGTTGGATTCCCTCTCTACAATCCCCAAAAGATCTGGAACATTGGTCACACACCCCAGGACCTGCACCCAAGACAGCAATCCAGATCCGAACAGGTTAAAACAAGAGTGGTTGCTGGTTCCCGTACAATCTGCACTGCAGGATTTCTGAAGCAGCCACATGGTGGCAGCTACACAGTGGCACATCCTCTGTTTCTCATTCTGGGCACAGGGGCCAGACCATTCCTCTGCCTCCCCCCTCCCCCAGCAGTTTCAACAGAGTTCCATAATGACATTTTACATTGTATTTGGCATTTATGGGTTGATAATTCTGGAAAGGGCCACTGCTGCTAGTGATCCAAACTCCTGATATCTGCTCCAGCCACTGCTTGTCAGGACTACCCTGGAGCTAAAACTGCAGGCTGACCTGGGGATTGTCCAGGCTCCCAGCTTGCTGTGATGGACCATTCCTCTCCACCTGCTGGGCTGCCTTCAGCAGAAGATTTGTTTATCTCTGTCACTTTTTGGGTTCTGTAGCTCTCAAGTTTGTTTAGAGTCTTATTTTAAAGGTATTTGAGAGGGTTATGGGGGAAGCTCATGGAGTTTTCCTGCTTCTACAACACCATCTTGGCTCTGCCTCCTTTCTGAAGCTTTTTAAAAAAATAATGTACAGAAACGGTAATACTTTATTTTTACAGATCACTTTTAAAAATATCTTAATACATTCAATTTCACATTCTTTTAAAAATATAATTTATGTACTTTTACTCCTCAAAATTCATTTCTACAGTATCTTGATTTCCAAATTTTCTCCCAATGTATCCCTTCTCCCCACCTCATTGAGAAGGCAAGCGATTCAATATAGGTTATGTAAGTGATGTTATGCAAAACACTTCCATAATGGTCAGTTCTGTCAATATTGTGTTTAACTCTATGAAGCTTTTTTTTTTCCTAGTCAGATTTTCTATTTAAATCTGGTCTTTTGATCAAGAATGCTTAAATATCCTTTATTTTTTGAAATATTTTTTTCTCCTAAATATTGTAATCAGTTTTTCTGGGTAGTTGATTCTTAGTTTTAATCCTAGCTCCTTTGAACTCTGAAATATCATATTCCAAGCCCTCCAATCCCTTAATGTAGAAGCTGCTAGATCTTTTGTTATTCTGATTGTAATTCCACAATGCTCATTTTTTTCTTTCTGGTTGCTTGCAATATTTTCCCTTGTTCTGGGTTCTCTGGAATTTGGCTAGAATATTCCTAGGAATTCTTCTTTTAGGATCTCTTTCAAGAGACAATTGGTGGATTCTTTCAATTTCTATTTTCCCCATTGGTTCTAGAATATCAGGGTAATTTGTTTGATACTTTCCTGAAAAATGATGTCTAGGCTATTTTTTTTGATCATGACTTTTGTATAGCACAATAATTTTAAAATTATCTCCCCCAGATCTATTTTCCAGTTCAGTTGTTTTCCAATTAGATATTTCACCATATCTTTTATTTTTTCACTCTTTTTCTTTCACACTTTCACTTTTTTCACTCTGTTTTATTATATCTTGATTTTTCATAAAGGCATTAGCTCCCATTTACTCCATTAAAACTTCTAAGATTTTTTTAATGAGCTTTTTGGACCTCCTATTACATTTGGGTAATTCTATTTTTAAGGCAGTGTCTTCACTGACTTTTTGTATGTCTTCTGTCATTTGATTTAGTCTCTTTCTTTTCCTTTCTTTTCTTTTTTTTTTCTTTTTGGAGGGGGGAGCACAGGGCAATTGGAGTTAAGTTACTTGTCCAAGGTCACATGGCTAATATGTATTAAGTGTCTGAGACCTTATTGAACTCAGGTCCTCCTGAATTCAGGGATGATGCACTATTCACTGGGCCATTGAGCCACCCCTTAGTCTCTTTCTTAATGTGTTATCTTTTTTCAGTATGTTTTGCATCTCATTTAGCAAGCTATTGATTTGTTTTTCAACATTTTCTTGCATCACTCTCATTTCTTTTCCAAATTTTTCTTCTACTTCTCTTAATAGATTTTCAAAATCCTTTCTGAGCTCTTCCATAGCTTGTGACCAAATAATATTTTTCTTGGAAGCTTTTGATGTAGGTGCCTTGACTTTGTTGTCTTCTAGTTCTCTGTTTTAATTTTCTTCAAAAACAAAGTAAGTTTCTATAGTCTGAGATTGCCTTTTCTTTTCTTTTTTCTTCTTTTTGCATTGTTTGCTCATTTTTCCTAGAAAAATTCTTGACTTTTAAAACTTTTGTTAATGCATTTTGCTTCCAGTAGGTGTATGGGTGTCAGTGGAAGTGGGGGTACTCTTCCAAGCTTCAGGGGCTTTGTGAAAGTGTTTTCAGAGATATTTCTTTAAATTTTCATTCCTTGCTAAATGTTATGATCAAAGGAGAAGTGTTTACTCCTTTCCTGGTGTGTTCTCCGATCTGTGAGGGAGCACAAAGACTCTTTTCTGCCTCGTGCTGTTCTGCTTTGTAGAAATGCCAATGATTTATGTGGATATATTTTATATCCTGCAACTTTGCTAAAGTTGTTTATTATTTCAAATTGTTTTTTACTTGATGATCTTGGATTCTCTATGTATACCATCATATAATCTGCAAAGAGTGATGGCTTTGTTTCTTTGATTTATTTTTTCTTCTCTTATTGCTAAAACTTACATTTCTAGTGAAATACTGAATAACCGTGTTGTTAATGGACATCCTTGTTTTACTCCTGATCTGTTTGGAAATGCTTCTAGTTTATTCCCATTACACCCAATGCTTCTTAATGGTTTTTGTGGGATGCAACCAATACAATATCATTGTAAGGAAGACTTCATTTATTCCTCTGTTTTCAGGTGATTTTTAATAGGAACAGGTGCTGTCTTTTGTCAGTTTTCTCCATCTATTAATATAATAATATTTCTGTTAGTTTTATTGCTGACAATGTCAATTATACTGACAGTTTTGCTAATAATGAACTAGCCCTTCATTCCTGGTATAAAACCTACATGGTCATAGTGAGTTATTCTCAAGATAAATTGCTGTAATCTCTTTGCCAATATTTTGTTTATATGCTTATTTATTTATTTTTATCCATATTTATTGAGGAATTTTTTTCTATATTTTTCTTTCTCTTTTTTTGCCCTTCCAGGTTGGGGTATCAACACTATATTTGTATCATGAAAAAAAATGTTTGGACTCCACCTATCTTCTCACATAGTTTATATAGTATTAGAAAATAGTATTCTTTAAAGGTCTGATGGAATACACGAGCTTCCATTTGTCCAATTCTTATTTTAGGAAGTTCTCTTAATTGAATTTTTGTACCTCCTTTAACATATGGCCAATTCTACTTTTTAAGTAGTTTTTTTTTTCTTCAGTGCATTTTTTTCCATTCAGCCAATTGTAATTTTAAAGAATTGTTTTCTACATTCAGTATTTTCTTTCCTTTTCTAAGCTGATGGCTCTCTCTTGTATATCTCTCGTTCCTTTCCTCTATTTTTTGTCTGTCTCTCATATTTAACTTTTAAAATCCTTTTTGAACTCCTTGTAGAAGACTTTTTGGGATTGAGACTCATATTTTAATATGAGGGTTCAGATTTAGGAATATTGATGATGTTGTCCTTTTCTGAGTTAGTGTTGCAGTATTCCTTGTGACCTGAGTAATTATCTATGCTTAATGTTCATTTTTGTTTCTTGCTCATTTTTTGGCAAATTGCTTGTCTTTAAAGTTGAACTCTGATTCTGGGACACAACAGGGTCAAAAACTTCTTGTTCTGGTAGCCTGGTGCCTGGTTGCTGGCTTTGTCCTCTAGGGCCTCATAGCTAGAGGTTGTAGCGGTTTGGCAGCTTACCTGGCACTGAGATGGTGTCCTAGTGGTGATGTTTGGCATGCACTGAGGACAGGTAGTGTTTTTCTGTGTTTCCCCTATGTTACACTGGCTGGGAAGTGTCAATCTGGCCTCTGGAGGATGTTTCATTGTCATAAACTGTGCTGGAGCATATGATGATTCTCTGACTTGGAGTCTGCTGGTTCTCCTAGCTAAACCCTGGGATGGGGTAGCAGGGGGATCATGGTTCTGGCATTTGCCTGTTCTACCACACTGTGACTTAGGATCTCCCACTGCTTTCTGATGTAGGGCTTGCTCCTGGCCTACTGCGACACTGCCTGTCTTGTAATGCACTTTTCTTTTATACAAGTAAAATGAATCTTTCTCATGGATCCTGCAAGGTTCCCAGGACAAAAGACTCTTCTACCTTTTCTTTATAATGACTCTGCTGCTCCAGGAATTTTCTTGGGGAATACTTTCAGATTTTTCAGAGGTCAATATGGGAAAGTGATGGAGATTCACTGCTTATTCCAACATCTTTTCTCCTGGAAGTCACTGACTGCTCTTTTCTTTTTTGTTTCCCTCAAGTTAATAAGTTCCTCAAATATTTTAGTTAATTCACTATTTTTTTATTTCTATGCCATCATCTCTGAAAATGAAATAATTGTGTTTTGTCTTTCTGTATGCTTATTCTATCACTTTTTTTCCTCCTGCCTTTGTTGCTATACTTAGTATCTCTAAATTAATATCAAATGATAGCATGGAAAATTTATATTCTTGATTGAACCTCTATCAGTTCTGGAAAGTTGTATAGTGTTTCTAAGTTATAGATGATACAAGTTCTTGATTTTATATCAACAAATTTTTACATATTAAGTAAAGCTGCTTTTACTTTGATATTTTTTTTACTGTTTTCCCTGTCTTTCCCCAATCCCACCAGCATTGAAGATTGTCAGATTTGTGTTTTTTACAAATTTGTTGGTTATGAGGTGTATCTTAGAAATGATTTGGGGAAGCTAGTAGGTTCAGTGAATACAACACCAGCCTTGGAGTCAGGAGAACCTGAGTTCAAATCTGGCATCAGACACACCCACAAAAAATAGCCACGTGACATTGGGCAAGTCAGTTAACACCAACTGTTCTGCCTTCCCCCTCCAAAAAGTAAAAACAAACAAACAAAAAACAAAACAAGCGAAAAAAAACCCCACAAACTCAACAAAAATAAATGAAAACAGCAATGTTTTCATTTCAAATGTGGGTTTTTAATTATTTGCTTTTTTTTTTAGAATAGATTTTAATATCATCTCAACTTTTTAGTTGACTTTTTGAAAGCCAAAAAAAAAAAAATAAGCAAGGGGGCAGAGTCAATATGGTGGAGTAGAAACCGGACTTCCTCACATCTCCACCTCCCACCTCCCCCAATTCCTGTAAAAAATTATTCTAGACAAACTTTGGACCATCAGAACCCACAAAATGACACAGAGAAGCTATCCTCCTGCTGAGAACAATCTGGCAGATTGGCAGCAAGCGGCCAGAGCAGTGCTCTGGGAGCCCACAACAGCCCTGCTCAAGCTGGAGGTCTCAGCCCCAGGACAACCTGACCAGCCACTGGTTGGAGGGATTTCAAATCACTAGTACCTGTGGAGACTTCCAGAAATGTGAACCCATAGATGCCAAGGAAAAAGTGAGATATCAGTGCAGTGTGAAGTTTGGGATCTGGGAATTTGGAGATATCTAGCCTTTGCTCCTGTGGTGAGAAGCGACTGAAGGGCCAGGGCCAAGCAGCCTCCTCCATGTGGCAACTTCAGCTCCTGGTCTGCAGATTGTAGGAGGACCAAGTGAAGAGACTGAGGGGTAATTGATCTTGCTTTAACCTAATTGGATCTCAATTGTAGTCTAGGGTGGAGGTCTTGGGGTGTGTGACCAGCTTGCCAGAGCATGTGGAGGCCTCAGAGAGGGCACCCAACTAATACCTTCAGCAGCTGAGAAATCCCCAGCATCTGTGATAAAGCTCTTTCTGATAGCAGAGTTCTACTGTGGCAAAAATCCCCAAAGTCATGTAATTGAGTGGCAACATGACCAGGCAAATGAAACAAAGCAAACAGAGCAACCCAACTTTACACTCTGATTTGAGGACAAAAAGGATAACAGCATGGAACAGGAAGAAGACAGAGAAGTTAGAACTCCTGCATCAAAATCCTCCAAGAAAAATATTAGATGGTTATAGGCCATAGATGAGCTTAAAAAGGATTCTGAAAATCAAATTAGGGAAGCAGAAGAAAAATTGGGAAGAGAAATGAGAACAATGCAAAAAAAAATTATGAAATGAGAGTGAACAACCTGATGAAGAAAATAACACCTTAAAAATAGGCTAATTTCTCAAATGGCAACAGAGGCTCAAAAAAGCAAGGAGGAGAAGAATGCTTTAAAAAGTCAAATTTGCCAGATGGAAAAAAAGAATCTCAAAATCTCACTGAAGAGAATCATTCCTTCAGAATTAGATTGGAGAAAATGGAAGTTAGTGTCTTTATGAGAAATCAAGATACTATTAAACAGATCCAAACAAATGAAAAAACATAGAAGGCAATGTGAAATATCTCATGGGCAAAACCACTGAACTCAAAAATAGATCCAGGAGAAACAATATAGAAATTATTGAACTAACTGAAAGCCATGATCAAAAAAAGAGCCTAGAAATCATCCATCAAGATATTCTCAAGGAAAACTGCCCATATGTCTTAGAATTGGAGGGCAAAATAAGGAAAGGATAATAAGATAAATTATTAAATCAATGGTCATATCGTTGCTAAGCCAATAAGAGTTTAAACATTTTTAAAATAAAACATAAACAATATTACATTTAGTTAATTAAATCTTTTGTTTTCCATACGACAAATAATGTTTTTTTTAAAATATCTCTATAAATTGTCAATTGCCTCATTACTATTGAAACACATAACCAAGCTCTAGCAAATTAATTTTAAAACATAATAATGTAAGTAAACATCATGATAAAAATGAGTAAAGGCGTCGAAAGCTGTTTTTATTAATACTAATTTGAATGAGGTAGATGAAGGGAAGTAAATTCTATTTCTTTCTATGGATGATAATATTTGAAACATAATATTAAATAAGAAATTGAGATAAATATAAAATGAATACTTGACCTCACCAAATTAGAGCCCAGAAAACTGAATCAGAATTTTAATATATTGTCATACTAAGTGAAATATCATTAAATGCTGTAAGTGTAAAAGAGTTGTATGTCTAAAATGAAGGTCATTTTATTTTCCAGTAATCCATTTCACACACATTTCTTTTTGAGGGTGATATTATCCTTCCAATAATTCTGTTTTTCAACATTACAGGCATACGTGATTCTTGACTTTCCTTCATCCCCATATTTAATCAATAATGAAGTCTTATAAGACCCATATACACAAAATCTGCCAATTATTCTCTATTCTACAATCACATGGCACCTCTGTTCTTGTTACTCTTGTCAATTACATTTTTTATTAGATATAGGATTGTGGCAATGTTTCAGTTTGTTTCTGTATTTCCTGTCTCTCCAGTATCTAATGCATGCTCTATACAGCTGACAAATTAATATTCCCAATACACTGGTGTAATATCATAACTACCCTATTATAAAATTTTGAGTAACTCTGATATGATGTAATTACAGAGCATTTGATTCAGATTCAAAATATCTGGGTACAAGGTTATTTCTTATACCAGTTTTGCTACATTCTACCTACATGATCTTGAGCAACTCTTTTAACTTTGAGTGTCAATTTCCTCACACATAAAATGAAGTTTTTTTTGTTTTAATTTTTTCTTTTTTTTCCATAAATATACTCCATACCCTCTTCCAATTAAAATATATATCATCTTATGAGTTTTATTTCCTCTAGGATTAAATATAAATATATCATACAAGTTTTCATATTTTTACCTATATTTCACTCCACATCCCTTACAGAATCCTCCACTTCAACCAAAATGACCTATGATGGTTCCCAAGTAAACGACTGTCTTTTTTTTCTCTGCCTCCCAGAAGTCTTTCCACAGTGCCTGAGTGCACTTTTTCCCCAGCTGCTACCTCTTAAATTTCCCCACCCTCAATTTAGTTACTTCATTCAGTTTATATTCTATTTAATTATTTAGTTACATGTCATAACCTCCCAGATGGACTATAAGTCTTAGGAGGAGAGACAAAAATTAATCTGTGCCTTCGAATATTTAGCATCAATTTATAATTTACCCAATGTTGAAGGCTACAAAATTTTCGTTGAAATAAAATAAACATATAAAAACTATATAGCAATCCAAACAGATTTTCAAGAAAAAGGGGGGAGAATATTTTTGAAAGGGCTCCTTTTCATGAGAATTAATGCAGACT
This sequence comes from Gymnobelideus leadbeateri, assembly GCA_011680675.1. Classification (NCBI taxonomy): domain Eukaryota; kingdom Metazoa; phylum Chordata; class Mammalia; order Diprotodontia; family Petauridae; genus Gymnobelideus; species Gymnobelideus leadbeateri. The sequence goes on along the minus strand of WOXC01011031.1, from coordinate 109,076 downwards.
GACTTATTGTATGAAAGTGAATCTGCTGTCAGAATGATCTATGGAATAGCCAAATTTTAGCTAGAAATTCCAGAAAATATCAAGAAAGATTTGAAGTTAATTTGAACTCCACAAAAACACTTTAACATCTAACTTAATTTCAGCCAACTCTGAAATTTTCAGAGATACAACTGTTTGTAATATTGATAGACATATTTTCATTTGCACATTTTAATATTTTATTTTAATTGGCACCTGTTATATATTAGGACATATGTATGTATTATGTATATCTGTATAGATTTGTTTTAAAATCTTTTCTGTTTGAATAGTACATAAGTAGTGCATGTGTGTATATACTATTTATACTACCTTTTGAAGCCTTCTTAACATAAGGCTGTTGAGGTAGAGAGATAGTATAATCCTCTCTACAAATTAATTAAAATATGTTATTGAAAGTAAAGCAGTTTATTTAACTTCAAAGGTCTAGTTTGACAATGTTAACGAAATCTAGTGTCTAACTTTCACTCCACTTTGATGGTCATCATATTTAATTATGATTAATTTTCTGTAAAAGAGATGTGTTAGTCAGACAATATGACTTATGATGCCTATAATAATGATCATTTTGATTCAACATAGATTTAAGGCACTTAAACTTCGAAAGTTCTTGAAAGAACTGATAATAGCCACACAAGAAGAAAGCCTAGAACTAGAAGGAGCATTAGAGGTCTTGTACTTCAGTCTCTTTGTTTTAGATAAAAGGACAGTCAGGGGGGGTAGAGCCAAGATGGCGGAGTAGAAACAGCACTTCGAGAGAGCTCCATCCCACACCACTTCAAAATAATATAAAAGAGGACTCTGAAAAACCCACAGAATGACCCAGGACCCAAAGAAGTACACAGAGAAGCTAACCTCCCTCTCTGGACAGTCCAACAGCCCAGCAGGGAGTGGCAAAGGCAACAATCAGGGAGTAAAGGCCAGGAGAGCATGACTTCAAGGTTTCAGCTCCAGGGTGGCCTGAGAACCAGCTTACTTTGAGGGACCCCAGAACACTAGCAGCTGTGATGATTCCAGAATTATCAACACATAGATGCCTAAGACAAAGTGAGAAGCCAGTGCCCTACTTACTTTGGGACCAGTATTTGGGAAAGGTTCAGTTGCTTCCCCGGGGGCTGAGAAGCCACTGAGGATACGAGGCACAGATGCCATTTTGCAGCTTCAGTTCCTGGACTTCGGACAGTAGGGGGATCTGTTGATCAGTCTGGGGGGTAATACATCTTGCTTTAACCTCCCTGGTTCTGGATTGCTGTCTGGGGTGGAGGTCTTGGGGTTTGTATCTAGCTTCCTAGAGTGTGTGGGGGTTTCAGGGAGGGCAACCAACTAATACCTCCAGGAGTTGAGAAGACCCCAACATTTGAGATGGAAGCTCCCCTGTCTGGTGGCAGAGACCTACTGTGGTAACAAGCCCCAAAATCAAGTAATTAAGTGGCAACATACCTAGCCAAAGGTAACAAAACAAAGAGAAAAGATGCAACATTAGACTCCTATTTTGGGGGCAAAGAGGATCAAAGCATGGAACAGGAGGAGTACTGGGAGGTCAGAAATCCTGCACCAAAAGCTCCAAATGTAAATAAGAGCAGTTTACAGGTCATAGAGGACCTTAAGAAGGATTAAAAAAAAAAACAAATAAAATAAGTGGAGGAAAAATTGGGAAGAGAAATGAAAAAGATTCAAGAAAAGTATAAGATGAGAGACAACAGCCTGAATGAGGAAAATAATGCCTTAAAAATAGACTAATTCAAATGGCAAAAGAGGTTCAAAAAGGGAATGAGGAGAAGAATGCCTTAAAAAGTCGAATTTGTCAAATGGACAAAGAATCTCAAAAGGTCACTGAGGAGATTCATTCCTTCAGAGTTAGACTGGAGCAAATGGAAGCAAGTGACTTTATGAGAAATCAAGATGCTATTAAACAAATCCAAACAAATGAAAGAACAGAAGGCAATGTGAAATATCTCATGGGAAAAACCACTGACATGGAAAAGAGATCCAGGAGAGATAATTTAAGAATTATTGAATTACGTTAAAACCATGATCAAAGAAAGAACCTAGAAATCATCCTTCAAGAAATTCTCAAGGAAAATTGCCCTGATGTTTTAGACCCAGAGGGTGAAATAGAGATTGAAAGAATCCATCAACTACCTCCTGAAAAAGATCCAAAAAGAAAAATACTAGGAATATTTTACCTAGGTTCCAAAATTATCAGATCAAGGAGAAAATACTACAAGCAGCCAGAAAGAACCAATCTCAATTCTGGGGAACACAATCAGAATAGCACAGGACCTGGCAGCTTCTACAATGAGGGATAGAAAGCCATGAAATATGATATTCCAGAGGGCAAAAGAGCAGGGATTAAAACCAAGAACCACATGCCCAGCAAAACTGAGTATCCTGTTTCAGGGGAAAACATAGTCATTCAGTGGAATAGAGGACTTTCAAGCATTCTTGAGGAAAAAAAAAACAGAATTGAATAGAAAATTTGACATTCAGACACAAGAAGCAAGAAATGCTTGAGAAGATAAACAGGGAAAAGAAATCAAAAGGAACTTATCAAAGTTGAACTATTTACATTCCTACATCTAAAAGCAATAACTGTGACTGATGAAAAATTCCTCATTATGAAAGTAATTGAGAAAGTGTATATGGGCATATAAATACATTTGTGAATGTGTGTATATATGTTTACAGGTATACATGGATAGTGGGAACAGGTTGAACTTGGTGGGAAGGGATGATACTTAAGGAATGAAATTAAGAGGTGAGAGAGGAATGTGGCAAGAGGAGATTGGGAGAGATAGGGTGGGGTAAATCATCTCATGTAGAATAAGCAAGGGGAAGTAGTTGCAGGGGAGGGGAAGAACAGGAAGGCAAAAAGGCAAAACCATATTCTCATTGAATTTGGCTCAGGGATAGAATGACATACATATTATATGGGATATCTCACCCTGTAGGAGAGTAGGGGGAAGGGGGATGAGAGGGGGGATGATGGAGGGGAGGGTATAATGGGGGGAGGGTAGGTTGGAGGCACCCACTTTTGAAGAGAGAGAGTATCAAAGTAGGGAATGGACCAGGTGGGGAGTGGGATGGGTGCGAGGGAAATATAGTCAGTCTTTTACAATATATCTACTATGGTAAAGTTTCGCATAGCTATACATGTATAACACATACTGAATTGCTTATCTTCCCAGAGGGAGTGGGTGACAAGGGAGTAAGGTAATAGATCTGAAATTAGAAGTCTTAAAATTAAATGTTTCAAATGTATATGTATGTATGTATGTATATATATATATATATATATATATATATATATATATATGTATGTATGTATGGTGGGGCATAAAGTGATTAATCTAAGGTCTAGTCACACAAACGGACAGTCATGTTCACACCTATAGACATACATTTGTCTGCACATACTAAAAAATAAATATTTTGTTTTTTTTCTTCTAGATCTTGAAATCATAAAATGAGACAACCTATCTCAAATACATTTAACATATCAACATGAAATAACAATACATTTTAAACACTAATTATTCTATATATTTCACAAAATGTCTTTCATTTTATTTTACTTTTACAGGAAATTAAAAAAAAATGATTCCTTTCTGATTTAATTCAATACAATCCAATTACACAACCATTTACTAAACATTGCTAGGGATACAAAGACAAAATTAATGATAGTCACTGACTTCAGTCAAATGCTTCAAGCTTGAATTTCATGTAACATTATCATATGTAATATATGATTAAATGAAGGCTTCAGAATAGAATTCCATAAAATCACCAAAGAAAAAGAAAAATAAATTTTGCATTAATGGATATATTTCAAATATTTTTTCCAAATGCTTTATTACATTCATTTATTTATATCATTCATTTCTGCCAGATTTTGAGTTACAATTTTCCCCATTTTTACACTACCTATCACCCCAGAATAGCAATCCCACAGGATATCCCCTCATCCAATATGCACTTTCCCATATCTTCCAATATACAACCTTCGACTTTTATATTAGAGCAAGGTGAATCTCTGTGCCCCAATGCCTATATATCTTTTTTCCTGATTATATACAAAATATTATTAATAAGAGTATTTATATATATTTGAGACATTCGATTTTAAAACTTCGAATTGCAGATTCATTCCCTTCCTCCATTGTCACACACTCTCATTGGGAAGGTAAGCAATTCAGTATATATTGTACATGTTGAGCTATGCAAAACATTACCATAGTAGATATATTGTAAAAGACCGCCTATATTTTCCTCCCACCTATCCCACCCCCCACTTTGTCCATTCCTTACTTTGATCCTGTCCCTTCTCAAATGTGGGTACTTCCAACCTACCCCCCACAACATGCCCTCCCTTCCATCATCCGCCTTTTAATCCTGCCCCCCCCCCCCACTCTCATGTAGGGTGAGATATCCTGTTTAGTATGTATGTCATTCTCTCTCTGAGACAAATTCAATAAGAATATGGTTTTACTTTTTTGCCTTCCTGTTCTTCCCCTTTCTTGCAACCATTTCCACTTGCACTTCTACAGTAGATAGTTTACCCCTTTCTGTCTCTCCCCATTGTGTCTCATTATATTCCTCTCTCACCTCTTAACTTCACCAATTAAGTATCATCCCTTCCCACAAAATTCAATGTGTGCCCTCTATCTATGTATACTGTTAAACATGTATAAACATATTCCATATGTGTTCATATGCCCACATACCCTTCTTCAACTATTTTGATACTGAGAGAGGTTTATCAGTTACAGTTATCATTTTTCCATGTAGGAATGTAAATAGTTTACCTTTGATAAGTTCCTTTTGCTTTCTCTTAACAGTTTACCTTCTCAAGCATCTCTTACGCCTTGTGTTTGAATGTCAATTTTCTAACCAACTCTATTTTTTTTTCCTCAAGAATGATTGAAAGTCCTCTATTCCACTGAATGACCATATTTTCCCCTGAAGCAAGATACTCAGTTTTGTTAACTAGGTGATTCTTGGTTTTAATACCATCCCCTTTGCCCTCAGGATTATTATATTCCATTCCTTTCGATCCCCCAGTGTAGGAGTTGCCATATCATGTACTATCCTGACTGTGTTTCCACAATTTTGAAATTGTTTCTTCCTGGCTACTTGTAATATTTTTTCCTTGATATGGGAATTCTGGAATCTGGCTATAATATTCCCTGGAGATTTATTTTTGGGGTCTTTTTCAGGAGGTAACGTGTGGATTCTTTCAACCTCTATTTTGCCCTCTTGTTCTAAATCGTATCAGCAATTTTCATTGGGAATTTTTTGAAGGATGATTTCTAGGTTCTTTGATCATGGCTTTCAGGTAGTCCAATAATTTTTAAATTATCTCTCCTGGATATATTTTCAAGTCAGTGTTTTTTCCCATGAGATATTTCACATTGCCTACTATTCTTTCATTTGTTTGGATCTGTTTAACAGCATCTTGATCTCTCATGAAGTCAGTAGCTTCTGTTTGCTCCAGTCTAATTCTGAAAGAATGATTTTCCTCAGTGAGCTTTTGAGAGTCTTTTTTCCATATGGCAAATTCAGCTTTTTAAAATATTCTTCTCCTCATTGCCTTTTTCAAACTATTTTGCCATTTGAGTTATTCTGTTTATTAAGTTGTTACTTTCTTCAGTGAGGCTGCTGACTCTCATTTCATACTTTTCCTGCATCTTTCCCGTTTCTCTTCCCAGTTTTTCCTGTTTCTCTTATCTGCTCCTTAAGGTCCTCTATGGCCTGTAACCTGTTCATATTTTCATTTTTGGCTTTAAGTGCAGTAGTATTGACCTCCCAGTCCTCCACCAGTTCCATGAATCAATCCTCTCACCGCCCCCCCCATAGGAGTCAAATGATAAATTTTTGTGTTTATTTTGTTTCCTTTGCCTAGGTGTGTTGCCACTCAATTACTTTAGTTTTGGGCTTGTTGCCACAGTAAGACTCTGCCACCAGCCAGGCAATTTCTGTCCCAAATGCAGGGATTTCTTAGCTGCTGGAGGTTTTAGTTGGGTGCCCTCTCTGCAACCAACACACACTCTGGCAAGCTAGTCATGCATCCCATGACATCCACCCCAGACCACAATCCAGATCCATGAAGGAAAAAGAAAGATCGATTACTCCCAAGACTGATCTCAGGATTTCCCCACAATTTGCAGGCCAGGAGAAGAAGCTGCAACTGAAGCTGCAAAATGGCAGCTGTGCTGCTGCTCCTCAGTGGCTTCTTGCCCCTAGGGGAAGAGGCTGACATGCTCCCAAATACTGGTCCCAAAATCTAAAGGGCACTGACCCCACACTTTTTCTTAGGCATCTATGCTGATAATTCTGGAAATGCCATAGCTGCTGGTGTCCTGGGTTCCCTCCAGCTTGCTGCTGTTCTGGCTGCCCTGGGGCCAAAACCTCCAACTCATGATGTCCTGGGCTCCTCCCAGAGAGCTGTACTGGCTGCTCTCTGCTGGGCTGCCGGCTGTCCTTAGAGGGAAGTAAGCTCCTCTGTGTCATTTTGTGGGTTCTGGAGCTCCAGAGTTTTTTTTCAGAGTCCCCATTTATATATATTGGAAGTGGTGTAGGCAGGAATGACATGGACATGTAGTTTGTACTCTGCCATCTTAGCTCCACCCCCTGAAATTATTTACAATAGAGTTACCAATGAAATACTACTATATCTACTAGAACTCTATGACAGAAAGTAATAAGAAATATAACTTGAAACTTTTCCTCTATTGCTGATTTTAAAAGCTATGCTAATAATGATTTCAGGTATCTTATATGGGAACAGTACTCAATGATACTGGATCTAGTCTGTCTAGAATATCACATTTTGCAAAGCTTTGTTGTGAACTTTATGCAAAAAAAAATATGTATATAAATATATAAGACTTAGCAAAGAATTTTAGGTCAAAAACAATCACTCTAAATGAAAAACTTTTTAATTTATGATTTTCTTCAAAATTTTAAATAGTAATATACCAGCATCCTGAAAAAAAGTATGGACTGATAGAAAAATATGGGTTAAATTTTAATATCAATATTCAAATTTGTTTTTCTTGATTATTCATATTTTATTCAAGGCACTTGTTTGTTTGTTTGTTTGTTTTCTTCTCTTTTTTATCAAATAAGGGAAAAGACCTGGGAGAGAGAATCTTGTAATAAGGCTGAGAGTAGCAAAGTAGGAAAAGAAAAAAGGTAACATTGAAACATTTACAAATATATACTGGGGGTGGGAGGATAAATTATAACTGTGCTTAAGCTGTTAAAAAAAAACTGAGGGGGTGGAGCCAAGATGGTGGAGTAGAAACAACTGATTCAAGCCACTCTGCCCCCAGATCTCCTACAAATTATGTAAAAGGGGACTCTGAACAAGTTCTAGAGCCCCAGAACCCACAGAACGACACAGAGAAGCTAACCACCCCATGAGGACAGTCCAGCAGCCCTGCAGGAAGGACCAGCTAAGTGGTCTGGGAGCTGGCAGCACACAGCATGCAGAATGCAGGGAGCTGAGCCAAGTGGAGCTCAGGTCTGCATGAGCTAAGGTTTGGCCCCAGGGCCACAAGGCCAGCAGCCAGCTGGAGAGACCATAGAACACCAGCAACTGTGTGGATTCCAGAATTATCAACAAAGAAATGCCTAGGACAAAGTGAAGGTTAGTAACCTATGGACTTTGGGACCAGTATTTGGGGAATGCATCGGCTTCCTCCTCTGGGGGCTAGAAGCAGCTGAGGAGACATGCCATTTTGTAGGTTTCAGAGGCAGCTCCAGGTCCTGGCCTGCAAACTGTAGGGAGATCCATCGATCTGTCTTGGAGGGTAATCGCCCTTGTTTTAACCTCACTGGATCTGGATTGTGATCTGGGGTGGAGGTAGTGGGTGGGCTTCAAGTTTCCAGAAACGGATGTTGTCCCCCACACGTTTGGGACAAAAATTCCTGTCTGGCAGCAGAGCCATAGTGTGGCAACAAGCCCAAAAGTTAAGTAATTAAGTGGCAACATGCCAAGGCAAAGGAAACAAATTTAACATAAAAATGAAACCCTAGACTCCTATTTTGGGGGCATAGAATGGGAAAAGGACTGTGAGGTCAGAAGTCCTGCTCCAAAAGCCCCAGGGGAAAACATGAGCGGGTTGCAGGCCATAGAGGACCTTAAGAAGGACTTTAAAAATACAACAAGAGAAGTGGAGGAAAAATTGGAAAGAGAAATGAGAAGGATGCAACAAAAGTATGAAGCAAGTGTCAACAGCCTGACTGAGGAAAACAACACCTTAAAAAATAGAATATCTCAAATGGCAAAGGAGGCCCAAAACGGCAATGAGGAGAAGAAAGTCCTTAAAGAAAGTCCTTAAAAAGTCAAATGTGCCAGATGGAAAAAGAATCTCAAAAGTTCACTGAGGAGTTTCATTCCTTCAGAGTTAGAATGGAGCAAATGGAAGCTAATGACTTCATGAGAAATCGAGATGCTGTTAAGCAGATCCAGATTAGAAGGCAATGTGAAATATCATATGGGAAAAACCACTGACATGGAAAGTAGATCCAGGAGAGACAATTTAAAAATTATTGGCCTACCTGAAAGCCATGATCAAAGAAAGAACCTAGAAATCACCCTTCAAGAAATTCTCAAGGAAAATTGCCCTGATGTTTTAGATGCAGATGGCAAAATAGAGGTTGAAAGAATCCACCAATAACCTCCTGAAAAATATCCCAAAAAGAAAACTCCCAGGAATATTATAGCCAGGTTCCAGAATCGCCAGATCAAGGAGAAAATGCTACAAGCAGCCAGGAAGAAACATTTTCAGTATTGTGGAAACACAATCAGAATAGCCCAGGACCTGGCAGCTTCTACACTGAGGGACTGAAGGGCATGGGATATGATATGCCAGAGGGCAAAAGAACTAAGAATGAACCCAAGGGTCACCTACCCAGCAAAACTGAGTATTTTGTTTCAGGGGAAAATATGGTCATTCAGTGGAATAGAGGACTTTCAAGCATTCTAGAGGAAAAAAACAGAATTGAATAGAAAATTTTACATCCAGACACAAGAAGCAAGAGGTGCCTGAGAAGGCAATCAGGGAAAAGAAATCAAAAGGAACTTACCAAAGTTGAACTATTAACATTCCTATATGGAAAAACAGTAACTGTGACTGATGAAATCTTTCTCACTATGAAAATAAGGGAAGAAGGGTGTATGGTCATATGAATACATATGTGAATGTGGGTGTATATGGTTACAGTTATATATGGATCGAGGGCATAGGTTGAATTTGTTGGGAATGGAGGATACTCATTGGGTGAAATTATGAGGTGAGAGAGGAAAGTGGAAAGAGGAGATGGGGAGAGACAAGGTAGGGTAAACTCTCTCATACAGAAGAAGCAGGGGGTAGTGGTTGCAAGGGAGGGGGAGAATAGGAAGGCAAAAAGGCAAAACCACATTCTTATTGAATTTGCTTCACGGAGAGAATAACATACATACTAAATGGAATATCTCCACCTACAGCAGAATAGGGGGAAGGGGGATGAGAGGAGGGATGATGGATGGGAGGGCATCCTTGGGGGAGGGGGAGATTGGAAGTACCTACTATAGAAGACGGACAGGATCAAATAAGGAATGGACCAGGTGGGGGGGTGGGATGAGTGGGAAGGAATTATAAGCAGCCTTGTACAATAAATCTACTATGATAATGTTGTGAATAGCTAGACATGTACAACATATACTTAATTACTTATCTCCCTAGAGGAAATGGGTGATAAGGGAGGAAAGAAATGGATCTGAAATTCAAGGTCTTAAGATTAAATGTTTCAGCTGCAGGAAGGACCAGCGCAGTGGTCTGGGAGCCGGCAGCGCTCAGAGCGCAGGAGCCGAGCCGAGCCCAGGTCCATGTGAGCCGAGGTTTTACCCCAGGGCGGCAGGGCCAGCAGCCTGCGGGAGGAACCCCAGAACACCAGGAACTGTGGAGACGCCAGAATTATCAACATAGACTTGCCTAGGACAAAGTAAGAGGTTAGTGTCCTATGGACTTTGGGACCTGTATTTGGGGAATGCGTCAGCTCCCTCCCCTGGGGGCTAGAAGCTGCTGAGGAGACACTTTGTAGTTTTCAGAGGCATTTCCGGCTCCCAGCCTACAAATCGTGGGGAGATCCAGCGATCAGTCTTGGGGGGTAATCGCTCTTGCTTTAACCTCCCTGGATCTGGATTGTGATCTAGGGTGGAAGTTGTGGGTGGGTTTATAGCTTGCCAGAAACGGAAGTTGCCCCCCACACGTTCGGGACGAAAATTCCTCTATCTGGCCTTAAAGCCATAGTGTGGCAACAAGCCCAAAAGTCAAGCAATTAAGTGGCAACATGCCAAGGCAAAGGAAACAGAAAAATGCAACCCTAGACTCCTATTTTGGGGGCATAGAGCGGAAAAGGACTGTGAGGTCAGAAGTCCTGCTCCAAAAGCCCCAGGGGAAAACATGAGTGGGTTGCAGGCCATAGAGGACCTTAAGAAGGACTTTAAAAATCAAATAAGAGAAGTGGAGGAAAATTAGAAAGAGAAATGAGAAGGATGCAGGAAAAGTATGAAATGAGGGTCAACAGCCTGACTGAGGAAAACAACACCTTAAAAAATAGACTAGCTCAAATGGCAAAGGAGGCCCAAAAGGGCAATGAGGAGAAGAATGCCTTAAAAAGTCGAATTTGCCAGATGGAAAAAGAATCTCAAAAGTTCACTGAGGAGATTCATTCCTTCAGAGTTAGACTGGAGCAAATGGAAGCTAATGACTTTATGAGAAATCAAGATGCTGTTAAGCAGATCCAAACAAACGAAAGATTAGAAGGCAATGTGAAATATCTCATGGGAAAAACCACTGACCTGGAAAATAGATCCAGGAGAGACAATTTAAAAATTATTGGACTACCTGAAAGCCATGATCAAAGAAAGAACCTAGAAATCACCCTTCAAGAAATTCTCAAGGAAAACTGCCCTGATGTTTTAGATCCAGAGGGCAAAATAGAGGTTGAAAGAATCCACCGATCACCTCCTGAAAAAGATCCCAAAAAGAAAACTCCCAGAAATATTATAGCCAGGTTCCAGAATCCCCAGATCAAGGAGAAAATACTACAAGCAGCCAGGAAGAAACAATTTCAATATTGTGGAAACACAATCAGAATAGCCCAGGACCTGGCAGCTTCTACACTGAGGGATCGAAGGGCATGGAATATGATATTCCAGAGGGCAAAAGAACTGGGAATGAACCCAAGGGTCACCTACCCAGCAAAACTGAGTATTTTGTTTCAGGGGAAAATATGGTCATTCAGTGGAATAGAGGACTTTCAAGCATTCTTGAGGAAAAAACCAGAGTTGAATAGAAAATTTGACATCCAGACGCAAGAAGTAAGAGATGCCTGAGAAGGTAATCAGGGAAAAGAAATCAAAAGGAACTTATCAAAGTTGAACTATTTACATTCCTATATGGAAAAGCAATATCTGTGACTGATGATATCTTTCTCACTATGAAAATAATGGAAGAAGGGGGTGTGGTCATATGAATACATATGTGAATGTGTGTGTATATGGTTACAGTTATATATGGATAGGGCATAGGTTGATTTTGTTGGGAAGGGAGAGTACTCAAGGGATGAAATTATGAGGTGAGAGAGGAAAGTGGCAAGAGGAGATGGGGAGAGACATGGTAGGGTAAACTATCTCATGTAGGGGAAGTGGGTGCAAAGGAGGGGGAGAATAAGGAAGGTTAAAAAGGCAAAACCACATTCACATTGAATTTGGTTCAGGGAGAAAATGACATACATACTAAATGGGATATCTCAGCCTGCAGCAGGATAGGGGGAAGGGGGATGAGAGGAGGGATGATGGATGGGAGGGCATCCTTGGGGTGAGGGGAGGTTGGAAGTACCCACTATAGAAGAGGGACAGGATCATGTAGGGAATGGACCAGGTGGGGGGTGGGATGAGTGGGAGGGAATTATAAGCAGCCTTGTACAATATATCTACTATGATAATGTTTTGCATAGCTAGACATGTACAACATATACTGAATTACTTATATACCAAGAAGGAATGGGTGACAAGGGAGGAAGAAAATGGATCTGAAATTCAAGGTCGTAACATTAAATGTTTCAAATATATATATAAATACTATTATTAATACTCTTTTGCCTATAATTGGGAGATAAGATGTGCAGGCATTGGGACACAAAGATTCATCTACCTCTAATGGAAAAGTCGATGGGGGTATGGGAGAAGGTATGGGAGAGAGCAGATTGGAGGAAGCGATATTTTGTGGGACTGCTATTCTGGGAGGTTGGGTAGGGGAATAATGGGGGAAAAATGATTGTAACTCAAAATCTGGCGGAAATGAATGATGTAAAACAGAAGTTAATAAAGTATTTGTTTAAAAAAAAAGATTAAATGTTTCAAATATATATAAATACTATCATTACTACTCTTTTGCTTGTAATTGGGAGATAAGATGTGCAGGCATTGGGACACAGAGATTCACCTTCCTCTAATGGAAAAGTCGAAGGGAGTATGGGAGAAGGTATGGGAGAGAGCATATTGGAGGAAGCGATATCCTGTGGGACTACTATTCTGGGAGGGTGGGTAGGGGAAAAACAGGGGGAGGGAATGATTGTAATTCAATATCTGGTGGAAATGAATGATGTAAAACAGAAGTTAATAAAGCATTTGTTTAAATATAAAAAAAAAGAAAAAAAACTAATGTCCAGAGAGACATCCTTACTATTCACTTAAAATATAAAATATACCCATCTACATAAATTTACATATGTATACATATCACAATTTGATCAGTTAAATATAAAGAAAAATAAGTTCATCAAAATCAATGTTTTGACAATGATATGTGATTAAAGTGCTCTTTTCATTGTTTTAATTAATCAATGCAACATTTCACATAGAAAAATTTCAAAAATTGTAAGAAGTTTAAATTAAATCATATTGTAGAACAATATATATGTAAATTTATATATAGAAAAATACATTTCTCTTTGAGAGAGAGGGAAATAGACATACAGACAGAAAGACAGAAATACTGAGAAATAGAGAGAGACAGAAAGGGAGCGAGGGAGAGATACAGAGACAGAGACACAGAGAGAGAAACAGAGACAGAGAAGAACTATAGAAATTTTAACTTGAAGAAATCCTTAATATTGAAGTGCCTTTCTTTTTCAATCATCCAATCACTGGTTAAAGACATCCAGTGAACGAAATTATTTTATTCCTGTATTAAACAGAATTTTCATTGCCTTAGTGGTTTTCCATAAATTCTGGATTATAATAACCAGTAGCAGAGTTCATGTTTTTTAGTTAAAAATGTACCTTATTGTGCAATTCACATTACATTAATAACTATGGATCCATGACTTCACTGGTGTGGATATTATAGAAAATAATATTTACTAATAAGAAAATACAAATTTGCATAAATTTAGATATTGCTTAGTGCAATCTCTCTCTCTCTCTCTCTCTCTCTCTCTCTCTCTCTCTCTCTCTCTCTCTGTCTCTCTCTCCATATATATGAATATCTATACCTAGAAGCATTCTTACATATCTATATCAATAAACATACATACAATTTTTTATATAATCTATCAGATGAACTCTGATTTCTAATATTATCCATATAAATGCATGTAATGTATTTAAATCAAATTTATTTATGGCATATGTAACTACATGCTATACATATATATATATGTATATATATATATATATACACATGCACACATATATTTACCTATGTCAAAAAGATAATATATTTATATGTACTATGGATAAATATATTTTCATTTTACTATACAAATTATGTCATTTCTAACATTTTAGCAATAAGACTTTGAATTGGAATGCCAGTGACAGCCAGGAGTGTTGAGAAAGGCAGGATAGGACGGCACAGTGTGGCATGATGAGCAGAGGCAGGCCAGTACAACAAGGCCTGATCAAGGAAGCGACCAAGTAATCCCACCAATCAAAAGGGCCACCCCCTGGCATATCACCAAAGGGCTGTGAATAGAAAGAGCAAGGTAAGAACCAAATGCAGGCTCATTTTCAGGAACAGCAAATACTCCTGGGAATACCAATCCATAGACCAGAAATTTAAAAGTCCCAATCAGGACCTCCAAGGATCAGGATGGCAGAGTGAACCCAGGCTGCTCAAACCCCACCCCTCCCCAAACTGAAAACATAGTAATTATTACCCCAGGGCAAAATCCTAAACAGTTAAGGCTTGGAAACCCTAGAGTAAAGGCATGGCTAGGGCCCTGCCTCAAAAGGGGTAGAAAGCAGACTGAAAGAAAAAGACTCTCGAGTCTGATTATCCTCAAAGGGAGGAATGAAATTCAGACAGAAACAATGTTGACTCCACACACACAGCTGAAGCATCAACCGGGAACAGAGCCCAAGCACAGAAAGCTTTCCTAGATGAGTTCAAAAGGAAATTTACAAACCACTTGGGAGAGATAGAAGACAAAATGAATAATTCTTTTAAAATCAAAATTGCAAATGTAGAAAAAAAAAAACATTATAATGAAGAAAACAGCTCCTTAAAAATGCGTGATATGGAAAAGAGCTCCAAAAACTAACCTAGGAAAATAATTCCCTAAAAACTAGAATCAGACAAATTGAAGCAAATAACTCTTTGAGGAACCAATAATTAGTCAAACAAGACAACAAGAATGAAAAATTAGAAAAACAGGTAAAATATCTCAATGGAAAAATAACTGACCTGGAAAAGAGATCAAGGAGTGATAATCTGAGAATCATAGGCCTATCAGAAAATCATGATGAAGAAATGAGCCTGGACAACATTCCCCAAGACCTCATTATGGAAAACTTCCCTGAAATACTAGAAACTGTATTCTAGAAAATAGAAATTGAAAGAATCCATCGGACACCTCTGGAAAGTGAAAACTGAAAAGTCCATGAAATGTTGTGCCCAAACTTCAGAACTAACAGGTAAAAGAGAAAATATTTCAAGCAGCCAGAAAGAAACAATTCAAATATCAAGGAAAAACAGTGAGGATCACACAGGTTTTGGCAGCCTCTACCAAGAAAGATCGATGGTAGTGGAATTCAATTTTTCTCAAGGCAAAAGATCTCAGGTTACAAGGACGGATCAGCTACCCAGTGAGACTGAACACATTTTTTCCAGGCAAAAAGATGGTCATTCAATGATATAACAGATTTCCAGAAATTCCTGATGAAAAAGGCAGGTCTCAACGGAAAATTCAGCCTCCAATTACAAGAAACATAAACAGGGAAAACACACTCACACACACACACACACACACACACACAGAGAGAGAGAGAGAGAGAGAGAGAGAGAGAGAGAGAGAGAGAGACATACAGACCTTGCTAATTAATAAGAGCAAACTACTTATAGAAAAGTAGACTGTATGAGTATAAATTACACAAAATGACAATTAAGACAGAGCCAAAATGGTGGAGTAGAAACAACACTTCCAATGTGCTCCTGCCCACACCACTTCCAATATATATAAATGGGGACTCTGAAAAAACTCTGGAGATCCAGAACCCACAAAATGACACAGAGAAGCTAATGTCCCACTAAGGACAGCCTTGCAGCCCAGGAGGTAGTGGCCAGCACAGCACTCTGGGAGATGAGCCCAGGATCCCATGAGTTGGAGATTTTAGCCCCAGGTCAGCCAGACCAGCAGCCAGCTGGAGGGAACCCATACCACCAGCAGCAGTGGCATTTCCAGAATTATCAACACATAGATGCCTAGGACAAAGTGATATGTCAGTGCCCTATGGACTTTGGGACCAGTATTTGCCAGCATGTCAGCTCCTTCCCCTAGGGGTGAAAAGCCACTGAGTAGAATTTAAGAGAGTGTAGATATGAAGGATCTCTGGAGAAAACTGAATGGAAATAAAAAGGAATATAACTTTGTCTCAGCAGTACATGGCACATACATAAAAATTGACCATATACTAGCACATAAAAACCTCACAATTCATTGAAGAAAGGCAAACATAATAAATGTATCCTTCTCAGATCATGATGCAATAAAAATCATATGCAATAAAGAGCCATGGAAATACAGACTAAAATCTAATTGGAAGCTAAACCATTTAATCCTAAAGAATGAGTGGGTCAAACAAGAAATCATACAAACCAAAAGCAACTTCATTCAAGAGAATGACAACAATGAACAACATACCAAAATTTGTGGGATGCAGTAAAGGCATTTTTTTTTCTTATAAATAAAATTTTATTTGGACAAGTGTAGAACAACTTGTGTCACAACAACAGTTTTAAACAACATGATTAAAGACTGCAGTGCATTCCAGAGTGTTCACAGGTATGTATAGTATGGGAAGAACAAACCTGCACCTCAGAGCTGATCATCATCCAGTCAAAAATACCTGACATATAGTATATGTAGTAATAAATTTCCTTCAGGTCATGATCAGCATTAAAAAAATAGGACATAGGTATTTATCAAAGATTTCTTCTAATGGATACAGCAATATGCTGCATTTAAGAGTTAAATCAGATTCTAGTTTAGTGTTAGCATCAAGCCCTTAAGAGAAGTCCAAACATTTCTATTTTCCCAATTTACACATATTAAAAACTAATCACACTTACTCAGGATGGTGCCAGGCAGCAAGCCACAGCACCCCAATCAGGTCCTTCCCTGGATAAAAATGTTTAGAGCTAATACTGGAGGCCTCTTTTACATCCTGTTACAACACATCTGCCTTTCTGGCTATGAGAATTTCATCTACTGGTTGCTAAACTAAAACTTGCTAAGTTAACTCCCAAGGAGAAAACAATGCAGGTTTTGGGGCTGTCATCCCTTCCAAAATGCTCTGCCAATTCAAGTTTCATTGATTCAGAAAGACAGAAGGATTTAAGGCTTCAGTGACAAGTATAATCTGCTGAGAAGTTAGTATTTCCTAAAGTCAAGATGAGCTAGTTTACCACACTTTCTCTTGACTATTAAGATCCCTGGCATCAGGTGGAGGTAACTGGCACCTGTAGTTAGGTCTGGCAAGAGAGGGAGATCTTTCCTCTATCAGAAAAGGCTCTCTCAGATCATCCATGTGAGGAGAACTTGTGGAGTTTAAGCAGAAGAGACAATGAAACTTGGGCTCTTTAGTAAGTTGAAGAAGCTGTACTCATAGCATCTTCAGCAGTTTTGTTACTGGAAGGGTGAATGCTTGCAAAATATTTGACATCACTGTCACTATCCATCTGAAGAGCCATAATTGTTTGTTCCACAACTTCCTGATGAGAGTTAGCACAACTTAAGAAATACTCTTTTTCTAAGAGAGTTTGTCTAATGTTTTTGCAAGTAGTACTCGAACATTTGGAACACTATCATTTGCTAAATTTAACAAATGTGGCATCAGATGTGCAGAAAACTGGTCTATAGGAAGACAATCATCCTCAATGACAGTCTGGCAGACAAAAACAAATGTCTGTCTACCAGACCATTTCAGACATCTACCAAATTTTTCCACAAGTTCATTCATTAGGTCTACCCCAAATGTTGATGGTGTAGCCGTGTGCAGTTTCTTTACCATTTCACTAACGAAATCCAGCAAACAGAAGAAACTTTGTCTGCACAGAGATTCAGAACAATTGGCCATAAGTAATCATACACATCTCTGGGATTGTATAAATCTGGAAGTAAAATCAGCTGCTCAGCCAGGTCAGTTCGAAAGCGCCAATTTATGCTATTCTCTGTTACTAAAACTCCTGAAGCTGGTAAAAATATTCTCTTCTTTTGTCAGTATGGAGAGGCTTTCAAAAATCATGTAAGTGTTTAAGGACACCTATCCTCACTTCTTCTAGGTCCTTTAAAAACCCATTAAAATTGGAACCAGATTGGCAGCTGTCAATTGGTCTCCAAGTATTACTGCAAGCTTATGGATAGAGAATGCTAATGCCCTCTGAACTTTCCACTGCATATCTGATGCATGTGTCTCATAAGTCTCTCTCAGCCAGTGCCAGTTCTGCCTGCCAAGTGTAAGTGCCACATCTGGAAGGCTATATGCACAGTGTTTAGCAATCTCAGTGTCAAAAGTTTGTGAACAAGAAGGACCAGTCATAGATAAGTACTGATCCAACAATACCTTTGGCACAACATCATGTACTTTAGATTTTCTTTTCTCTGCAGGGCTAAAACTATCTGTGCTCAAGTCTGAATCATTATGCAAGTAGTTAATAGTTGTATCCATACTCTCAACACTATCATTGATTAAAGGCACGGCAAAGTCTTGATTTATTTTACAATTCTGTAGCTCTTTTATGAGGATTTCATCTTGTAAATTATCTTCCCTGTCTAAGCTGACCAACTTTTCTTCCGGAGTGTCCATATTTGTGGCCTGGAGTGCAGCAGACAATACTTCTACCTGTGCTTTAACATCAGGATCATCAATGTGGGGCTCCAGATTTTCTATCATTTCTTCAAGTTCCTTTCAGGTAGCCATAGTAATATTAGGAGAATCCGGTACAGCAACTTCTGGTGCTACTTCTGGACTCTCTGGATCTAATGTTTTCTCAGTATCTTGTTCAAGCTCAACCTCAATATCTAGATCTATTGCAGGTAGTGGAGTCCCAGACATGGAAGGAGTTGTATAATTCTTGGTCTGTGAGAGGTGGTTCTGGAGAACTTATGTCCATTTCTGGTAGCAATGTTGTATTTAAATTGCCAGAACTTTGCTCAAGTTCATCTACTGCTTCTTGAAGAATATTATGGAGAGATACTGAAGATAAAGTAGAATGTAAAGACCTATCCAGGTGAATATGAGTTTCACTCAAGGATTTCCTACATGTTTGAGTGTGATCTTCCATGTTATTTTCATGTATTATGTAGCATTTACAAAGATAGACATCCAAAGAAACATACTCTATTCTGAACTGTATATTTTCTGAGAATCTGTCTCCATCCCTGACTGTTTCACTGTTCTTTTCTTCTAGCACTATATCTTCTGATTTCTTATTTTCTTCTTTAAAATACTGGCCTGAGCTAGATAGATTAGCAAAAGTTGATATGAAAGGCCCCAGAGACTGAAAGGCTGCTTGGTGAACCCATCATGAAGGATCACTAATCAGATTAATAAAAAGTGTTGACAATTTTGTCCAACGAATTTCTTGAGATGTTGCAGGTGAAACAGCTATGAAACACTCAGCATAAGCCTTTCTTACTCCCCACACATTATCTGAACAAAGCTGGAAAAACCTTGGAAGCAACATTTCCTCAGTAGCTTTTTGTCCAACTACACTGCAAATGTCTCCAAAATTAGCAGCACAGACCTTCCGAACATGAAACATTCTGCAGTCACAGCACATATCACAAAATCTAGGAAGGATAAGGTGCTCTGTGATGTCCTTTCCAACCATCGGTGCCATCTTGCACATTATTGCCACAGCTTCAGTCTTCACATCATCATTTGCTATCTGGTGCAGTTAGGTCTATAAGAACTGGTCATACTTTGGTCTACACATCAAATTGATCAATAAGCTCTTGCTCTAGCAAAGTCAGCAAAGCTGTTTGACTGGTTTTTCTCACCTGGTTATTCTGATCTGCAAGATATCTAAGCACAATAGGCATAAAGTATTGGGAAAAACCATATGGGTTTGAAGGCTGAATTTCTTGACAAAATAATGCAATATGAGGCACCTGTTCCATCAGTTGAGCTCACACAGTTGGGTGTGTTAAATACATTCTCACTTCCAGCATACTTGTCCAGTCTTCCCAAAGGCATCAACATCTCATCTTGTGAGATGAAATCCAGGGCTTAAGGTATAATAGTCACATCAGACTCTGAGCTGTAGTCCACACTAATGTCTTTTTACCCTGGCATCAGGCTTTGAATTTTGGTTTACCCACTTTGAAAATGAGCTCTTTTGCTCTCTCAGGAATTATCCTTCTGTTTCCTCCTGCAGATCCTCCTGAAGCAGTGAAAGATCCGACATCTTGCAGTTGCCCCCTCCGCCTCCATCGCCTGGGGATCCAGGACTACATTAAAGCTGCTCGTACAAGGGAACCACTGGCGCGTTCTGCAAAGGCAGTTCTTAAGGGAAGTTTTATATCCCTGAATACATACATGAATGAAATAGAGAGGATAATTAATTGGGCATCCAATTTAAAAAGATAGAAAAAGAACAAATTGAAAATCCTCAATTAAATACTAAATTAGAAATAATGGGGGGGGGGGCACAGAGTCAGGATGGCAGAGTAGAAACAGCACTTCCTCTGAGCTCCAAGCCACACCACTTCAAAATTATTTAAAAAAGGGACTTTGAATGTCTGGAGCTCCAGAACACACAAAATGACATAGAGAAGCTAACCTCCCACTGATGACAGCCCAGCAGCCCAGCAGGGAGCTTCCAGCCCAACGCTCTAGGAGAGTCGCCAGTGCAGCTCTCTGGGAGCCACCGGCTCAGCACACTGGGAGGTGACAGCACAGTGTTCTGGGAGTCAAGCCCAGGCTGCTGTGAGTCGGGTTTTAGACCAAGGGTGACAAGACCAGCAGCCAGCTGGAGGGACTGCAGAACACCAAGAGCTGTGGCATTTCAAGAATTGTCAACACATAGACGCCTAGGACAAAGTGAGAGGTTGGTGCCTATGGACTTTTGGACTGGTTGGGAGATTGTTTCAGCTTTTTGCCCTAGGGAAAAGAAGGCACTGAGGAGCAGGCACAGCTTGCGCCACATTGCCAAGTTGAAGCTTCAGCTCTCAGTCTGCAAACTGTAGGGGGATCTGGTGATCAGTCTTGGGGGTAATCGTTCTCGCTTTAACCTTCTTAGACCTGGTTTCCTGGTCTGGGGTGGAGGTCTTGGGCTGTGTGACCAGCTTGCCAGAGCATGTGGAGGCTTCACAGAGGCCACCCAACTAATACCTCCAGAAGTTGAGAAAACCCCAATATTTGGAATAGAAGTTCCCCTGGCTGGTGGCAAAGTCCTACTGTGGCAACAAGCCCAAAAGTCAAGCAATTGAGTGGCAACATGCCTAGACAAAGAAAAGAAAATAAACAGAATAATACAACATTAGACACCTATTTTAGGGGCAAAGAAGACAAAAACATGTAAAAGGAGGAGAACTGTGAGGTCAGAAATCCTGCATTGAAAGCTCCAAATGAAAATATGAGCTGTTTACAATCCATAGAGGACCTTAAGAAGCAAATAAGAGAAGTAGGGGAAAATTGGGAGGAGGAATGAGAAAGATGAAAGAAAAGTATGAAATGACAACAGCCAGAGTGAGGAAAATAACAACTTAAAATAGATTAACTCAAATGACAAAAGGGGATAAAAAAAGGCAATGAGGAGAAGAATGCCTTAAAAAGCCAAATATACCATATGGGAAAAGAATCTGGAAAGCTCACTGAGGAGGTTCATTCCTTCAGAATTAGACTGGAACAAATGGAAGCTAGTGACTTTATGAGAAATCAAGATGCTATTAAGCAGACCCAAACAAATGAAAGAATAGAAGACAATATGAAATATCTCATGGGAAAAACCAGTGACCTGGAAAATAAATCCAGGAGAGACAATCTAAAAATTAATGGATTACCATGATCAAAGAAAGATTCTAGAAATCATCCTACAAGAAATTTTCAGGGGGCAGAGCCAAGATGGCAGAGTAGAAACAGCACTTCCAGGGTGCTCTGCCCCACACAACTTCCAAATAATGTAAAAGGGGACTTTTACATTACAACTTCTGGAGCCCCAGCACCCACAGAACTATATAGAGAAACTGACCTCCCACAGAGGAGAACCCAGCAGCCCTGCAGGGAGTGGCGAGGGCAGCGCCCTGAGGGCAGACAGCACAGAGTGCTGGGAACTGACAGCGCAGTGCTCTGGAAGCATGTGAGCTATGGTTTTAGCCATAGGGTGGCTGGGCCAGCAGCCTGTTGGAAGGACCCCAGAACACCAGCAGCTGTGGCGATTCCATAATTATCAGGACAGATATGCCTAGTACAAAGTGAGAAGTAAGTGCCCTATGGACTTTGGGACTAGTATTTGGGGAACACCTCGGCTTCCTCCCCTGGGGGCAAAAAGCTGCTGAAGAAACGCTGCACAGAAGCCATTTTGCAGTATCAGTGGTGGCTCTAGGTCCTGGTCTGTGAACTGTAGGGAGATCCAGCAATCAGTGTGGGGTTTAATCGATTTTGCTTTAAACTGCCTGGATATGGATTGTTGTCTGGGGTGGGGGAGGGAGTTTGGGGTGGGTATCCAATTTGCCAGAGTGGGTGGAGGCTTTACAGAGGCCACTCAACGGGCAGAAGTTGTGAAGACCCCATGTTTGGGACAGAAGCTCTCCTGTCTGTTGGCAGAGTCCTACTGTGGCAACAAGTCCAAAAATCAAGTAATTAAGTGGCAACATGCCTAGGAAAAATAAACAAAATAAACAGAAAAATTCAACATTGGACTCTTATTTAAGGGGCAAAGAGGATCAAAGCATGGAGGAGGACTGTGAGGTCAGAATTCCTGCACGAAAAGCCCCAAATAGAAATACAAGCTGGCTACAAGACATAGAGGACCTTAAGTAGCAGATAATAGAAGTGGGGGACTTTCAAGCATTCTTGAGGAAAAAACCAGAATTGAATAGAAAATTTGACATTCAGACACAAGAAGCAAGAGATGCTTGAGAAGGTAATCAAGGAAAAGAAATAAAAACGAACTTATCAAAGTTGAACTATTTATATTTCTACATGGAAGACAACAAGGCAAATGCATATTCTCATTGAATTTCGGTCAAGGAGAGAATAATATCCATACTAAATGGCATATCTCACCCTGCTGGAGATTAGGTGAAAGGGGGATGAGAAGGAGGATGATGGAGCAGAGGGCATTCTGTGGGGAGGGGAGGTTGGAAGTACCCACTGTCAAAGAGGGACAAGATTAAAGTAGGGAATGGACTAGGTGGGAGGTGGGATGGATGGGAGGGAAATATAAGCAGTCTTTTACAATATATCTACTATGGTAATGTTTTGCATAGCTATGCATGTACAACACATACTGAATTGCTTATCTTCTCAGAGGGAGTGGGTGACAAGGGAGGAAGTGAATGGATCTGAAAATTGAAATTTTAAAATTAAATGTTTCATAAGATGTCCAGGCATTGGGGCTCAGAAATTCACCTTGCCCTAATGGCAAAGTCGAAGTGGGTATGGGAGAATATATGGGAGAAAGCAGATTGGATTAGGGGATATCTAGTGGGACTGCTATTCTGGGTTGTTGAGTGGGGAAAATGGGGGAAAATTGTAACTTAAAATCTGGTGGAAATGAATGATGTAAACCAGAAGTTAATAAGGCATTTGTTTAATAAAAAAAATTTAAAACAGAAAGTCTCAAGGAAAATTGCCTGGATGTTTTAGAACCAAAGGGCAAAATAGGGGTTGAAAGGATCCACAGATCATCTTCTGAAAGAGATCCCCAAAAGAAAACTCCTAGGAATATTATAGTCAGGTTCCAGAATTCCCATATCTAGAAGAAAATACTACAAGCAGCCCAGAAGACACAATTTCCACATTGTGGAAACACAATCAGGATAACACATGATCTGGTAGCTTCTACACTGAGGGGCTAAAGAGCACAGAATATGATATTCCAGAGGTCAAAGGAAGTGGGATTAAAATCAAGAATCTCATACTCAGCAAAACTGAGTATTTTGTTTCAGGGAAAATATGGTTATTCAGTGGAATAGAGGACTTTCAAGCATTCTTGAGGATAAAACAGAGTTGAATAGAAAATTTGATATTCACATACAAGAAGCAAGAGATTCTTGAGTAGGTAAACAGGGAAAAGAAAGTGCTATTAACTTATCAAAGTTGAACTGTTTTACATTCCTACAGGGGAAAAAAAAAACAACTGTAACTGATGAAACTTTTCTCAGTATGAAAATAGGTGAAGAAGGGTATATTGGCATATGAATACATTTGTGAATGTGTGTATATATGTTTTTTTAGGTATACATAGATAGAGGGTACAGTTTGAATTTAAAAGGAAGGGATGATACTTAAAAGGTGAAGTTAAGAGGTGAGAGAGTAATGTGGTGAGGGGTAGTGGGGAGAGACAATGGGGTGAACTGTCTCGTGTAGAGGATCCACAGGAAGGTGGTTGCAGGAGAGGGGAAGAACATAAAGGCAATAAGGCAAAACCTTATTCTCATTGAATTTGGACCATCGAGAGAATGACATGAATAATAAATGGGTGTCCCACCCTACAGGAGCATGTGGAGGAGGGGAAGAGGTGAAGGTGTGGGAGGGGAGGGCTGGCTGGTGGTGGATGGGTGTTGGATGCACCCTCTTTTGAAAAGAGACAGGATCAATTCGGGGAGTGGACCAGGTGGTAGGTGGGATGGGAGGGGGGGAAATATAATCAGTCTTTTACAATATATCTATTATGGTAGTGTTTTGCATAGCTACACATGTACCACATATACTGAGTTGCTTATCTTCCATTTAAAATCATTTTCAAACATATATAAATACTATGATTAATACTATTTTGCATATAATTGGGAGATAAGATGTGCAGGCAATGTGGCACGGGGATTCAACTCGATGTACTGGAAAAGTCAAAGGGGTATGGGAGAAGAGAGCACATTGGATGAAGGGATATCCTGTGGGACTGCTATTCTGGGGTGGTGTGTAAGGGAAAAATGGGGAAAAATGGAACTCAAAATCTGATGGAAATGAATGATATAAACCAGGAGTTAATAAAGCATTTGAAAAAAAAAAAGAATTTAGATATCAAAATTAAAAAAAAAAGAAAGAATGAAAATCAACGGAGAGATTGATAAAATTGAAATTGAGAAAAATATTGAATTAAGAAATAAAACTAAGAGTTGGTTTTATGAAAAAAAGCAATAAAATTTACAATCCTTTGTAAATATTATTTTAAAAAAGAAAGAAGAAAACCAAATTATGAGTATCAAAAATGAAAATGGTGAATCTACCACCATTGTAGAGGAAATTAAAACAATAATTATGGATTATTTTGCCCAATTGTACGCACATAAATTTGACAACCTTAGTGAAGTAGATGAATATTTACAAACATATAAGTTGCCCAGATTAACTGAGGAGGAAGTAAAATACCTAAATGAGCCCATATCAAATAAGAAATCGAACAAATCATCAGGGAACTCTCTAGGAAAAAATGTCCATTGCCAGATGTAGTTACTAGTGAATTCTATCAAATATTTAAAAAACAATTGATTCCAATATGCTACAAACTATTTGGGAAAATTAATGAAGAAGGAGCCTTATCTAATTCTTTTTATAACACAAATATGGTACTGATACCTAATCAGGAAGAGATAAAAGAAAGAAGGAAAATTATAGACAAATTTCCCTTGCCAAATAAATTTTATATAAAATATTAGCAAAAAGACTACAAAAACTTATTACTAGAATAATAGACTTTGATCAGTTAGGATTTATACCAGGAATGCAGGGATAGATTCATATTAGGAAAACCATCAGTATAGCTGATCACATTAATAACAAAACTAGCAGAAACCACATGATTATCTCAAGAGATGCTGAAAAGGCTTTTGATAAAATACAACACCCATTCCTATTAAGAACACAATAAATTAAAGGGATAGAGTCAAGATCGTAGAGTAGATAAAGCTCTTCAACACTACTCAGGCTGCCACCTTTTCCATATTTATGTAAAAAGGGACTCTGAACAAACCCTGTAACTCAAGAAACCACGAAATGACATAGAGAAGCT
This sequence comes from Gymnobelideus leadbeateri, assembly GCA_011680675.1. Lineage (NCBI taxonomy): Eukaryota > Metazoa > Chordata > Mammalia > Diprotodontia > Petauridae > Gymnobelideus > Gymnobelideus leadbeateri. Next base: position 83,301 of record WOXC01011031.1, on the reverse strand, counting down.
AACCTCCAACTAAGGACAGCCTGACAGCCTGGTGGGGAACAAACAGCACAGCAATCTGGGAGGCAAACACAGACCTGCATGAGTCAGACATTTTAGCTCCAGGGCATCTGGACAAGCAGCCAAATGGAGGGAAACCAGAATACCAGAAGCTGTGGTGTTTCCAGAATTATCAACACATTGATGACAAGGAAAAAGTGAGAGGTCAGTGCCTGGGGGATTGAAGCATGGAACAGGAGGACGACTGGGAGGTCAGAACTGCTGTACCTAAAGCCCTAAATGAAAATATGAGCTTCTAACAGGACATAGAGGACCTTAAGAAGCAGATATGTGAAGTGGAGGAAAAATTGGCGAGAGAAATGAGAAAGATGCAAAAAACAATGAAATGAGAGGCAACAGCCTGACTGAGGAAAATAACACCTTAAAAAATAGACTAACTCAAATGGCAGAAGAGCCTCACAAAGGCAATAAGGAGAAGAATGCCTTAAAAACCCGAATTTTCCAGATGGAAAAAGAATATCAAAATCTCACTGAGGAGAATCATTCCTTCAAAATTAGACTGGACAAATGGAATCTAGTGACTTCATCAGAAATCGAGATTCTGTTAAGCAGATCCAAACAAATAAAAGGAAAGAAGGCAATGTGAAATATCTCATGGGAAAAACCACTGACTTGCAAAAGAGATCAAAAAGAGATAATTTAAAATTTATTGGACTACCTGAAAACCATGATCAAAGAAAGAACCTAGAAAATAAATTCTTCAATAAATTCTCAAGAATAATTGCCCTGATATTCCACTGGTCACCTCCTGAAAAAGATCCCAAAAAGAAAACTCCTTTGGATATTATAGCCAAGTTCTAGAATTCCCAGATCAATTAGCAAATATTACAAATAGCCAGGAAGAAACAATTTGAATACTGTGGAAACACAATCAGGATAACAGAGGATCTGGCAGCTTCTACACTGGGGGATTGAAGGGCTTGAAATGTGATATTCTGGAGGGCAAAGGAGCTGGGATAAAACCCAAGAAACAGCTACCAAGCAAAACTGAGTATCATGTCTCAGGGAGAAATATGGCCATTCAGTGGAATAAAGGACTTTCAAGCTTTCTTCATGAAAAAAAAAAAACAGAGTTGAATGGAAAATCTGGCATTCTGATACAAACAACAAGCGATGCTTGAGAAGGTCGATGGGGAACAGAAATCATAAGGAACTTATCAAAGTTGAACTATTTATATCCCTACATGGAAAAAGCATAATTGTAATGGTGAATGTAATTGAAAATTTTCTCAGTACGAAAATAGTTGAATAAGTGTATATGGGCATATGAATACATATGTGAATGTGTGTATATATGATTGTAGGTATACATTGATAGAGGGCACAGTTTGAATTGAAAAGGAATGGATGATGCTTAAAAGGTGAAATTAAGAGGTGAGAGAGGAATATAATGAGAGCATATGGTGAGAGACAGAATGGGGTAAACTATATCACATAGAATATGCAAAGGAAAATGTTTACAAGGGTGGGGAAGAATAGCAAAAAGGCAAAAGCTTTTTCTCATTGAATTTGCATCAGAGAGAGAATGACATACATAATAAATAGGATATGTCACCCTACAGGAGAGTAGGGGGGGAGAGGATAAGAGGTGGATGATGGAAGGGACTGTGGTAGGGAAGGGCGGGAGGTAATTTAGGAGTATCCACTTTTGAAAAAGGACAGGATAAAAGTAGGGAATAGACCAAGTGGGAGGTGGGATAGGAAGGAGGGAAATATAGTTAGTCTTTTACAATATATCTAGTATGGTAATGTTTTGTATAGCTACACATGTTCAACATATATTGAATTGCTCATCTTCCTAGTAAGGGTGGGTGACAAGGCAGTAAGGGAATGAATCTGGAATTCAAAGTTTTAAAATCAAATGTTTAAAAAATATATTAATACTATTATTAATACTATTTTCCATATAATAGGGAAATACGATTTGCATGCATTAGGGAAGCTTGCCCTATTGAAAAAGTGGAAGAGGGTATAGGAGAATATATGGCAAAGAGCATATTGGATGAGGGGATTTCCTGTGGGTCTTCTAATCTGGGGGGGTAGGGAAAATGGGAAAAAATTGTAACTCAAATCCAAGTGAAATGAGTGATGTAAACCAGAAGTTAATAAAGCATTTGGAAAAAACACTAGGATTTATAGGAATAAATGGGGCCTTCCTTAAAATACTAGATAGCATGTATTTAAAGCCATCAGCTACTGTTACATATAATGATAAGCTAGAAGAAATTCCTATAAGATCACTGGTGAAACAAGGATGTAGACTATCACCCCTCTTATTCAATTTGGTATGAAAAAATGTTGGCAGTAGCAATTAGAGAAGAAAAAAAATTAAAGGAATCCAATTAGGCAAAGAAGAGACCAAATATCACTCTTTGCAGATGATTTGTTTATATAATTAGAGAATCCTAGAGAATCAAGTAAAAAACTACTTGAGATAATAATTAAATTTGGTGTACTTGCAGCATATAAAATAAATCCACATAAATCCTCAGCATTCCTGAGGATTTGTTTAATTCAACGGCATGAGATAGAAAGAAAAATCCCATTTAAATATACTGTAGACATTGTGAAATTTTGGGGGATCTACCTGCCAAAACAAACCCAAGACCTATATGAACACAACTACAAAACTCTTTTCACAGAAATAAAGTCAGATCTACCTGACTGGAAAGACATCAATTGCCCATGGCTGGGTAGAGCTCATATAATAAAAATAAAAATTTTATCTAAATTGATTCATATATTTAGTGCCATAACTATCATTTTCTCAAAACAAACTATATTACAGAATTAGGAAAATAGTAAAAACGTTATTTGGGAGAACAAGAGGTCCAGAATATCAAGGGAATTAAGGAAAAGAAATGTTAGGGATGGTGAACTAGGTATACCAGATTTTAAGCTGTACTATAAACAGCAGTCCATAAAACTACTTGTTTCTGGCTGAGGAATAGAGTGGTGGATCAATGGAATAGATTGGGTAAAGAAGACTCAATAGTCAATGGCTACTGTAATCTATTGTTGGATAAATTCAAAGACCCCAGCTTTTGTGATAAGAGACCAGTATTTGACAAAAACCACTGGAAAACTGGAATATAGTATTGCAGAAAGTGGGCATAGATCATTATCTAATGCCATATACAAAAATCAGGTCTAAATGGGTGCATGATCTAGGTATAAAGGATGATACTGTAAGCAATCTCAGATAGCAAGGAATAGTTTACCTATCAGATTTGCTGAGAGGTGAAGACTTTATGGTCAAAGAAGAAATAGAGATAATTAAAAAATGTGAAATGGGGGGGAGGGGGGGCGGACACAAACTGGCAGTGTAGAAAGAGCACTTGTAAGGTTTTCTCTCCCACACCACTGCAAAATAATGTAAAAAGGGGATTCTGAACAACTTCTGGAGCTCCAGCAGCCACAGAACAACACAGAGAAGCTAACCTCCTGCTGAGGACAGCCCAGCAGCCCTGCAGGGAGAGGCCAGCACAGCACTCTGTGAGCCGACAGTGCATGTCTCTGGGAGCAATGGCAAAGCCTGCTTAAGCTGAGGTTTTAGCCCGAGGGCGGCTGGGCGAGCAGTTGGCTGGAGGGATGCCAGTACACCAGCAACTGTAGCGATTCCAGAATCATCAACACAGACATGCCTAGGACAAAGTGAGAGGTTAGTGCCCTATGGACTTTGGGACCAGTATTTGGGGAACATGTTGGCTTCTTCCCCTAGGGGTGAGAAGGAGCTGAGGAGAAATGGAACAGACGAGATTTTGCAGCTTCAACTGCAATTTCAGCTCCTGGTCTGTGAATTGTAGGGGATCTAGCGATAAGTCTTGGGGGGCAATCACTCTTGCTTTAATTTACCTGGATCAGGATTGTGGTCTCGGGTGGCTATTCTGCTTGCACAACTAATACCTCTGGAAGTTTTGAAGACCCCAATGTTTGGGACAGAAGCTCCCTTGTCTGGTGGCAGAGTCCACCTATGGCAACAAGCCCCAAAGTCAAGTAATTAAGTTGCCATATGCCTAGGCAAAGGAAACAAAATGAACAGAAAAAATGCAACATTAGACCCCTATGTTGGGGGCAAAGAGGATTGAAGCATGGAACAGGAGGAGGACTATGAGGTCAGAAATCCTGCTCCAAAAGCCCCAAATGAAAATACTGGCAGGTTACAAGATATAGAGGACCTTAAGAAGGATTTTAAAAATCAAATAAGAGAAGTGGATGAAAAACTGGGAAGAGAAAAGAGAAGGATGCAGGAAAAGTATGAAATGAAAGTCAACAGCTTGACTGAGGAAAATAACACCTTTAAAAATAAACTAACTCAAATGGCAAAGGAGGCCATGGCAATGGGGATAAGAATGCCTTAAAAAACAAAATTTGCCAGATGGAAAAATAAACTCAAAAGCTTACTGAGGAGATTCATTCCTTCAGAGTTAGACTGGAGCAAAGGGAAGCTAGTCACTTTATGAGAAATCAAGAAGCTGTTAAACAGATCAAAACAAAATGAAGAGTAGAAAGTAATGTGAAATATCTCATGGGAAAAAACACTGAACTGGAAAATAGATCCAGGAGAGATAATTTAAAAATTATTCCACTACCTGAAAGCCATGATCAAAGAAAGAATCTAGAAATCATCATTCAAGAAATTCTCAAGGAAAATTGCCCTGATGTTTTAGACCCAGATGGGGAAATAGAGGTTGAAAGATTCCACAGATCACCTCCTGAAAAAAGATCCCAAAAATGAAAATCCTAGGAATGTTATAGCCAGGTTCCAGAATTCTCAGATCAAGTTGAAAACACTACAAGCAGCCAGGAAGATACAATTTCAGTATTCTGGAAACACAATCAGGATAGCACAGGACCTGGCAACTACTACACCGAGGGACTGAAGGGCATGGAATATGATATTCCAGAGGTCAAAGGAGGTGGGATTAAAACCAAGAATCTCATACCCAGCAAAACTGAGTATTTTGTTTCGGGGAAAATATGGTTATTCAGTGGAATAGAGGACTTTCTTGCATTCTTGAGGAAAGAAAACAGAGTTGAATAGAAAAGTTGACATTCAGACACAAGAAGCAAGAGATGCTTGAGAAAGTAATCAGGGAAAAGAAATCAAAAGGAACTTATCAAAGTTAAACTATTTACATTCCTACATGAAAAACAATAACTGTGACTGATGAAACATTTCTCATTACGAAAATAATTGAAGAAGGTTATATGGGCATATGAATACCTATGTGAATGTGTGTATATATGTTTACAGGTATGCATGGGTACAGGAAATAGATTGAATTTGGTGGGAAGGGATGATACTTAAGTGGTGAATTTAAGAGGTGAGATTGCAAAATGGCAAGAGGAGATGGGGAGAGACAGGGTAGGGCAAACTATCTCATGTAGAAGAAGCAAGAGGAAGTGGTTGCAGGGGAGGGGAAGAACAGGAAGGCAAAAAGGCAAAATGATATTCTCATTCAATTTGGCCCAGGGAGAGAATGACATACGTACTAAATGGGATATCTCACCCTGCAGGAGAGTAAGGGAATGAGAGGGGATATGATGGAGGTGTGGGCATTCTGTGGGGAGGTGAGGTTGGAAGTACCCACTATTCAAGAGGGACAGGATCGAAGTAGGGAATGGAAAAGGTGGGGGGTGGGATGGGTGGGAGGAAAATATATGCAGTCTTTTACAATATTCTGCCCCAATTCCTGATAATTGAGCTCTAAGAAGTAATTCAGAACCAGTTCTTTCTAATTCCAAGTACAGTGTACTATCAACTATACCTGTTACTTCACTTATTTTAATTAAATGCATTTAACCTACATATGAATTGAATGAATTCTAGGAAAAAGTTATAAACATATTTAATGAGGGGGAAAATGTGTGTGAACTACTTTATTGATGAATTATAATACATATTTATTTCTTCCTAGAGTCCAGAAAGAAATCTAGGTTAGGAGTATTACAAAATGTATAGAAGAAGCAGTAATAGCTGTATTATAACCCTGCAATGCTGAGAAGAGTACAGTCTATCAAAGTTGGTAATCATACATTGTGTCTGTAATTGTGTACAAATTTCTCCTGACTGTACTCTTCTCACTTAGCCTCAGTTGATATGAAGTCCATCTGTTCCTCGTTTATTATAGCACAATAGTATTCCATAACATGCGTATACCACAACTTGTTTGGCCATTTCCCAATTGATGGTCACCCCACTGATATCCAATTCTTTGCCACCACAAAAAGAGCTACTATAAATAGTTTTGTACATATTGGTCTTCTTCCCACTTCTATGATCTCTTTGGGATAAGACAGAATCGGTATTGCTGGGTCAACGTATATGAAAATATTTATAGCCCTTTGAGCATAACTCCAGATAGCTCGGCAGAATGCTTGGATCTGTTCACAATTTCACCAGCAATGCTTTAGTTTTCTAATTTGTCCATATTCTCTCCAGCATTTGTTATTTTCCTGTTTGGTCATCTTTGCCAATCTGACCAGTGAGATGTGGTACCTAAGAGTTCTTTTGATTTGCATTTCTCTCATAAATAGTGATTTAGAGCTTTTTTTCATGTGCTTATAAATATATTTAATTTCTTCCACTGAAAACTGCCTATTAATATCCTATTACCATTCATCAATTTGGGAATGACTTGTATTCTTATAGATTTGACTCTGATCTCTGTATATTTTAGAAATGAGTACTTTATCACTGACATAAGTTGTAAAAATTCTTTCCCAATTTTCCACTCCTAATTCTGGTTACATTGGATTTGTTTGTACAGAAGTTTTTCAATTTATTGTAATCAAAATTATCCATTTCACATTTTTTCTTAACAAATGCTTTATTAACTTCTGGTTTACGTCATTCATTTCCACCAGATTTTGAGTTACAATTTTTCCCCATTTTTGCCCTAACCACCACCCCAGAATAGCAGTCCCACAAGATAACCCGTAGTCCTATGTGCTCTCTCCCATATCTTCTCCCATGCCCCCTTCGATTTTACCATAGGGCAAGGTCAATCTCTGCCCCAATGCCTGAATATCTTATCTCCCAATTATATGCACAATAGTATTAATAATAGAATTCATATATTTTTTAAAAAGTGGTTTTAAAAGGGATATAAGTAGCTTAGTATATACTGTACATGTGTAGGTATGCAAAACATTACCATAGTAGATATATTTTAAAAGACTGACTAAATTTCCCACCCTCCTGTCCCACCTCCCACCTGGTCTGCTCCCAGCTTTGATCCTGTCCCTTTTCAGAAGTGGGTCTTTCCAACTGCCCCCCCCAGCCTGCCTTCCTGTCCATTGACCCCCCACTCCCATCCTCTTCTCCCCTAGTTTCCTGTAGGGTGAGAAACCCGATTTAGGATGTATGTCATTATCTCCCTGATCCAAATTCAATGAGGATAAGATTTTGTGTTTTTGCCTTCCTGTCCTTCCCCCCCTTGTGACCATCTTCCCTTGCTTCTTCTCTATGGGATAGTTCACCCCATTCTGTCTATCCTCATCTCCTCTTAATATATTCCTCTCTCACCTCTTAATTTCATCTTTTAAGTATCATCCCTTCCTATTAAATTCAACCTGTGCCCTCTATCTATGTACACCTATGTACACACGCACATGTGCACACACACACACACACACACACACACACACACACACACACACACATATATATATATATATATATATATTCACATATTGAGAAAAGTTTCATCAGTTACAGTTATCATTTTTCCATGTAGGAATATAAATAGTTCAACTTTGATGAGTTCATAATGATTTCTTTTCCCAGTTGGCCTTCACAAGCATCTCTTGTTTCTTGTATCTTAATGTCAAGTTTTATATTCAAATCTGGTTTTTTCATCAAGAATGCTTGAAAGTCCTCTGTTCCACTGAATGAGCATATTTTCCCCTGAAACAAAATACTCAGTTTTGCTAGGTAGGTGACCCTTGGGTTCATTCCCAGCTCTTTCACCCTCTGGAATATCATATTCCATACCCTTTGATCCCTCAGTGTAGAAGCTGCCAGGTCCTGTGCTATTCTGATTCTGTTTCCACAATATCGAAATTGTTTCTTCCTGGCTGCTTGTAATATTTTCTCCTTGATCTGGGGATTCTGGAACCTGGCTATAATATATTATTCCTGAGAGTTTTATTTCTGGGATCTTTTTCAGGAGGTGATCTGTGGATTCTTTCAACCTCTATTTTGCCCTCTGGGTCTAAAACATCAGGGCAATTTTCCTTGAGAATTTTTTGAAGGGTGATTTCTAGGTTCTTTCTTTTATCATGGCTTTCAGGTAGTGCAATAATTTTTAAATTGTCTCCCCTGGATCTATTTTCCAGGTCAGTGGTTTTCCCCATGAGATATTTCACATTGCCTTCTAATCTTTCATATGTTTGGATCTGCTTAACAGCATCTTGATTTCTCATAAAGTCATTAGCTTCCATTTGCTCCAGTCTAACTCTGAAGGAATGATTCTCCACAGTGAGCTTTTGAGATTCTTTTTCCATATGGCAAATTTGGCTGTTTAAGGTATTCTTCTCCTCATTGTCCTTTTGGGCCTCCTTTGCCATTTGAGTTAGTCTATTTTTTAAGGTGTTGTTTTCCTCGGTCAGGCTGTTGACCGTCATTTCATACTTTTCCTGCAAACATCTCATTTCTCTTTCCAGTTTTTCCTCCATTTCTCTTATTTGATTTTTAAAGTCCTTCTTAAGGTCTTCTATGTCCTGCAACCCACTCATGTTTTCCCCTGGGGCTTTTGGAGCAGGAATTCTGACCTCACAGTCTTCTTCCCGCCCCATGCTTCGGCCCTCCTTGCCCCTGAGTGGGAGTCTAAGGTTTCATTTTTCTCTTTAATTTGTTTCCTTTGCCTTGGCATTTTGCCACTTAATTTCTCAACTTTTGGGCTTGTTGCCACACTATGGCTCTGCTGCCAGACAGGAATTTTCATCCCCAACATGTGGGGGACAACTTCTGTTTCTGGAAGCTGGAAGCCCACCCACTACCTCCACCCCAGATCACAATCCAGATCCAGGGAGGTTAAAGCAAGAGCCATTACCACCCACGATTTATCGCTGGATCTCCCTACAGTTCACAGGCCAGGAGCTGGGGCTGCCTCTGAAAAATGCAAAATGGCGTGTCTCTTCAGCAGCTTCTAGCCCCCAGGGGAGGAATCCGACGCATTCCCCAAATACTGGTCCCAAAGTCCATAGGGCACTAATGTCTGACTTTGTCCTAGGCATGTCTATGTTGATAATTCTGTAATCACCACAGTGGCTGGTGTTCTGGAGTCCCTCCAGCAGGCTGTTGGCCCGGCCGCCTTGGGGCTAAAACCGCTCTGGCAGAACTGGGCTCGGCTCCCCGCGCTCTGCACAATGTGTGCTGCTGCCTCCCCGAGTGCTGGCCTGGTCCTTCCTGCAGGGCTGCTGGGCTGTCCTCAGTGGGAGGTTAGCTTCTCTGTGTTGTTCTGTGGATGCTGGTGCTCCAGAAGTTATTCAGAATCCCCTTTTACATAGTTTGGAGGAAATCTGTGGGCAGAGTGGCTTGGATGAGCTGTTTCTACTCCACCATCTTGGCTCCACCCCTGAGGGGATATCTTGTGGGATTGCTATTCTGGTTTGGTGGGTAGGGCAAAAATGGGGAAAAATTGTAACTCGAAATCTGGTGGAAATGAATGATGTAAACCAGAAGTTAATAAAGCAATTCAAAAAAAAAGAAAGGAAAAGGATAGGTTGCAAGGACAAAATATAAGGAGTGGGGAGAGGTATAGGATGGAGGGAAATATAGTTAGTCTTTCACAATATAACTACTATGTAAATGATTTGGGTAACTACACAGGTTCAATCTATAATGAATTTCTTATCTTCCCATTGCTGGTTGGTGAGGAGGGAAGAAGGGAAAAAATCTGGGAACTCAAAGTTTTAAAAACAAATATTTAAACATTGGTATTTTTGTTTGTTTGTTTGTTTTGTTTTGTTTTACATGGAACTTGGAAATAAGATTTGCACCTACTGGGGTATAGAAACCCATCTTTCCCTACTAGAAAGTTAAGGGGGTGAATGGGGAGGATATAAGAGTGAACAGAATGGGGAAGGGGTAATCAGTGGGCTTGCTATTTTGGTTTGGGGGAGGGAAAGACGGCAAGAGAAAAAAAAATTGTATCTCAGAATCTTGTGGTAATGAATGTTTAAAACTAAAAATAAAGATTAAAAAAAGGAAAAATGGCTTTTAAAATTAATTTTAACTTTAGTAAATTCTAACATTTCCCCTGTGCTTAAGTATTGATCTACTATGGTGTATATTCCTTAAGTGATGCAATATTTTATTCTTTCACTATGAAAGAGAATAGAAAATGGGAAAAGTTGTTAGCCACCATATTATTATTATTATTATCACCATTATTATTATTATTATTATTATTATTATTTTGCTTTTTGGAGGGCAATTGTAGTTAAGTGACATACCCACGGCTAATAAGTGCTAAGTGTCTGAGTCCAAATTTGGACTCAGTTCCTCTTGATGCCAGGGCCTGTGCTGTATTCACTGGGCCAACTAGCTGTCCCACAATCTTTCCCAAAGAAATGAGCTTAGACTTGAAGTATAAATATGCAAGTTCCTTTATTCTCAGAATTAATATTTATATATTCCCTACTCCTCTGAATCTAAGTTATTATTTGTTTGTTCTATTATCTAGGGCAATTTGTGAGCAGTGAAAAAGATGCAAAGGTTTTCTGAGCTCAGTGTATTCATTATCCACTATATAAAAACTTTAGTGTTGTTTTACACCAACATGACTCAGTAGAAGCTTATACCCCTAATGAAACAATGATGTTCTGGTTGTTGATTTGGTGAGCTTCAAGGCCTCTTACTCACTCCCCTCTTTTTGGATTGGTTTTCTTTCTAGATACTTGCTTCATATTTCCATTCGAGAAAGTGAATTGCTTTTTTAACAGTGCAAGACAGTGAAAAATGCAGATGGCTAGTCTCAATGCCGGCCTAGCTATTTTTTTTTTGTTCAAACAATATTACTGACTTATTTTTTCTAACCCTAGGAAAATTATTTTCTTTTCCTTGAGAAGTGGTAAAAATCAACCAATACTTGTCTTTGTCACCTCACAGTCCCTAGTCACAGATCTCACTTTGACAAATTACTCACATTTTACATATCTCTAATTTCCCTTCCCAATTACCTCCACTATCTCCCTTTGCCTTGGAACAAAATAAATTTTCTTACAATGATGACCGTAAATAGCTTTATCACTTTAAATAATTTAAAAGGAAAAATAAACATTTAAGAGTTGAAATGTAAACAAATGTTAAAGTAATGAACCTAAGGTTCTCCACCTAGGTGGAGAAACTTTAGGCTCATGCCCAGCAGAAGACAAAGGGGAGAACAGAAATTAAGGATCATGAATTTTTTATTAGCAATAAACCTAGGACATTTCAAGAGGTATCTTATTTTTAATTTTTCCTTGTCTGGAATCAGGATTGGGTGTTGTTAAGTCCTTGATTGCAGCCCTTTTTTTTCATGGCTACAGCTTTTCTGCTTTTTCCCACCTCTTCACTCAGTCCAAAAAATGAGAAGGATTTGACTTCACCTCAAATTACTAAGATGCCTTCTTTTAAAATATAAATCAATTTAAATTTTTGTTACATTTTAGGTTTTGAACTGTCTCCCTCCTTGTCTCCCCACTCCATACTAGTGAAGGCCACCATTTGACAAAGATTTATAAATACATGCAAAACCATGCTATGTGTACTTCTACTTTTCAGTTCTATCTCCAGAAGTGGATAACATCTTCCTTCTTAGATCCTTTATAGCTAATTTGAATATTTATAGTACTCAGAATAAGTTGGTAGTTAATAGTTACTGTGTACTGTATATTGCTGTTATAGTATACGATGTTCTCTTGGTTCTGGTCACATCACTTTTCATTATTTCATGCAAGTCGCTTCATGTTTTTTTTTTTTTTAAATCAACCAGCTCATCATTTATTTCAGCACAGTACCTTCTGACACTATCTTCTCTGTTTCATGTGAAAAAGGACCTTACTCCTTCATAATTCAACACTTCTATGGGAACAAATTATGTCTTTCTGTCCTCTCTCCTCCAACACATTGGCTCCTCAGTAGCCGTCACTCTATCATTTATCTTCAATATTTCACTGTCTACTAGATCCTTTCCTACTGCATACACACAGGGTCTGGTCTCCCTATTCTCTGGAGAAAACAAACAAATAAAAAACAGGTTACTTAATCCTTCCATACCTGCCATCATCTTTCTTTCCTTCAAGACTAACCTTGAATAGATCATCTCCATTTGGTGACCCCAATTTTTCTTTTCTCTCTCTCTTCTCGACCTTTACAATCCTGCTTTTGACCTTATCATTCCACCAAAATTGCTTTTCCAAAGTGATTTCTTAATCACCAAATCTAATAGCCTTTTCTCAAACTTTATTCTTTTTGACCTTGGACACTATTTCATCACACTCTTCTCATTGATAATCCCCTTCACTCTGTACTTTTTAAAAATATTTCTCCCTGGTTCTATTTCTACCTATCAAATTACTCCTCAGGTTCCATTTCTCAATACTTACTCAGGCTCCATCTTCTAACCATAGCTGTCCTACAGGGCTCTGTGCTAAACTCTCTTTTCTTCTATACTATTTCAGTGGGTGATCTCATCAGGTTCCAATGAATCTAATTCATTGGGAATTTAATAATAATAGGTAATTTAATTATAATCTCTATATTGATGACTCTCAATTCTATCTATCCTGCCCTAATGTCTCTGCTGATCTCCAATCTCATATCTCCAACTGTCTTTCAGACATTTAAAATTAATTTCAGGTACATCTTAAACTCACTATATGCAAAACAGACTGTCTCCTCTTCCCTATTACTATTAAGAGCAGCACCATCCTCCTAGCTCCTAAGTCTCACATCTTTATATACCTCACTATGTCTCTCCCTCTACCCCAAATCCAATCTGTGGCTAATGCCTTTTAATTTCACCATTGCAACAATGATCTAAATATCCCTTTCTGTCCTCTGATACCACCACTAACCTGGTGCAGGCATTTATCTACTCATTCTTCTACTAATACAAAGGCCTTCTGGTGGGTTTGCTTGAATCAGTTTTACTTTTGTTTTTATTTTGTTTTGTTGCATTTTTCTCCATTCCCATACATTTTTCATTCAGTCATAAAATTGGTCTTCCTAAAGCTAAGGTCTGATCATGTCATTCGCCTACCAATAAGGAAAAGGGGTTCCTTATTACTCCAAAGATCAAATATGAAATCCTTTCATTAAAAGCCCCTCATAACCTAGGCCCCTCTACCTTTCTGGAATTCATGTACCTTACTTCTTATCATGTAATCTCTTATCCAGTGACACTCAGATCATTGCTATTCTACAACCCAGACACTACATATCTCAACTTCAAGAACTTCTATTCTCTGAGGGTCTCCCATACCTAGAATATTCTTCATTCTCATCTCTACTAAAAGATTTACCTGGCTGCCTTCAGGTCCCAACTAAAATAGCATGTTCTACAGGAAGACCTTCCCAATCCCTCTCATTTTTAACACATTCCCTCTCTCAATTACTTTATTTTTATGCTGTATGTGTCTTTTTTGCACATTTTGTTTTTATGTGGTCTCCTCCAAAATACTGGAAGATCCTTGAGAGCAAGGACCATCACTTACTCTTTTCGTTTCCCCAGTGCACAGCACCTGGAATACAGTAGGCACTTAAGAAATGTTTATTGATTGAATGTCTGATATATGAGATGCAGTCAGAATCTAGGCCAGTTACAGGGTCAAGTTAAAACTCGAAGGAAGATGAAGAGGAGAGCTGGACATTTCTGTCTGGGAAAAGAGCAGGTATTCATCTCAAGGGTCCTAATATCCCTAACAATTCCTATAAGAGGGTGTAGTTAAATTATTTATTGACTAAATGCTATTATACCAATTTTCCGATGTCTTCTAATATTTTTGTTTTCCTTGCAGTACAGATCTATAAGGAATTCTAGATAGCAGAAAACCCTTCCATGTAATCGTCAATGGAAGCTTGTTCATATAAATTCAACCAGCATTTATTATAGATCTCTCATGTACCTGAATCTGTGCTGATTATTGGAGATACAAAGACACAACACAAAATATGAACTTAAAAACAAGTAAAAACTGTTCTTCTCAATGCACTTGCTTTCTATGATAGGGGTATATACCATATCATTAATAAGTCAAGAACAAATTTTTTTCAAGTTAATTACAATGTAATTTATAAAGAGGGAGAAAGGAGAAGGAAGAAGAATTCAGTCATCTTCAATGCTTAAGTATTAGTGAATCAAGCAAATTTCCCATTTTTTTAAAGCCAGGAGGTATCAGAGGTATACCTTGGACCTAATTCTTCCTATAATTAAGCCTGACACTCTACTCACTCTTACTACTTCTGTTTTAACTTTAATAGTCCTTAATTTCAAAATCTTTTCATTCTGGAAGTCATAAGTCCAGATATTAAAGTTGGAATTTAGTTTCAGAAGATGAATGAGGTAAGGAAAACTTTCTGAAGGCCAGAAAACTATATTGAACATTCTGAATGTAAAACAAAGTAGCCAGACATACACATTCTGCTCATTAGGCACAAACATTCAATCAGGCAAACCAGGGAAAATAGTTAGAGTGTAAATATAATTGTTAAATTTTTATATTATTAAAATATCTCTAAAATAATAAGTTTGACAGACACATAGAAACACTTAATTTTTTTTTCCCTATCAGTTAAGATGAGCTAATTGGAGCCTCCCCACAGAATATGGATAAAAAATGATCATTTACAAAACTTTCAAATAGGGAGGTATTGGTGGATATCATTTAATAGCAAAATACATCATATCTAAAGACATTAACGCAAAACATATCAAATCTATGCATGTCTCCTTACACAAGATAATTTTTGTCTCTTATAACAAGAGCTACAGAACACACACAGTGACAGAGAGAAACAAATCTCCCTCTGAAGGCAGCCCAGAAGGCGTACAGGAAGGGCCCATCACAGTGTGCTGGGAGCCAAGCCCAGCCCTGAGTGAGCACACAGTTTTAGGCTTCGGGTGGCCCAGAACAGCAGGAGGGGGAGCTGACTTCAGGAGAGTGGATGACAAGAAGCTGGGGTGGTTTCCAGAATTATCAACCCACAAATGCCAAAGACAAAGTAAATGGTCAGTGTGGAACTCTATTGGAAATGGGAGGGGAGGAGGAGCTTGCTCAAGATCCTGCCAATGAGGAGAGAAGTGTCACAGATAAGATGTCCCTTCAATCACTGGAGAGGGGCTGCTTCACAGTTCCTAGCCTGTAGATCATAGAGGAACCAAATGACCATTCAGAGGGTAATATGTTTGAATCTGGATCACTGTGTTAGGTAGGAGTCTTGGGGTTTGTAACCAGGTATCAGAATCTTTGGGGGCTTTAGAGAAGGCCCCCAACTAGTAGCTCCAGCATCTGTGAAAACACCACTGATATGAGACAAAGCTCTCCTCTCTGAAAGCAGAGTTCTACTGTGGCAAAGAAGTTAAAAATCAAGTAATTGAGTGGGAAATGAGCAAGCAAAGGAAACAAAGCAAGGACAGCAATCAAACCTTAGATTCCTTTTTTTAGGGACAAAAAAGATCAAAGCATGTAAGAGGAGAAAGACAATGAAGTCAGAATTCCTGCAAAAAAAGCTTGCAAGAAAGACTAGGAATTGGTTACAGGCCATGGAGTAGCTCAAGAAGGATTTTGAAAATCAAGTAAGAGAATTGGAGGAAAATTGAGAAGAGAAATGAGAACAAATCAAGAAAATTATGAAAAGAGAGTCAACAAACTAGCAGAAGAAAATAACACTTTAAAAAATAGAGTAACTCAAATTTCAATAGAGGTCCAAAAAGCCAATGAGGAGAAGAATGCTTTATATAGCTGAATTTGCAAGATTGCAAAAATGAATTTCAAAAGCTCACCAAAGAGAATAATTCCTTCAGAATTAGATTGGAGCAAATGGAAGCTAGTGACTTTATGAGAAATCAAGATACTATTAAACAGATCAAAACAAATGAAAAAAAAAATAGAAGGCAATGTAAAATATCTCATTGGGAAAACCACTGACCTGGAAAATAGTTCAGGAGAGATAATTTAAAATATTGTTGGGCTACCTGAAATTCCATGATCAAAAAATAACTTAGAAAACATCCTTCAAGAAATTCTCAAGGAAAATTGCACTAATAGTTTAAAACCACAGGGCAAAACAGAAATAGAAACAATTCACTGATCACCTCTTGAAAAAGATCCCAAAAACTCAACTCTTAGGAATATTATAGCCAGGTTCCAGAGTTCCCAGAGCAAGTGGAAAATATTACAAGGAACCAATAAGATTGAATACTGTGGAAACATTATCATGATAACAGAAGATTTAGCAGCTTCTACATTGAGGGATCAAAGGGCTTGGAATATGGTGTTCTGGAGGTCAAAGGAGCTAAGATTAAGATCAAGTCACCTACCCAGCAAAACTGAGTATAATAGTTTAGGGGAAAAAAGGTCATTCAATAAAATATAGAATGTTCAAACACTGTTGATGAAAAAAAAAAAAAAACAGAGTTGAATAGAAAACTTGACATTCAAGTATAAGAAGCCAGAGAAGCATAAGAAGGTAAACAGGGAAAAGAAATCATATGGAACTTATCAAATTTGATTTATTTACATTCCTACATGGAAAAACAATAATTGTAATTCATAAAACTTTTCTTAGTATGAGTATAGTTCAAGGGAATAATACATACATATATATATATACATATATGTGTGTGTGTGTTTACACACATACATACATGTCTAACTAGGAGGGAATACGTGTGTATGAATACATATGTGAGTAAGTGTATATACATATACAGGTGTACATAGAGGGCACAGGATCAATGGAGTAGGAAGGAGTGATATTTAAAAATAAAATTAAGAGATGAGAGAGAAACATTAGAAGAGAAGATAGGAAGAGACAGAATAGGGTAAATTATCTTATATAAAAGAGGCAAGGGAAAATTGTTACAATGGAGAGGAAGAACAGAAAGGCAAAAGAGAATGGGTCAACCATATTCTCATTGAATTTAGATTAAGGAGGGAATAACATACATGCTAAATTGGGTATCTTACCCTACAGGAAAGTAGGGGGGAGGGAATAAGAGGGGAAATGAGAGAAGGGAGCTCATATTGGGGGGTAGTGTAGTTAGAAATACACACTTTTGAAAAGGAACAGGGTCAGAGTAGAAAATAGAACAAGTGGGTGGCAAGATAGGATGTAGGGAAATATAATCAGTCTTTCACGATATATCCACCATGGAAGTGTTTTGTGTAGCTACACATCTACAATCTATGTTGAATTGCATATCTTCCCAGTAAGGGTTGCTGATGAAGGGAGAAGGGAAAGAATTTGGAATTCAAAGTTTAAAAATCAAATGCTTTTCTTCTTCTTTTCCTTCTTCTTCTTCTTTTATTATTATTATTACTATTATTGTTATCATCATCATCAACATTATTATTATTATTATTATTTTATATGCAACTGGGATATAAAATGTAAAAGCACTGGAGTATGGAGATCCATCTTGCCCTACCCAAGTTTTGGAGGGGGGTTGGCAGAAGATATAGGAGAGTGCAGACTGGAGGAGGGGGTATTTATTAGGATTGCTGTTTTGGAGTGGTGGGTAGAGGAAATAAAGGGAGAAAATAACTCAAAATCTTGTGGAAATGGATGCTGTTAACTAAAAATAAAGAAAATTTAAAAAAATAACTAAAGGAAAATTTATTTCTCATTATTTGCTGTACTTTCCTCAGCTTTAAACTCAATCCTTTTAAGCTATAACTCTTATTAGTGGTCCTCCCCACAACCAGAATGACTGTAAAGAAGTAGATATTCATGGGTTTTACTTTAAAAGATAATCTAAGATCATGTCTCACTGACCAGATTGGAAAATAATGCTCATTTATATTTTATTCAATTTCTAAATTCTAAAAATTATCATGTGACATTTATGAGTTATACTGAGAAGAATTTTTCTTCTTTTTTTTTTCCTTTGACACAAATAACAAATTTATTTATTTTCTCATTAGGACATATTATAATTATTGTTGTGTCAACAAGTATATCTATTAGACCTTGCTGACAGAGACTAATTAAAATACAAAGCATGGTGTCTTAAAATATTTATTTTGGTATCTAATATTCTAATATCTATTATATAACCTAAATTCTGGTGAAACAAATATGTATAGAAGTATTTTATATGACAACTTACACCCATGGATAAACTTTATTAATCAGAGTGAATGTTGTAAAAATTAAATCTTCCCATCTCTGTCAGAATTAGTTTTTTTTTCTATTTTGTAAGGTGCCATGGGGCTATTAGTTCCAAAATAACCAAACTGTTCTTTCTCTGAATGATAGTTTCATATGAAATTCAAACTTCCAGTGTGTAGTGGAATAGGAATTCTGAAACAGAACAGAAACCCAAGCTGGGAATCTGACTTAGCCTTTCTGTATGGAAAGAAAATGCAATGAAAGTATCCAGAGTCAGATATAAGCAACCAATTTGCTTGTATTCTCAGTAAAATGTGTATTGAGGGATTTTTTTTTTGTTGTTGTTTTTTGTTAGTATATTGTTTTTGGTTTTGTTTTGCTTTTTGGAGGGGGAGGAAGGGTAGTTGAGGTAAAGTGACTTACCCAAGGTCACACAGCTGGTAAGTGTGTCAAGTGTCTAAGGCCGGATTTGAACTCAGGTCCAGTGCTCTATTCACTGCACTACCTAGCTACCCAAGAAGTTGTTTTTCTCATATGAACTAAGGTTTGATCTATGTAATATGATAAAAAGAAGAAATATTATGAAGAGTAGTGTATCATAAATGATACAGGGCTGGCCTTTACATCAGAACAGTGAGAATTAAGCACATACAAACTCTGTAACTATGAATAGGTCTCCTAACCAATCAGGGCTTGCAGACAAATCTTGGATATTCTAATTTAAACTAATCTGCACCAATGAAACCACCTACATGTGCGCGTGCACACACACACACACACACACACACGAAGTTTTTTTTTTTATATACAACATTAACATTAACATAATGGTGATTTTATTCGAAGTGAACTGATAATTATTGCATAGTTTGGCAATAGTATCTCATCATGAAAATCAAGATAACAGAATCTTCAAAACCTAAAAGTCTGAGTTTCATGTTGTCCTGATCAACTCAGTAGGTTTCTGTAATTGTGTGTCCATCAGTCCCCATGGACACTGAGAAAATATGATTTAAGTTTATGGGCTGATTTATAATTATTATTTGTACTTTGCTTCTTCTTCTTAACTGATTTATAACTCAGTTAAGTTTATCAATACTGGCTGAATTTTAAGCGTTATGTACAATAGCAGGGGACTCAGGAGCCACAGTTAAGAGTAGTAAACATGGGGGATGGAGTCAAGATGGAGGAGTAGGAACAGGACTTCTGCAGAGCTACGGCTTCCTCCACCTCCAATTCACGTAAAAGGTGACTCTGAACAACCTTTGGAGCTACATAACCCATAAAATAACACAGAGAAGCTAAACTCCCGCAGAGGTCATCCCAGCAGACCAGCAGGAAGGGGCCAGCACAGTGCTCTGGGAGGTAAGCCCAGCCCAGCTCAAGTCCAGGTTTTAATATCAGGCAGGCCTGACCAGTGGGCACTTGGAAGGAATGCAGATCACCAGCAGCTGTGGTGGTTTCCAGAATTATCAACATGTAGATGCTAAGGACAAAGTGAGAGGTCAATGCAGTGTGGACTTTGGGATCCAGTAGTTCTGGAGTGAGTTTCTGCTTTTGTCCCCAGGGCAAGAAGTAGCTGAGATGCCTCAGCCCTGCAACCACAGCCATGTGGCTGCTTCAGCTCCAGGCCTGCAGATTGTAGGGGGAACAAGAAACCAATCTTAGGGTTAATCTCTCTTGCTTTAACCGGCTTGAAACTGGATTGCAGTCTAGGGTACAGGTCCTGGGGTGTGCAACCAGCTTGACAGAGCATGTTGAGGCTTCAGAGGGGGCATCCAACTAATACCTTCTACAGCTGAAAAAACCCCAGAGATGAGGATGTTCTTCTGTCTGGTAGCAGAGTACTACTGTGGCAAAACGCTCAAAAGTGAAGTAATTGAGCAGCAATATGAGCAGGCAAAGGAAGCAAAGCAAAGAGAAGAGTCCAACTTTACAACCGTATTTTTGGGTCAAAAAGGATCAAAGTATAGCACAGGAGAAAGACAGCTAAGTGAGAACTACTGCACCAAAAGCTTCCAAGAAAAATACGAGGTGGTTAGAGGCCATAGAGGAGCTTTAAAATGTTTTTGAAAACCAAATAAGAGAACTATAAAAAAATGGGAAGAGAAATGAGAATAATCCAAGAAAATTATGAAATGAGAGTAAATAATACATTAAAAATAGACTAATTGTTCAAATGGCAAAAGAGGCTCACAAAGGCAATGAGGAGTACAATGCCATAAAAAGCTGAATTTGGCAGATAGAAAAAGAAGCTCACTAAAGAGAAACATTCCTTCAGAAGCAGATTGGAGCAAATGGAAGCTACTGACTCTATGAGAAATCAAGATACTATTAAAAAGTTACAAACAAATAAAAAATAGAAGGCAATGTGAAATATTTCATTGGGAAAACCACTGACAAGGAAAATAGATCCAGGATACATTATCTAAAAACTACTGTACTACCTGAAAGCTATGATTAAACAAAGAGCCTAGAAATCATCCTTCAAGAAATTCTCATGAAAAATTGCCCTGATGTTTTAGAGTCAGAGGGTAAAATAGAGGTTGAAATAATCCACTGATGACCTTCTGAAAAATATCCCAAAGAGAAAACTCCTAATAATATTTTAGCCAGGTACGAGAATTCCCAGACCAAGGAGAAAATATTACAAGGAGCCAGGAAGAAACAATTTGAATATTGTGCAAATACAATCAGGATAACACAGGATCTGGCAGCTTCTACACTGAGATATCAAAGGTCTTGAAATGGGCTATTCAGGATATCAATGGGGCTGAGATTAAAACCAAGAATCACCCATCCAGCAAAACTAAGTATCATGTTTTAGGGGAAAATATTCTTGATGAAGAAAAGCAGAGCTCAATAGAAAATTTGACATTCAGATTCAAGAAGCAAGAGAAGCATGAGAAGGTAAACAGAGAAATAAAATCATAAGGAACTTATCAAAGTTGAACTATTTACATCCCTACAAGGATAATGATAATTGTAACTGATGAAACGTTTCTCAGTATGAAAATAGCTAAAGGGAATAGAAATGTGTAGATAGATAGATAGATAGATAGATAGATAGATAGATAGATAGATAGATGTTTATATAGGAGGGTACATAGGATATGAATACATATGTGAATGTCTGTATATATGTGCATAGGTATACATAGATTGAGGGCACAGGACCAATTTAAAAGAAGGGATCATACATAAAAGGTGAAATTAAGAGGTGAGAGAGGAATATAATTGGAGGAGATGGGAAGAGACAGAATGAGGTAAACTATGTCATATAGAAGTGGCAATGGAAAACTGTTACACCAAAGGGGAAAAACAGGAAGGCAAAAGGGAATGAATCAACCTTATTCTCATTGAATGTGGCTTAGGGATGAAATGACATACACACTAAATGGGTATCGCACCCTATAGGAGAGTAGGGGAGCAGGGGATGAGAGGGGGTATGATGGAAGGGAGGGCAGGTTAGGGGGGAGGTATGTTGGATACACCCATTTTTGAAAAGGGACAGGATCAAAGTAGAGAATAGAAGAAGTGGGAGGTGGGATAGGAGGGACTGAAATATAGTCACTCTTTTACAATATATCCACTATGGAAATATTTTGCATAGCTACCCATGTACAACCTATATTGAATTGCTTATCTTCCCAGTAAGGTTCGGTGACAAGGAAGGACGCAGATGAATCTGGAATTTTAACTTTTAAAATCAGATGTTTAAAATATATATATATATATATATATATATATATATATATATATATATATATATATATATATATATGTATGTATGTATGTATATGTATGTCTATATGTATATATATGTATGTATGTTTATATATATGTATATATAATTAATATTTTACATGTAACTGGGAAATGAGATATACTGGCACTGGGGACACACAGATCCACTGTGCCCTACTAAAAAACTGTAGTGGGTATAGGGGAAGATATTGGAGAGAGCAGATTACAGGAGGGTATGTTCAGTTGGATCGATATTTTGGGGTGGTGGGTAGGGGAAAAACGGGGAGAAATGTGTAACTCAAAATATTGCAGAAATGAATGATGTATACTCGAAGTTAATAAAGCATTAAAAAAAAAAACTTTAAAAAAGTAGCAGACATAAATCACCTTCAATTCAATATTTACCCCTAGGATTCTTTCAATGGGTAGTAGGAACACAGCTAACCCTTTTGTTACTAGCCTGATAGCCCCAGTATTTGTACAGATGAGTTGATTGAGCCAATCCCCAGATATAGGTATGGGGGAGGTTATATTATGCCATGCTATGATGCTCTCTCTCTCCCTCTCTCTCCCTCATTCATGTATATATATATATATATATATATATATATATATATATACATATACAGACTTATATATATATACAGAATTATATATATATGTGTATATATATATATATATATACAGACATATATATATATATATACAGACATATATATATATATATATATATATATATATATATATATATATATATATACAGACTTTTTTCTAAGATGACCCAGAAACTTTTTAGTTAATTCCAGTTCTAGAATTCTTACATTGATAGAAACATCTAATCCTTCAAGCTCTCTCTCTAAGTGAAATATTCCTTTCTGAACTTCCATTTGAGGGCACTCAAGTCACCTACGATTTCTTTCCTTTACAGGCTACACTCAGTATTTTCTCTACCATGACCGTATGCCTGGTATCTCTCCCTCTCTCCTCCCTTTGTTCTCATCTTGATTTTATATGTTGCTTTTTGGTATTGCAATGTACTTTCCTTGAGGGCAGGGATTGTCTTTCCTTCTGTTTTTCTTTGTATTTGCAACAGAACAAGGGTCTGATTCATAGCAAATGTTGCAAAATGCTTTTATGACTGGTACATTATATGGATAGATAGATTCCAATCTATTACCTATATACATACACATGTATAGTATATGTGTTCATTATATACAGACATTGTACATACATAAACACAGTATATAAATTCAAAATATTGCATTGTAATAACTATAAGTGAAAATAATGCATTAGTAAAAAAGTAAATTAGGAGGAAGAATACTACTCATTCAGACTCTACATTAAGAAAATATAAATTCAAAAAATTTACTTAGTTTCATTAAGAAAATTATAGTTTGGGGGTGGCTAGATGGCCCAGTGAATTGAGCACCAGCCCTGGAGTCAGGAGTACCGGAGTTCATATTCGACCTCATACACTTAAAACACACACACACACACATGCACACACACACAAACACAAACACACACACACACAAAACGGCTGTGTGACATTGGCCAAGTCACTTAATATATATATATATATATATATATATATATATATACACACACACACATATATATATATGTATAGTTCTACTAAAGAATCTAAAGTAAGAAATTTTATGGGTATAAACTAATGAACTTCATCTCTGTTGTTGCATTGTACTGTATCTTAAAAACAAAAATCTTTGATAGCCAACTATAAGCATTAACTAATATTACATATAAAATGTGCTTATTAGTATATAGTAGTTAAGAAATATCAAATGCCAATTTTAAGGACAGTTATCTGAAATGCAACCTAGACACTTAGTATTTCAGGAAAGAGAGCAATCCTTCCATTTTATCTGCATCACCTTTGTCTGAGCAGTCCATGATATATCCCAAAATAATTCTGATAATCTTGATTCTCTGTTATAAAGGATCTCCAATTTGTGCACTATCTTATATATTGCCACCAAAATAATCTTCCTAAATAAGCTTTACTAAATCATTTCTTTGATCAAAAATCACACATGATTCCTTATTGTCTAATGGACCAGAACAAACCCTTCAAAAGGCTGGTTAAGTTTCATCCTTATTTGGTCTAATTTACTTGTCAGTTCTTCTCTCCCATTGTTGAGGGTCCAGACTGTTGAGGGTGAAACCCCAGGGATACAGGGATCATGATTTTGTCATTAATTTATTTTTTTTCTTTCCTTTTTTTTTGGAGGGCAATTGGGGTTAAGTGGCTTGCTCAAGGTCACACAGTTAGTTTTTGTGTTAAATATCTGAGTTCGGATCTGAACTCAGGTCCTTCTGACTACATGGCTGGTGCTCTATTTACTGGGCCACCTAGACACCTGCCTGATGTTGTGGTTTAAACCCAGGGATGCAAAAAAAGTTGTTGTGGTTTAAATCCAGGGATTCCAAAACCTGTTGAGGTGGGGCCTCTGCCCACCCAAAAACTAATGCAGTTTAATGATGTTTGGTAGTGGGACTGTCTCAAAGAATTAAGTTAGACCATCTCTAATCCATGTATAGGCATTTATTGAGATTGACACCTCTCACCACGCAGGCCGAGTTCCAAGAGGAACCAACAATTTTAGAGAAAGCAAGATAGACTTTTATAAGGTAAAGTTGCAATTGCACAACAGAAATTTACATAGAATAGAGAAATATCATTAAGATTAAAAAGTCAGGAGGTGTTTGTTAAGGGATTAGGTAATGGAGAAAGGGCCCCATCTATGGTTTTGTGGTTAAACAATCTGATCATTATGCCTTCCAACTGGCTAGCTATTGTGTCCCTGTCTTGGGCTAGATGGATGATGTGATTGTGATTGCAGACTGTTCTCATGGGAAATGTTCTGGAGGCAGTGACCAGGTAGAGGTAGTAGCTAGGTTCCCATCATATGGACACAACTTCTGTTTCTGTGGGAACTAAGAGTTCAGGGACACACTTGTGGTTCCAGTGAGCAGTGTGGAATATATAGAGAAGTTAGGACATTAGTGGGGGGTGCTGGGGCTAGGTAAGTGCAGTGGGCCTGCTGTTCAGTAAGGCCAGACCTATAATGAAGTTAGCATATTGGGGCTGGGGAAGGGGAGGGGAGGAGAGAGGAGGAAAGCTTTTAATTTCATGAGTCACTGATAGATTGGGTAAATTGTCCACAACACCTAGCTAGATTGTAAATATTTGAACCCATGTAATTCTGCTCACTTTATTTTGTTGGTTTCCTTGTCTGTATGTGTTGGGGGAAGTGGTGGGGGGAAGTGTAGTGAGACCAGAGACAGTGAGACCAGTACTATAATTTCATTGAATAAAAAAATATCTTTCAACCAATTCACATTGGTACTTACCCTGCAATTTATAGTCTGAGAATTGTCTACTTATTTTCACCTAAATATTAATTTAAATGTCCTTTGTATACCTCCACCATTGAAAAATCTTGCCTCTGCTACATGTGAAATCCAACCCATTTGATTTGTAGGTTCAAAGGTGTGAGATTATTATTTAAATGCCAAAGTGTGGTGCTCTTCAGCTTGTATTAAACTGTGGCACATGATTATAATTGAATTAGCATAGGGGATAATGACTCCCCCCAAATTCCCCAGTCTTCATAAATAAATGTGTATCTCCATTTCACAAGAGGATCATCCCAATAATGCCATCAAGCAATGTTGCTGTCAGATTTAGTTTATGCTAATAGAGTTCACCCCTATGAAGTATTCACTTATATTTATAATTCAGTTATAATTGTCAGTCTTAAGTGGGCAAAACCATTTTCTTGAACATATATCATTAAGGATTGTCTTTACAAAAAATTCTCCTGATATATATGACTTTCTAAGTATTTCACTGATAAAGGCACTATGAAATATTGTAAAACAATATTTATGCCATTTTCTATTCTATGCCCGCTGGAGGTTGTCTGCTAAAAGCTTATTCCTCAAGAAACACTAATAAGAACAATGTGTTCTCCCTCTCTCTCTCTCTCTCTCTCTCTCTCTCTCTCTCTCTCTCTCTCTCTCTCTCTCTCTTTCTCTCTCTCTCTCTCTCTCTTTCTCTCTCTCTCTCTTTCTCTCTGTCTCTGCCCTTCTCCCCCACCAAACACACACCCCATCATCATTGTTTACACAACTATAAAAACACATATTTACCATGAAGCTCTTTTTGGGGGGAAAGTATCATTATGTAAAACCACAAGTTCTTGATATAGCACCTTTTCTGTTTTTCTAATTTTCAAGGTTTCATAAATAAGATGCATATATTGTAATTTTCATAATATTTCAATTACTGTACTTTTAGTCATTTCTTACGGAAAGTTTAGTCAAGATAAGTTACAGACCTCAGTTAAAATAGCACAGAATATGGTCTATTTAATTGTTCAATTCCACAGCCTATTTAACATATAACCTAGGACTCAAGACTTTCTCAAAAATACTCTCTTCTTTGATAAAAACTGATTTCCAGGTGTTGCTAATGTGTTTGTTTGCTTTGTTTTGTTTTTGGTTGAAGTACAGAAACAGATAAAGCTTGGTCTTCTAACTTTCAGTTTTGAGAGAGAAGATACAGATTGCATCTCCTTCTCTCTCTTTGTTACGGAGAAATCCCTAAAAGAAGAGGAAGCCCCTGAGAAGAAGCCAACATATATTGGATTTTATGTTCCCCTTTACCATGAATCTTTAGATGTTTAGAATCTTGATAATGGTAGAGATTACAGTGACTTTTGCCTTAGATGAGATTTGATACTCTCACACATATACCGGTTAAATGAGATCTATTTCTCACAGTGGGGGAGTTCATTTATTAAGTATATTGTCTTGTTTATTCCATTGTTTTTAACTTCACTACTTTATTATTTTTTTAATTAAAGGGTCCATTGTTTTCTTTGTGGCATTAGGTTTTGATAGGTACAGAGTTAAGCTTTTGGACATATAGCTTGGAACTACACTTCTCCATCAAATGGTTAGTGATCATGAGAGTTACTTGATCATAAAAAAATATTTACCCTAGAACAATTATTAGGGGTAGTGGAGGACTGAAGGATATAATTCCAAAAACTATTCTCTGAGCATAGAAGAGTTACCAGCCTCATGTGGACAAATGTATTTTCTACTCCAATCAAGAAACATTGTCTCCCTTGGAAAGGGTGGGCAAAAGATATGTAGAAATACCTATTTAGAGGGTGGAACCAAGATGGCAGAGTAGGAACAGCTCATACAAGCCACTCTGCCCACAGATTCCCCCCAAACTATGTAAAAGGGGACTCTGAACAACTTCTGGAGCCCCAGCACCCACAGAACAACACAGAGAAGCTTACCTCCCACTGAGGACAGCCCAGCAGCCCTGCAGGAAGGACCAGCACAGCACTCTGGGAGCCGGCAGAGCACAGCACGCAGAATGCAGGGATGCGAGCCAAGTGGAGCCCAGGTCCCCATGTGCCGAGGTTTTAGCCACAGGGTGGCAGGGTGAGCAGCCGGCTGGAGAGACACCAGAACATAAACAGCTGTGGCAACTCCAGAATTATCAACATAGACATGCCTAGGACAAAGTGAGAGGTTAGTGTCTTATGGACTTTGGGACCATTATTTGGGGAATGCCTCGGCTTCCTCCCCTGGGGGCTAGAAGCCACTGAGGACACACAACATTTTGTAGTTTTCAGAGGCAGCTCCAGCTCCTGGCCTGCAAATTGTAGGGAGATCCAACGATCAGTCTTGGGGGGTAATCACTCTTGTTTAACCTCCCTGGATCTGGATTGTGATCTAGGGTGGAAGTCGTGGGTGGGTTTACAGCTTGTCAGAAACAGAAGTTGCCCCCCAGACATTCGGGACGAATATTCCTCTATCTGGCCACAAAGACATACTGTGGCAACAAGCCCAAAACTCAAGTAATTAAGTGGCAAAATGCCAAGGCAAAGGAAACAGAAAAATGCAACTCTAGACTCCTATTTTGGGGGCATAGAGCTGGAAAAGGACTGTGAGGTCAGAAGTCCTGCTCCAAAAGCCCCAGGGGAAAACATGAGCAGGTTGCAGGCCATAGAGGACCTTAAGAAGGACTTTAAAAATCAAATAAGAGAAGTGGAGGAAAAATTGGAAAGAGAAATGAGAAGGATGCAGGAAAAGTTTGAAATGAGGGTCAACAGCCTGACTGAGGAAAACAACACCTTAAAAATAGATTAACTCAAATGGCAAATGAGGCTCAAAAGAGCAACGAGGAGAAGAATGCCTTAAAAAGTCGAATTTGCCAGATGGAAAAAGAATCTCAAAAGTTCACTGAGGACATTCATTCCTTCAGAGTTAGACTGGAGCAAATGGAAGCTAAGGACTTTATGAGAAATCAAGATGCTGTTAAGCAGATCCAAACAAATGAAAGATTAGAAGGCAATGTGAAATATCTCATGGGAAAAACCACTGACCTGGAAAATAGATCCAGGAGAGATAATTTAAAAATTATTGGACTACCTGAAAGCCATGATCAAAGAAAGAACCTAGAAATCACCCTTCAAGAAATTCTCAAGGAAAATTGCCTGATGTTTTAGACCCAGAGGGCAAAATAGAGGTTGAAAGAATCCACAGATCACCTCCTGAAAAAGATCCCCAAAAGAAAACTCCCAGGAATAGTATAGCCAGGTTCCAGAATCCCCAGATCAAGGAGAAAATACTACAAGCAGCCAGGAAGAAACAATTTCAATATTGTGGAAACACAATCAGAATAGCACAGGACCTGGCAGCTTCTACACTGAGGGATCAAAGGGCATGGAATATGATATTCCAGAGGGCAAAAAGAGCTGGGAATGAACCCAAGGGTCACCTACCCAGCAAAACTGAGTATTTTGTTTCAGGGGAAAATATGGTCATTCAGTGGAATAGAGGACTTTCAAGCATTCTTAAGGAAAAAACCAGAGTTGAATAGAAAATTTGACATCCAGACACAAGAAGGAAGAGATGCCTGAGAAGGTAATCAGGAAAAGAAATCAAAAGGAACTTATCAAAGTTGAACTATTTACATTCCTATATGGAAAAGCAATAACTGTGACTGATGATATCTTTCTCACTATGAAAATAATGGAAGAAGGGTGTGTGGTCATATGAATACATATGTGAATGTGTGTGTATATGGCTACAGTTATATATGGATAGAGGTCATAGGTTGAATTTGTTGGGAAGGGAGAATACTCAAGGGATGAAATTATGAGGTGAGAGAGGAAAGTGGCAAGAGGAGGTGGGGAGAGACAGGGTAGGGTAAACTATCTCATGTAGAAGAAGCAAGGGGAAGTGGTTGCAAGGGAGGGGGAGAATAGGAAGGCAAAAAAGCCAAAACCACATTCTCACTGAATTTGGTTCAGGGAGAGAATGACATACATACTAAATGGGCCATCCCAACCTGCAGCAGAACACGGGGAAGGGGAATGAGAGGAGGGATGATGGATGGGAGGGCATCCTTGGGGGAGGGGTGGTTGGAAGTACCCACTATAGAAGAGGGACAGGATCATGTAGGGAATGGACCAGGTGGGGGGTGGGATGAGTGGGAGGGAATTATAAGCAGCCTTGTAAAATATATCTACTATGATAATGTTTTGCACAGCTAGACATGTATAACATATACTGAATTACCTATCTCCCCAGAGGGAATGGGTGACAAGGGAGGAAGGAAATGGATCTGAAATTCCAGGTCTTAACATTAAATGTCTCAAATATATATATATAAATACTATTATTAATACTCTTTTGCTTATAATTGGGTGATAAGATGTTCAGGCATTGGGACACAAAGATTCACCTTCCTCTAATGGAAAAGTTGAAGGGGGTATGGGAGAAGGTATGGGAGAGAGCAGATTGCAGGAAGCGATATCTTGTGGGACTGCTACTCTGGGAGGTTGGGCAGGGGAATAACGGGGGGAAAATGATTGTAACTAAAAATCTGGCAGAAATGAATGATTTAAAACAGAAGTTAATAAAGCATTTGTTTAAAAAGAAAAAGAAATACCTATTTGTGCCTTCTTGTGATTCACTTGTGGACACAATTTACCCATGTGGCCAATAAATATCACAAAACTAAAGCTATGCATTAATTGAATTGAGTTCTTTTGAGGGGACAAGAAAAGAATATGATTTTTTATCTATTATCCTATTTATGAAGACCAATTATGCAAATGAAAAATCCATATAATCATCAAAAGTTTATTTAAAAAGTGAAAATTTTCTTCTCTACCTCCCACAATCCCACAAAGATAGAGAAAAACATTAAAGGATAAAAACAATGCTTTCTCATCTTAGGTTGAGAGTTCACATTATGACTAGAACCCCAGATTCTTGAAGTATTAAAGTTTTTTAAAATGCGGGAATTTCTTCTGATAAACCTGACCTCAAAATTATTTATGTAATTTATGAATTTTGGGTAATAACAACAATAAAACATATTTTATAATAAATTAAGTGGAAGCACTGAAGTGCTTCACAAATATCTTCTTATTTGGTACAGAAAATTTTGAATGAGGAAACAACCTATTAAAATGCAGGTGACACCTTACCTAAAAATTATGATCTTATCAAATTGCTTATGGCAATAAGAGGTTAAGTAAATGCCTGGGGTTTGCCAGAGTAGAGACTTGAAACCTGGTAGATCTCCCTAATTTCATGAGCAGGATCTTTGTAATTACACCACAGTGATTCTTTAAAAATGGAGTGAATGAAATGAATAGGAAGAATCTGTATTTATTTGTACTTATGCATGTACATATCTGTTGATGTCCATAAACAAATATTGCATGATCTATCTAAAATCAACAGCAAACATTATATCTAATGGGAATAAACTAGAAGCATTCCCAATGAGATCAGACATGAAACAAGGTGTCCATTATTGTCAATGTTATTCAATATGGTACTAGGAATATTAGCTTTAGCAATAAGAAAAGAAAAATAAATTGAAGGAATTAGAATAGGCAATGAAGAAACAAAGCTATCGTTCTTTGAAAATAACGAGATGGTATACTTGAAGATAAAGTCTGATCTTAATAATTGGGAAAATCACCTGGGTAGGCTGAGCAAATACAATAAAAATGGCAATTCTACCAAAATCAAATTTATTTAATCAGTGCCATACCAATCAAACAAACAAAAAATATTTTATAGTGCTAGAAAAAAAATAACAAAATTCATCTGAAAGAAGAAAAAGTTCTAGAATATCAATGGAATTAATGAAAAGAAATGCAAGGGAAAGTGGTCTTCCCATACCAGATCTAAATCTGTAATTTAAAGTAATAATCATGGAAAGTATTTGATACAGGCTAAGAAATAGAGAGGTAGATAAATGGACTAGGTTAGGTACACAAGACAAAATAGTCAATGGCTATATAATTCTACTGTCAGAAAAACCCAAAGAATCCAGCT
Source organism: Gymnobelideus leadbeateri (assembly GCA_011680675.1). Lineage (NCBI taxonomy): Eukaryota > Metazoa > Chordata > Mammalia > Diprotodontia > Petauridae > Gymnobelideus > Gymnobelideus leadbeateri. The sequence continues at coordinate 51,755 of WOXC01011031.1, read as the reverse complement.
TCTGGAATAAGAACTCACTGTTTCCCAAAAAGTATTGGGAAATTTGAAAAATAGTATGGCAAAAACTAGACATAGACCAATATCTTACACAGTAATACAAGATAATGGCAAAATGGGTAAATGATTTATACATAAAGCAAATTAGGAAAGCAAGAAATACTTTACCTGTCAGATCTAAGGAAAAAGAAAGAATTTATGACCAAACAAGAAATATAGAAAGTTAAGATATGCAAAATGTATAATTTTAATCACATTAAATTAAAAAAGGTTTTGCACATAGGCTAGGCAACCAAGATTAGAAAGTGAGCAGAAAACTCAGAAACAATTTTTACAGACAGTGTCTCTGATAAAGTCCTCATTTCTAAAATATATAGAGAACTAAGTAAAATTTATAAGAATACAAGTCAATCATTCTGCTATTGAAAAATGGTAAAAGTGTATGAACAGGGACATTTTAGAAGAAAGGAAAGTCATTTATAGACATATAAAAATGCTCTAAATCATTACTGATTAGAGAAATGCAAATTAAAACAACTCTGAGGTATTACCTCACATCTATCTAATTGGCTAAAGTGAGAAAACAGATAAATGATACGTGTTGGAGAAGATGTATTGTTATTGAAAAAATTGTTGGTGAATTTGTAAACTGATCCAAATATTCTGGAGAGCAATTTGCTTTTGTTTTAGACTTGATAGTTTTTTTTTTTAATTAAATTTTATGTTTATTTTTAGTTTACATCTTTCATTTCCATAATATTTTGAGTTACACATTTCCTCCCCATCTTTCCCCTACACACTACCCCATAATAGAGATACCATTGTATATGCCCTCTATGAATCTGCTCTCTCCTTTATCTTCCCCCATACCCCTCTGACTTTCCAGTAGGGCAATATGGAACTCCATACACCAGTGTCTGCATATTTTATTTCCCAGTTGCATGAAAATAATAATGATAATATTTTTTAAATATTTAATTCAAAAACTTTGAATTATAGATTCTTTCTCTTACTCTCTAGTCACCCACCCTTACTGGGAATATAAGCAATTCAATATGGATCATACATGTATAGCTATGCAAAACATTTCCAGAGTGGATATATTGTGAAAGATTGATTATATTTCCCTGCATCCTATTTCTATTCTCTACATTGACCCTGTCCCTTTACAAAAGTGTATGCTTTCAACTTCTCTCTCTCCCAACTGCCCTCACTTCCACCATCCCCCCTGAGTAAAATATATGGAATAATTTACCCAATTCTATCTCTCCATCTTCTCTCACTATATTCCTCTCTCACCTCTGAATTTCACCTTTTAAGTATTATCCCTTCCTATTCAACTGGTCCTGTGCCTGTTGTCTATATATACCTGTATACGTATATACACACACTGACATATGCCCATATACACTCCTATATAGACATTTAGTGCATTTATGTATTATATACATACTTTCAATTCTTCTCATACTCAAAAATGTTTCATTGGTTATAATTATCAATCTTCCATGTAGGGATGTGAATAGTTCAAGCTTTGTAAGTTAATTATGATTCCTTTGCCCTGTGTATATTCTCCTGCTTTTCTTGCTTCTTGCATCTGAATGTCAATTTTTTTTCCAACTCTGGTTTTTTAATCAAGAATGCTTCAAAGTTATCTCTTTCATTGAATGACCGTATTTTCCCCTGAAACATGACACTCAGTTTTGCTGGATAGATGATTCTTGGTTTTAATCCCAGCTCCTTTGACCTCCAGAATATAATATTCCAATCACTCAGTGTAGACAAAGCCAGATATTGTGTTATCCTAATTATGTTTCCACAATATTCGAATTGTTTCTTCCGGGCTGCTTGTAATATTTTCTCCTTGATCTGGGAATTACAGAACCTGGGTATAATATTCCCAGGAGTTTTCTTTTGGGGACATTTTTCAGGAAGTTATCAATGGATTCTTTCAACCTCTATTTTTCCTTCTGGTTCTAAAACATCAGGCCAATTTCTCTTGAGAATTTCTTGGAGGATGATTTTTAGGTTCTATTTTTGATCATGTCTTTCAGGTAGAACAATAATTTTTTTTTAAGCAATTGGGGTTAGTTAACTTGCTCAAGGTTACACGGCTAGTCATTATTTGTGTGTGGGTGCTCATTTTCTGAGGCCAGATTCGATCTCGGGTCATCCCAACTCCGAGGCCGGCACTCTTACTCACTGCGCCACCTAGCCGCCCCATTTTAGGGGGTTTTTAACCATAGGTGATTTGACATTGCTATCTTATGAGTTTGTGTCTTGCTCCCTCCTCTAACCATTAAAACAAACAAACAAACAAACAAAAAAACAAAACCAAAAAAATCAAATTTTCTACTGAAGTGGCAGTAAGGATCCCATAGTCCTAGCTCCTACACAAGGCCTCTCATAAGGCCCCTCAGGGGGCCCCAGGAACCTAGCATAAAGGTATAACTGACAGATGTGAAACACCACCCTGCACCTGCCTTGTAACCAAGATATAAGTGAAACAAAGATCTCCCCCTTTAGCTTGCAAGCCCCCTCCCCTTAGTTTACATCCCTATGTAGCAATAGTTGCCTTGCTGACCACTATTTGTTTCAGGAAGTACTTTTTACTGTATAAAAGCTTGTTGGATAGACTGCTCAGGGCTGCCTTCCCTTTTGGGAGAAAGACACCACCTAATAAAAGCACTCCCCAAATACTAATTGACTATGCCATCTTGTATCTGCCTCAATTGTCCCACTGAGGGATTGGAGGTCCCACTGAGAGAGCCTTTGGCTCTGTAATTGATGGCTGGACCAGATGCCTTGGAGGGTTGGGAGCCTATTCATTCCTATAGGTCTTCTGCTTAGATGACCTTCCTCAGCCCCAGGACTGATTAGACTTCCTGAGCAGTGGCTGGGGGGGGGGGGGGGGGCGGCGCTTTCCTTCCTTTCTATTGCTAATTTGGCTCCAAATGAGTGCACCTAGTTTTTGTATTGGTAAGAAATTGTTATTGTATAAGAAAAGGCTTGATCATGTGGTTAGAGAAGAGCCAGTGGCCACACTGAACACAGCTCTAAAGCCCCTGCTCTGCCTCCATGCTGGGAAGCCACCTGAGTGCCCCTGGTGCCAGAAGTGGCAGGTTCTGTTTATTTGTCTATTGTCTGTGTCCTAATTTTGTTTTGTCTGTTTTGCCTTTCTGTCTTTCCCTGCCCCCATGGATTGACAGGGATCAGGCCCCAAGGAGGAGAAACTCCCCTCCAGTATTTTCCTAGGGAGGGGTGAACTAGCCCAGGTCAGAAATGGAGCAGGTAGAAATTCTTTAGTCCTAGCAGATAAAAGCTCCCTATCTGATTAGTAGTGTGATTTATCTCTTTGTCATTCTGAGTTGCAAACTAGCTGGTAAGGAAAAACTTTGTTTTGTCTTTCTGAGTCTCTCTGAAAGTCCTGAAACAAAAGCCCCACCCCTCTCAGGTCTGCAGCAAAAACCAGAAAACCACCCAAGTGATATCTGGAGGACCTAATTGATTGAGAAATACCCTTCTAAACTTTGTTAATTTTAAATTGAATTTCCCTGCCAGTCCCTGCCAGCTGTGTGGTGGCTCTTGAGTGCTGTGGATCTCAGCCCCAGGCTTCCCTTTTCCTCACCCTTTCTCTTTTCACCAGCCTGGTCCCAGGCTGGCTGAAGCAGCTTTCATTCCCACTGGGTTTTCCCGCTCTCCCCTCCACCTCACCAGCTTCCAAGACCTCCCCCTGCTCCCCACGTGCACAGCATTCCCCTGCTCTTTAAAGGGGAAAGGACTCTGGGAGGGTGTTGGTAAGAACTACACTCATAGCTAGCTACTTGGAAGAGATTTGTGCAGAGGATTTCTGACAATCCTCTGTGGGCTTTTGGAACATTCCTGTCAGATTCTCTCTCTGTTTTGTCCCAGTGTGAAAGAGTGTGAGTGTGTAATCTGATACCCTCTAAGGTTTAAACTGCCGCTGGACTGCTGTTCCTTTTGAATGCTGTGATTATTTCTTTCCCTCCCCCTCCCTTCTGTTTAGAATGCAACTGCAAGTAAAAGTCTAAAGTGTTGGGCGGCTAGGTGGCACAGTGAGTAGAGTGCCAGCCCTGGAGTCAGAAGGACCTGAGTAAGGTTCCAGCCTCTGACACTTAACACACACAAGCAACCTAGCTGTGTGACCTTGGGCAAGTTACTTAACCCCAATTGCCCTCCAAAAAGCAAAAAAAAAAAAAAAAAAGTAGAAAATATCATTCCCAATTTGATGCTAAAGATAAGTCAGATTTCATTTTACTATTTGACATTTAGGCAAATTGGAATATATTCAAAGACTTTTTTTTGTGGAGTGGACACATAGATAAAGTAATTGGAGTTAAAGTTAAAATAGCTGAAATTGAATAATTGAACATTTGAATAGATTTTGTTAAAACCTCTCCCACCAGATCAGATTAAGGAGAGTACTGAAGTATAGTAGGACCCTCCCCCACTTGCAAACCCCTGGGACCACAACTAGACTCTGCAGCTGTGGGGAGAGAAGAAAAGCCTCAACACTTTCTGTAAGGCTAATAATTTTTGTATGTGATGAATTGGAAATGCAATTAATGTAATAATGTCATTGTGTTATTTTGGTATCTCTAAATTTTAAAGTCCCCTTATACTGTAAAAGTTAAGTGACCATTGTAAGCAAGAAATGGTGTTGAAGCAGTTTTCAATCTGAATTTTGTTGAAATTAAAAGATGGAAAAAAAGTTGTGTAAAACCAGCTATGTTACCTTATCAGTGCTGCTAATACTATCTTATAATGTATATTTCATGTGAATTGGATTTTTTTATGTTATAAGATCTGATAATTTAAAGCTGTTATATTTGAGATACAAACAGATAGTAAAAATATTTCTGGAAGAAAAATATAGGGATATAGTTTTCAAGTTTGCTTCATCTAAGGATTTATGTTAATTTGGAGGTTTATGGATCACCACATTCACCATCTATGTGAGATTCCAAAATGTAATTGATTTTTAGTGATAAGTTGATTGGTTGTGTATCATCAAGGAAACTTAATTCTGCGTACCTTCAAAAACTGGAATTTTAAGTTCACCAGATTGGCAATTTATTTGTTTTTATTTCAAATTTTAAATTAAAAATGTGAATATTGTTTATAATATTGTTACTGGTAAAAAGTTGTATAATCTATATTGTATGAGAATTGGCTAAGCAGGGGAATGATTATTAGCCCTTCCCCCAGTCTCTCGTGCTTAGAATTCATGTAAATCTTCCTTATGTTGTAAAACTGTGAAATCCCCTAGAAACTATCACTATTAGGCAAGATCATTTAGCGTGGGAAAAGTAACTTGTTTTAGTTACCTAAATTGCTAAAAAGTTGCAAAAAATTAGAAGGATTTCAATCAATTGGCTTTTACATTTGTGAGATTTGATAAATCTGTATTGCTCAATGAATGATAAAAATAACTAACTGGCTCTAAGCTGTGATTGGTGAGGCTTGTTGTTTGAGGTAAAAGGCCCTGCTTTTTTTCCTTCTATAGCAGGTTTCTATGACCAGAGCAAGTAGTCAGTAAAAGATGAGCTCTAATATTACTTTCATCTAGAATTAGAACATGTCCAGAAAGTTATGCAAACTGCTTAAGATCATTTTAAAAGTTTTCAACTAACTTTCTTTATAAAAGTTTAGTGATCATTTATAAATCTTGAAATTGTTTTATAAGGAGGAAAAATATTTTTAGAAGAATTTTTTTTTAATCAGAGTGAATATAGACTCAGCTACCTATGAAACAGAGACAGATCTACCCAAATGATTTTGAGTCCCAACTGTTTAAAGGGGGAAAGATCAGGTACTTGGAATAATGGGGTATTTGGGTGCCTGATATTTAGTTTAATCAGCGAATTTTTATTTAAGGAAAAAGAAAGATATCATTTTAACACCAGGTTAATTCAAACTGTCTTTAACATCTATTTATGAAAAGCTGAACAAAGCAGATAAGAAGGTTTAGGACAAATGGCGTTAATTCAGCCCCTTCTGTTTCCAGATAATTGATATCAGTTTTAGAAATCAGATAAATTTGTAATTAATAGTTCAATCAAATTTTAGATGGCCCTATCTGAAGAACACTAGTCCATATTTATTTATTTGCTATTTAATAATTTGGGGAACTGCAAATTTTATTGTTTCTCTAAAGCCTTGATTACAGGAGTTGTCATTAAAGCTGATAATGGGATGGCAGAGGCTTCACGCTGTGATCTGTTCGGGGTGGATGTCTGTGCTTGGAAAAAGTCTGGGGACAACTTGGGACACTGCCCAGGTGGGAACTCTCTTACTTCCCACCTATTTATGCCTAAGCCTTGCTTTCGGTACCTGGTGAAAATCTGAATGACTAGTGGAAATGAGTCATGCTTGGAATCAAACAAGGCTAAGGAAGTTTTCCTTCTGGCAGGGTTTATGACATTGTCCCTCTTTTTATTCCATAGCAAATTCACTGAAAAGTAATATTCAGGGCTAAATGAATGAATAAATATAGAGATCACATCCTTATTAATAACAAGGCAAAAAGTAATGAAATAGATGCCTGATTGACCAGGATAGTGAAGTTTGTGGAGAGCAACAGGATTAGACTAGATGATACCTAGGATTAAATACAGATGTATAAAATTGAATCTTTATATCTAAAACTGTGTTTCTGAGTAGTTGATTTGGTTTCTCAGTCCTATGGTATCTCTGATGATGCCTTGCTTAAGTTGCTCCAGGATTTTTGGAACTTCCAGGAAGCAGTTGGTGCCATCTACCAAGCTGCTTCACAGAATCCCCGAAAAGAGACATTGTGCCCACAACAAGGTGACCACTGTTCCAGACCAGTGGACAACTGAAGTGACCTGAGCTCAAAGTTGAAACTTAAGACGCAGCCATGATGTCTTTTCTGTTTGTTTTCTTACCCCTTGCTATCACCAGTAATCTCTATAGCCCCCTGCCTGATTAATTGCTTATCCACATTTGTTAGAAAATGGATTCAGGCAGTCAAACTCTTTGCCCTTTGGCCTCAGATGAGTCCAAGTTCTAGTCATGTCCTTGAAAAGGGAGGAGTGAAGTCGAAGTTAGGTTCCCATAGTGCTAACTCCTACACAAGGCCTCTCAAAAGGCCCCTCAGGGGGCCCCAGGAACCTAGTGTAAAGGTATGACCGACAGTTGTGAAACCTCACCCAGTACCTGCCTTGTAACCAAGATATAAGTAAAACAAAGATCTGACCATTTTGCTTGCAAGCCGCCACCCGCCCCAGCCTTAGTTTACATCCCTATGTAGCAACAGTCGCCTTGCTGATCACTGTTTGTTTCAGGAAGTACTTTTTACTGTATAAAAGCCTCCCTTTTGGGAGACAGCCACCACCTAATAAAAGCACTCCCCAAATACTCATTGGCTATGCCATCTTGTATCTGCCTCAATTGTCCATTACACTACCATCAGATTCTTCTGTTGTTGTTTTTACTCTATTTTTTCCCTTTCTTCTAAATTTGATCTTTTCACAAAGGGTGGAAGAAGCTCTGTCTTAGGATTCTTGTGCCATTGGCTGCAGTCTCTGGATATTTACCTGGAGCTGTTCTGATATTGTCCTGAAGGGAAACCCTCATGGGGCAACATTGTGTCTGGTGCTGTTCTGAGGAAGTATATTGGGGAATGGTGACTGGTGTTGCTTAAGGATATAGGGGTCTGGCAGTTTACCTGATGATAAGCTGGGTTCTTAATGATGGTTTGTTCCATGTGCTGAGACCTGGTGAGGTACTTATGCATTTCTCCAGGGCTACAATGAAGCACATGGAAGCATCCTTTGTCATCATGCTGGAGAATGACTATTTGCCTGAGGCTATATTGAAGAACATGGTTATTCTAAGAGATGGAGGCTGCCAGTTCACCTCTGTAATGGCAATCAAAGAAATAAACACCTTGTTTCAGCTATTTAGCTGATACCATACTTCAGTTCTTGCCTTTGATTGTATTAAATCTTTGTTAAGGAGCACAACTTGTGAACCCCTCATTTTGTTAACCCTAGAACTTGTGAACACCTGTTGCTGATGCAATAGGAAGGGGAGGAACTTATAACCGTATATAAGAAGAGGCCCAGGCTGGAGAGAGCAGAACTGAGAAGAACTGAGAAGGGAACACTTGTGGTGGCAGAGTCAAAAAGGACAAAACTTGTGGTATCCTGGCACTCTATGTTTGTCTGTTCTATATTGATATTTGTTTGTGATACTTTCTCCAGAAGCCCTGGAACCTTACAGGAAACCCTGAAAGAAAAAATCTGTGGTTTTCTTTTTACAGAAGTCCTAGAAGAGAGTTTTGGAGGTTCTGGGACTTTACTGAAGATTTGTGTTGACTTCTCAGACCTTGTTTGTGGGTCTCTGTTGATTTCACAGGCAAATAGTGAATTGATGATAGTGCCAGCAAGGTGTATGAATATATATATATATATTTTTTTTTCTCCGTTAATATTTATCTTCCCAGAAACAGTAACTGTGAAGGACTTGAGGTCGACTAGACACTGGGAACTTCATTGTGGAATGAGAACTGGATGAGGAACTGGACAAGAATTTGAGAACTGCCTGCCTTTGAATCCAGGTAAGAGTTGGATAGATTTGGGCTGGGCCCATAGAAGAGGAATCATGGAAGCTGCCAGTCAGCTTCAAGTCAAGATGAAAGAACAATTTACTTGGATAATGTATATTATTGAGAAGATCACGATTTACTGTGACCTGGGGTGAATAATTCTGACCTTTGTACTTTGCATCCCTTTAGGAGGTCTCTTCCTTAAGGGTGATTGGGTTAAGGACTTAAGAAAAAATATATTTTGCTTAAAACTATGTGGCCACTTTAATGATAACTTATTATGGTATAACATTGTGAACGCTGTACTTTGGTTTCTGTCAATATTTTGTCTTAGTTTGCTACTGAATAAATAGAGAGTTCACTATACCATGTAATCAGAACTCTGAAGCTAGTCACAGCAGCAGTCCTCTGGAAAGCCAGACATGCTAGGCTTTACAACCTCTCAGTATAAATTTAGTCTTGTATTATACTGATGTTTGGTAAATACTTGAATGTTTGTTGATCTCTGTTGAATGGATTGATTAAACGTGTATATCATAAAGAAAAAAAATGGGTAATTCCAAATAAATCTGTTTCATTTTCTCTTTTACCTATGACTTTAAAATCTAATATTTATCTAAAATTTAATGATGCTAAAGTTTATATATGTCTATAGAAATATTCTACAATCCACATATACCATTTTTTTTTCTTTTCTATAAGTCTATTGTTTTTGTTCTCTCAAGAGAACATGGAGAACATGTCGATACAAGTAAAGGTCATAACAGTGTTTCTAAAAAGCTTTCATTCAATATATTATATATGGCATGTTCATCTCTTTCCTACAAAAATAAGTGTTTTATATATCACATTCTCTATGTACATGTGATCCCCAACTTATAAACAGTCTATATTTACATATTGGTTCTTCTTCCCTACTAGAGCTTTTGATGCCACTACCATGGAAATTCAGTTCTGATTTGGGAAAAAAAATGCATCTTTTCAGAGAGCTGTCATTTCAAAGGCAGAGAAAGGTAAGTGTAGAAAGTGTAATGATAACTCCAGGAGGCTGATTTATTGAGAGAATCCCAATTTGGCTCACCTACACAATATTGACAAATTAAAGAAGGCTATCTCTAACCCACACACCCTGCAGTCATTATTGCCTGAATGATTCTGTTTATTTTTTAGGCTCCTATCACTCCCTATATATGTGTAAACCATGAAAAGTACAGTACCTGTCCACTTAATGATACAAATGTTTAATACTAATTAGCAATAAAAATACAGTCCTAAAATGAGTAGATTGTCTATCCTCCAAGAACAGATCAACTTTGTGAGAAGCAATGGGAAGATCATACATTGTCATACATCTCCTATATACATACATATGTATTGTAGGGGAGAGACAATTTTCAAAAGAATTTATATAGAGTGAGAAAAGTCTCTCTCTCTCTCTCTCTCTCTCTCTCTCTCTCTCTCTCTCTCTCTCTCTCTCTCTCCCTCTCCCTCTCCCTCTCCCTCTCCCTCTCCCTCTCCCTCTCCCTCTCCCTCTCCCTTTCCCTCTCCCCCCCTCTCTTTCATTTTAAGTAGAATCACGGAGTACTGTCTGAATCTTTCAAAGAAAATGTGTGTAAGATCCATTTTGAGCCATTAGATAACCCTAGCTCAATGAAAATAAATATGCCCTTTAGATAAGCAACAAATTCACATATGTAACCTTCAAAGTTTTATACTTACAGGTAACTAAATAAAAAGAATAGCCTTCAGTGGTTGAGTAAATCTTCTGTATCAAGGATTAAGGATCAAGACCATGAGCCCTAGAGTTTCCAGATACAAACATCCTAAAATAGAGGAATTTCCAAAGCCATTCCCTTATCCTTGATGTATGAGCTCCCATGTTTAATAATTATCACTTTAATTAAATTATTTTCATTACAGATTTCTGCAATTTCCAGTTCTTGTCTTAGTATTCACACTATTTGAAACACAACTGGCTGTAAGGATGGTGCATATCTCCATTCTTTCCAATTTACAAAACACTGTCAGTACATGACTTTTTTATTTTTTAACAAATGCTTTATTAATTTCTGGTTTACATCGTTCATTTCCACCAAATTTTGATCCACAATTTTCCCCCATTTTTCACCTACTCACCCACAAGCAGTCCCACAAGATATCCCCTCATCCAATCAGCTCTCTCCCATATCTTCTCCCATACTCCCTTTGACTTTACCATTAGGGTGAAGTGAGTCTCTGTGCCCCAATGCCTGAATTTCTCATCTCCCAAATACATGCAAAAGAGTATTAATAATAATATTTATATATATTTTAAACATTTAATTTTAAAACCTCGAATTTCATATCCATTCTTTTCCTCCCTTGTCACCCATTCCCTCTGGGAAGATAAGCATTTCAGAATATGTTGGACATGTATAGCTATGTAAAATATTACCATAGTAGATATATTGTGAAAGGCTGCTTATAATTCCCTCCCACCCATCCCACTGCCCCACCTTGTCCATTCCCTACTTTGATCCTGTCCCTCTTTGATAGTGGGTACTTCCAACCTCTTCTCCCCAGAGAATGTCCTCCTCAACATCATCATCCCTCTCATAGCCCTTCCCCATACTCTCCAGCAGGGTGAGATATCCCATTTACTACATATGTCATTCTCTCCCTGAGCCAGATTCAATGAGAATATGGTTTTGCTTTTTTGCCTTCCTGTTTTTCCCCTCCCCTGCAGCCACTTCCCCTTGCTTCTTCTACATGAGATAATTTCCCCTACCCTTTCTCTCCATCTCCTCTTGCTGCTTTCCTCTCTCACCTCATAACATCACCACTTAAGTATCATTCCTTCTCACCAAGTTCAACCTGTGTCCTCTATCCATGTATAACTGTAAACATATGTACACACGTTCACATATGTATTCATATGACCATATGCCCTTCTTCTATTATTTTCATATAGAGAAAGGTTTCATCAGTCACAGTTATTGTTTTTTCCATGTAGGAATGTAAATAGTTCAACTTTGATAAGTTCCTTTTGATTTCTTTTCCCTCATTACCTTCTCAGGCATCTCTTGCTTCTTGTGTCTGGATGTCAAATTTTCTATTCAATTCTGGTTTATTCCTCAAGAATGCTTGAAAGTCCTCTATACCACTGAATGACGATATTTTCCACTGAAACAAGATACTCAGTTTTGATGGGTAGGCAACCCTTGGCTTCAATCCCAACTCTTTTGCCCTCTGGAATATCACATTCCATTCCCTTCGATCCCTCATCATAGAAGCTGCCAGGTCCTGTGCTATTCTGATTGTTTTTCCACAATATTGAAATTGTTTCTTCCTGGCTGCTTGTAGTATTTTCTCCTTGATTTGGGGATTCTGGAACCTGGCTATAATGTTCCTGGGAATTCTCTTTTTGGGATCTTTTTGTCAGGAGGTAATCGGTGGATTCTTTCAACCTCTGTTTTGCCCTCTGGGTCTAAAACATAAGGGCAATTTTCCTTGAGAATTTCTTGAAGGGTTATTTCTAGGTTCTTTCTTTGGTCATGGCTTTCAGGTAGTCCAATAATTTTTAAATTATCTCTCCTGGATTTATTTTCCAGGTCAGTGGTTTTTCCCATGTGATATTTCACATTGCCTTCTCTTCTTTCATTTGTTTGGATCTGTTTAACAGCATATTGATTTCTCATAAAGTCATTAGCTTCCATTTACTACAGTCTAACTCAGAAGGACTGAATCTCCTCAGTGAGCTCTTGAGATTCTTTTTCCATCTGGCAAATTTGTCTTTTTAAAGGATTCTTTTCCTCATTGCCCTTTTGGGCCTCCTCTGCCATTTTCCTTAGTCAGGCTGTTGAATCTCATTTCATACTTTTCCTGCATCCTTCTCATTTCTCTTCCCAATTTTCCTCCACTTCTCTTATCTCCTTCTTAAGGTCCTCTGTGGCCTGTAACGTGCTCACATTTTCCTTTGGGGCTTTTGGTGCAGGATTTCTGACCTCACAGTCCTCCTCCTGTTCCCTGCTTCAATCCTCTTTGCCCCCAAAGGAGGAGTCTAATGTTGCATTTTTTTCTGTTTATTTTGTTTCCTTTGCCTAGGCATGTTGCAACTTAATTACTTTACTTTTGATTTTGTTGCCACAGCAGGACTCTGCCACCAGACAAGGAGCTTCTGTCCTGAATGTTGGGCTCTCACAACTTCCGGTTCTGTCAAGTTGGATGCCCACCCCAGACCTCCCTCCAGATCACAATTCAGATCCAAGCAGGTTAAAGCAAGAGAGCTTAACCTCCCAGACTGATCTCTGGATCTCCCTACCGTTTGAAGGCTGGGAGCTGATGCTGCCCCTGGAGTTGTAAAATGGCGTGGTTCCTTGCCTCCTCTGTGGCTTCTGACCCCCCAGTGTGGAAACCAAATTGTTCCCCAAATACTGGTCCCAAAGTCCATAGCGCACTAACCTCTTACTTTGTCCTAGGCATGTATGTGTTGATAATTCTGGAATTGCCACAGCTGCTGGTTTTCTGGGGTCCCTCCAGCTGGCTGCTGGCCCGGCTGCCCTGGGGCCAAAACCGTGGCTCAAGTGGACCGGGGCTGTTGGCTCCCAAAGCATTGTGCTTGCCCTCCCTGCAGGGCTACTGGGCTGTCCTCAGCGGGAGATTAGCTTCTCTGTGTCATTCTATGGGTGCTGGGGTTCCAGAAGTTGTTCAGAGTCCCCTTTTACATAGTTTGGGAGTGGAGTGGGGCAGAGCACCTTGGAAGTGCTGTTTCTACTCCGCCATCTTGTCTCCTACCCCAAGAAATACCCTCAGTACACCATTTTGATTCAGATCATGGGAATTACTTATTAAAATATGAATCCTCCACTTTATAAGAAAACTGTTCCTTATGAGAAGTCTTCAACCACTGTCATTCATATTTTTTGCCCCTTTCTTTTTTCTTTGTTCTTGTTCCCTTTACCACATGTAATGCTCAGACAAACTCATTTGAAGCTCTCCCCTTTCTCCATTTCCCCCCTTCTCCTAATTAACCTATCTTTCCTCAATGATCTTTGATCAATGAACACAAAATGATAGGTGATTATATTAATTCAATTGATTTTCTTTACTGGAATGTGAAGAACAATATAATATTCAGTATTTCTTTTAGAACATAATATGGTCTGAGTTCAAAACATCCTCTCCTTTTATGTGCTTAGCATTTGTATTATATTCATTGACACACACATATCTATCTGTCTGTCTGTCTATCTATCTATCTATCTATCTATCTATCTATCTATCTATCTATATCTATATCTGTCTATATACCTATATCTATCTGTCTGTCTATCTATCTATCTATCTATCTATCTATCTATCTATCTATCTATCTATCTATCTATCTATTCCTAATCTACCTCTGCAAGGTTGCAAGTTCCCTGATGGCTGAACTATATCTTATTGATCAATTGATCACTCTCTTTTCATTTCATTAAGCATAGGCAGACTTTAATAAACATTTATTGAATGAAAGAACTTTATATTCTTTTGTTTTTCTCTCAAAAGACCTTTAATATTCAAAAGGGAAGTCGCCTGCTGCTTACATGCCTATTTTACTCAAAATTGAGGATTATGATCTTTCTTGACTTCATGATGGACTAGATAAGACACTCTTTATTATTTAAATAGGTGTAAAAACCTATTTGGCGTTATCATTTTGCAAATGGATTATGACTGCTCTCATTCTAGTACAGTCCTGAGACTCTGAAGAATGATGTGGTTTACTACTGTTCCCTTTTGGCAGGAGTTTTTATAAACTTAAACCTTTCATGCTACAAACTTTTAATTCTTCTGGAAGCTATTTTGATGTTTATTTACAGCTATAAACCTCCATGTAATGTTGAGAAATTCATTTTAAACTCATTGGTCAGAACTTCCAAACCATATATTTTATGGAAAAAAAAAACAATTATTTAGAGGTACAATTTGCATTTTTGTTTTGTTTTGTTTATATGGATCTCCACTGAGTCTTAAGAGCAGAACAACTAAGCCTTTTTTATCTCTCTCTGAAGGCATGTCAAAAATGAAATGATATTTTGCATGTTTGGCATTACAAATCATATATTATGATCATATTATGGTGGAAAACAAGGCTCTAAAAAGCCTTGAATATAAGAAACATCTACAATATTTGATATTTCTTTATATAAGCATATGTGTTTATATGATATATCTTTTAAAAATATACATTATAGAAGTTCACAGTTCCTTATATAGTTTTTTTCTTTTTTTACATTTTGAAATACTTGCATTATCTTTAGCTATATGATGATATGTATGTATATGTATACATACATATTTATATATGTCTCTACATATTACATGTATATACTTCTCATTCTATCAGATATATAGATAGATTAACATTACATCACTTGCCTTGGTACCTTAGATAATAAATGGTTTCAATTTTCCAAAAGTATAATTTTTCTCTAACAATTATTTAAAGATTGTATATGACAACTGTATTTTTTGTTTTGTTGTTATGAAGTAAAAAATCAATCTATCATGTCTTTTTAAAATTTCTATTGTCATCTCTGCAGGATGTCATGATCAAAATGTGTTCATGGAATTTATTTTTGATTTCTCAAACGTGAGTGATACTTAAAAAAAGGCATAAAAACTCACCCTGGGATATTATATTGAACTTTGTTCAATAAGATATTTTATGAAATATACCTTGTAGTTGCATTATGTTCCAGAGAAAATATTTTATAGAGTTTTGTTCCAATTCAACACTCTTCAATGCAAGTAGGAGAACAAAACCATAAATGTGTTGCATTTATTCACAGGGTACTTAAGGAAAAGGAACAAAGAATAAGCATATATAAAAGAGTATTTTTATTCCTCTTTAGCAAAATATGGAATGAATGTACAATGAAATGATGAAAGCATATACATCACTACCAAATGATCTAGGTAAAACTAAATATGCTGATGAAGAAATGTACACTAAATAACTATATTGTTCAGAAGTAACAATTTATGGTAAACACTGGGGTTCTTTGCAAAAAAACCTAGGTTTGAGTACTAACACTGCTGCTTACTAGGCACCTGACCTTGTAAGAATTACTTAACCTCTCTGAGTCTGTTTCTTCAACTGTCATAAGGAAACAATAAATATTCTTCATACTATCATTCTGCAATTTAAGAAGCATCTCTTAAGTCCCTATCCTGTTTAAGGTACTGCACTGGGGATACTGCAGCAAAAATTAAGGAGTCCAAGATTTCAATTAGATCACATTTGAAACCAATGTAACACATTCAATTTGCATGGGATTCACCTTACTGGAGGAGACTGAAAAAGACAACATAATTGATTTGCTGTATCCTTTATATGTATACTTCTTTCCAGAGTCTTTCTCTCCATTCAGGTACCTAAAGAAAGTGTGGAACATATTAGCTTTTCTCACAACATTAGAAATAAGAAAACTAGAATCACTTTTCTCCCAAGTTCTCACCATCTCTGTCCCTTTACAGGCAAGGAACATTGAATAACCATTGGGGATATTATAAAAGAGAAGAATCCATGTAAATGTCCCTTGAGGAGAAAATTAAACATTATATTCAGGAAGAAAGAACATATACAAAGATAATCTAATGCTAAATATATACCAATTAATACTCAGAATTGGGATGATAATAATAAATTAGTCAACTAATTCATTAAGCACCCACTGGATTGCAGAAATTGAATTATATAATAAGAATACAAAGACAAGAAATGAAAGTGCTTGCTCTCGAGAAGTTACACTTTATAAAAGGGACTAAAAGATACAAATATGAATATAAATAAAATAAGTATAATCCAATTAAATATATGGTAATTTGTGGTGGAGTCACTAAAACCTGGGGTAGGGTAGTTGTAGATCTATGAAGGTTCTGTAGGAGACAGAACTTAATTTGAACTTTAGATGAAATGTTCTAAGAGGCATAGGAGGCATAGAAGATATGAATTTTAGTAATGGAGCATGTATGGGGGCAACTATAACAGGAACTGGAGTTTATAAAATTAAAAAAAAAAATGAAGTTTCTAAAGAATGCAAAGTAAACCAGCTTGGTTAAAACAGAAATGCTATGGAAGAAATTAAAGTTAATTCAGTCTGGAAAGATAAGTTATGAAGATGGTGAAAAACCTTAAACATCAAATTTTAGAGTTGCCATTTTTATCCTAGAAGCAAAAAGGCATCATGGAAAATTCTTGATCAGGGAAAAAATGATAAGGCTTATGTTTTAAGAATATCAGTTAGACAGCCATGTGGATAATAGGTTATGGAAAGGAGAGCAAGAAGTCTATGAGAATAATCTAAGGTTATTTCAAAAGTATATTTGAAAGATAATGATGACTTGAACTAGTAGTACCTAAGAAGAGATGAATATGCAAGGTACTATGGAGGTAGAAATTACAAGACTTGGAAGCTTTTTGTGTGTGGTAGAGTGTGGGGGAATGGAGCATCAAGGATGACTTCAAAGATGTTGATGAATATGTACATTTATGGTGTTATATTGTATATACAATATGCACATGTAAATATTCATATATGTGTGCATATACATGTGCACATATGCTTCTCCAAATCATACCTGTTTAAATTGTTTTAAAGTATTTAGAAATATTTAAAAGTACCTGAAAAAGGCTTAGTAGCTTCTTCTTTGGAGAGCAAATACTTGCTCTCTAAAAATAAGAATAAACTAAGCCCACCAGGACTTCTGTACTTTGCTTTCAACCCTGATCCTGAAGGGAAAACAAGGAATCAATATCAATGATGCTTCTGAAAGTATTTCAGAGGTAAAATACAATTATAATAGATACAAACAATAAAAGTATTAAGGAAGGAGAAATTACTATTCCCATATAAATATGTCTATATATCTATATGTTATATGAGTATGAAAAGAATAAAAAAGATCATTTCGTTAAAAAATCTTTTTTTTTTAACAAATGCTTTATTAACTTCTGTTTTACATCATTCATTTCCACCAGATTTTGAGTTACAATCATTTTCCCCCCATTATTCCCCTACCCAACCTCCCAGAACAGTAATCCCACAAGATATCACTTCCTCCAATCTGCTCTCTCCCATACCTTCTCCCATACCCCCATTGACTTTTCCATTAGAGGAAGGTGCATCTTTGCATCCCAATGCCTGCACATCTTATCTCCCTATTACAAGCAAAAGAGTATTAATAAGAGTATTTATAAATATTTGAAACATTTCATGTTACGACCTCAAATTTCAGATCCATTTCCTTCCTCCCTTGTCACCCATTCCCTCTTGGGAGATAAGTAATTCAGTATATGTTGTACATGTCTAGCTATACAAAACATTATCATAGTAGATATATTGTACAAGGCTGCTTATAATTCCTTCCCACTCATCCCACCCCCCACCTGGTCCATTCCCTACATGATCCTGTCCCTCTTCTATAGTGGGTACTTCCAGCCTCCCCTCACCCCAAGGATGCCCTCCCATCCATCATCCCTCCTCTCATCCCCCTTCCCCCTATCCTGCTGCAGGTTGAGATATCCCATTTAGTATGTATGTCATTTTCTCCCTGAACCAAATTCAATGTGAATGTGGTTTTGCCTTTTTAGCCTTCCTTATTCTCCCCCTCCTTTGCAACCACTTCCCCTTGCTTCTTCTACATGGGATAGTTTACCCTACCCTATCTCTCCCCATCTCCTCTTGCCACTTTACTCTCTCACCTCATAATTTCATCCCTTGAGTATTCTCCCTTCCCAACAAATTCAACTTATGCCCTCTATCCATATATAACTGTAACCATATACACACACATTCACATATGTATTCATATGACCACACCCCCTTCTTCCATTATTTTCATAGTGAGAAAGATATCATCAGTCCCAGTTATTGCTTTTCCATATAGGAATGTAAATAGTTCAACTTTGATAAGTTCCTTTTGATTTCTTTTCCCTGATTACCTTCTCAGGCATCTCTTCCTTCTTGTTTCTGGGTGTCAAATTTTCTATTCAATTCTGTTTTTTTCCTCAAGAATGCTTGAAAGTCCTCTATTCCACTGAATGACCATACATTCCCCTGAAACAAAATACTCAGTTTTGCTGTGTAGGTGACCCGTGGGTTCATTCCCAGTTCTTTTGCCCTCTGGAATATCATATTCCATGCCCTTTCATCCCTCAGTGTAGAAGCTGCCAGGTCCTGGGCTATTCTGATTGTGTTTCCACAATATTGAAATTGTTTCTTCCTGGCTGCTTGGAGTATTTTCTCCTTGATCTGGGGATTCTGGAACTTGGCTATAATATTCCTGGGAGTTTTCTTTTTGGGATCTTTTTCATGAGGTGATTGGTGGATTCTTTCAACCTGTATTTTGCCCTCTGGATCTAAAACATCAGGGCAATTTTCCTTGAGCATTTCTTGAAGGGTGATTTCTAGGTTCTTTCCTTGATCATGACTTTCAGGTAGTCCAATAATTTTTAAATTGTCTCTCCTGGATCTATTTTCCAGGTCAGTGGTTTTTCCCATGAGATATTTCACATTGCCTTCTAATCTTTCATTTGTTTGGATCTGCTTAACAGCATCTTGATTTCTCATAAAGTCATTAGCTTCCATTTGCTCCAGTCTAACTCTAAAGGAATGAATCTCCTTAGTGAACTTTTGAGATTCTTTTTCCATCTGGCAAATTCGACTTTTTAAGGCATTCTTCTCCTCAATGCCCTTTTGGGCCTCCTTTGCCATTTGAGTTAGTCTATTTTTTAAGGTGTTGTTTTCCTCACTCAGGCTGTTGACCCTCATTTCATACTTTTCCTGCATCCTTCTCATTTCTCTTTCCAATTTTTCCTCCACTTCTCTTATTTGATTTTCAGAGTCCTTCTTAAGGTCCTCTATGGCCTGCAACCCGCTCATGTTTTCCCCTGGGGCTTTTGGAGCAGGACTTCGGACCTCACAGTCCTTTTCCCGCTCTATGCCCCCAAAATAGGAGTCTAGGGTTGCATTTTTCTGTTTCCTTTGCCTTGGCATGTTGCCACTTAGTTACTTGACTTTTGGGCTTGTTGCCACACTATGGCTTTAAGGCCAGCTAGAGGAATTTTCGTCCCGAACGTGTGGGGGGCAACTTCCGTTTCTGGCAAGCTGTAAACCCACCCACAACTTCCACCCTAGATCACAATCCAGATCCAGGGAGGTTACAGCAAGAGCGATTACCCCCCAAGAGTGATCGCTGGATCTCCCTACAAATTTGCAGGCTGGGAGCGGGAGCTTCCTCTGAAAACTACAAAATGGCGTTTGTCCTCAGCGGCTTCTAGCCCCCAGGGGAGGGAGCCGATGCATTCCCTAAATACCGGACCCAAAGTCCATAGGACACTAACCTCTTACTTTGTCCTAGGCAAATCTATGTTGATAATTCTGGAGTCGCCACAGCTCCTGCTGTTCTGGGGTTCCTCCAGCTGGCTGCTGGCCCTGCTGCCCTGGGGCTAAAACCTCGGCTCATGCGGACCTGGGCTCGGCTCGGCTTCTGCGCTCTGCGCACTGCATGCTGCCAGGTCCCAGACCACTGCGCTGGTCCTTCCTGCAGGGCTGCTGGGCTGTCCTCAGCGGGAGGGTAGCTTCTCTGTGTCGTTCCGTGGGTGCTGGGGCTCCAGAAGTTGTTCAGAGTCCCCTTTTACATAGTTTGGGGGCAATCTGGGGGCAGAGTGGCTTGGATGAGCTGTTTCTACTCCGCCATCTTCTAAAAAATATTTTTGATTCTACAGCTAGTTGCTTTGCAATTTCATTTGAATTTTCACCCAGGTTGTGGATACTGTTTTATTTTTCAAAAGAAATTAAAGAATTAAGGGCAGTAATCATAAAATTATCCAGATTTATGTAAATATGTAGGATGTAAAAAAGGTGTTTCCAGGTGGCCTGGTATACACTGTAGAGCACATATTACAAATTATAATGAGGTAAGTGACCAAGAGAATCCTGTTGGTCTTGTTGGAAGCAGAACAAAGAAATGTGTAGCATCTGTGCAGTGTCTTCCTTATGTAAAATACTGATCCACACCATCTGTACCATGTTCAAGAAAATTCAGAGAAAAGAGTTCTACACTTACTCTACCACAAAACAAATAAAAAACCTTGCATGTCAGACTTACTTATTTTTCCATATTTTCCCTGAAATGTTTCATATTATTAAACACAACTTTATGAGAATGAAGATGAATTGTAGTGTTAAACACAATTATTATGATTTAGTGCTATTATATTTATACATAAATATTTAGTGCTATAAAAAGACATCATTTTCACATGGGTGAGATGAACATTAGACGAAGAGAAAAGAGCCCTGTGTTTTAATTCCACCGGTGCCACTACAGACTCATGCTTTTTTTCCCTATTATTTCATTATTCAAAACCTTATTTTCCTTTCATGTAAAATAAGTATGATAGTCTAGAAAATCTTTAAGTTACCTTTGAACTCTGAGTCTATTATGGCTCTGATTTATTTCTCAAATCATAAATTTTACTGCCTATACATGTAAACATCTCAGTTTTCCTTTGTACTCAGGTGAGTAGAGCATGAAGTCTGAAGTCAGGAAGAAAAATTAAAATTTGTTCTAAGATAATTCCATCCTGTGTGAACATGAGCAAGTTACTAAACCTTTTAGAGTCTTAATTTAATCAGCTCCAATAAAGGGATAATAATAGCACAAACCTCATAAAATAATTGTGAATTTAAAATGAGAAAATGTTTATAAAATATTAATATACTGCCTGGCACCTAGTAGCTACTTAATAAATACTTGTTACATTTTCTTCTTCCTACTCTACCCATTTATTTTGATTATTTCAACACTTCCTCTACAGGCAAGTTTGATATCCAGAGCAGGTGACACAGACTAATTAAATCATCTAGACTAATACAAATTATATTAATAACAATAAAAGTGTTATAGCAATAATTTATGTAGTGGCTTAAGTTTTACAAAACAATTTACATAGACTAACTCATATAGAGAACATATATGCTGCAATTTCCATAAAATCCAATGAAGTACAATTTGTTACATGTTGGTTCTGTCCTGTGCTACACTAATAAATGTAGTTGGTAAAGTAGTACAATTTTGTATAATATTATGTTAGTGCAATGCAATGGACATCACATTCCTTATTGTGAAGTTTAAGTAATTAAAAATGCAAAATACTATAAAATACAAAAGAACAACACAATATAAATGAGGGAAAAAACTCATACAATAGTTGTAGATTATTAAACCTATGCATATGATTTCTCTTTGAGCAGAAAGTATGACTATAAAGAGACATGACACTTAGCACACTTGGAAATTTTGAACAATTTTAAAGTAATATTGGAGAGCTTTCTTTTCATCCTTTATTTCATCAGAAATGGAAGCCGTCTAGCATTTTCTAATTTCCCATTATTATTCTTTCTTTTGTCACAGGGATATTCTTCTCAAATTCTATTTAAATTAGAATAATGTTTTCCTTTTTTTTTCTTTTTGTTTATTTATGTATTCAGTTTTTAACTTCTAGTTTACATTATTCATTTCAGTCAGATTTTTGAGTTACAATTTTTCCCCATTTTTCCCCTACCCTGCATCCCAGAATAGCAGTCCCACAGGCTATCACCTCATCCATGCAGCTCTCTCCCATATCTTCTCCCATACCCACTTCAACTTTTCCATTAGGGCAAGGTGAAACTTTATGCCCCAATGCCTGAACATCTTATTTCCCAATTATATGCAAAATAGCATTAATAATAGTACTTATGCATATTTGAAACATTTAATTTTAAAACTTCAAATTCCAGATTCATTCCCTTCGTCCCTTATCACCCACTCTTGCTGGGAAGGTAAGCAATTCAGTATATGTTGTGCATGTATAGCTATGCAAAATATTACCATAGTAGATATATTGTAAAAGACTGGCTATATTTCCTTCCCACCTGTCCCACACCCACTTGGTCCATTCCCTACTTTCTTCCTGTCCCTTTCCAAAAGTGGGTGCATCCAACTTCCCTTCCCCCCCCAGCATGCCCTCCCTTCCATCATCCCTCCTATCATCTCCCTCCCTGCTATTCTCCTGTAGGGTGAGATATGCCATTTAGTATGTATGTCATTTTCTCCCTGAACCAAATTCAATGAGAATACGGTTTTGCCTTTTGCCTTCCTATTCTTCCCCTCCCTTGCAACCACTTCCCCTTGCTTATTATATATGAGATAGTTAAGCCCTTTCTGTCTCTCCCCTTCTCCTCTTATTATATTCCTCTCTAACCTCTTAATTTCACCTTTTAAGTATCAGACCTTCCTATTAAATTTGATCTGTTCCCTCTATCTATGTGCACCTGTAAACATATATACACACATTCACATATGTATTCATGTGCCTATATACCCTTCTTCAACTATTTTCATACTGAGAAAAGTTTCATCAATGACAGTTATTGTGTTTCCATCTAGGAATGTAAATAGTTCAATTTTGATAAGTTCCTTTTGATTTCTTTTCCCTGATTACCTTCTCAAGCATCTCTTGTTTCTTGTGTCTGAATGTCAAATTTTCTATTCAGCTCTGGTTTTTTCATCAAGAATGATTGAAAGTCTTCTGTTCCCCTTAATGACCATATTTTCCCCTGAAACAAGATACTCAGTTTTGCTGGGTAGGTGATTCTTGATTTTAAACCCAGCTCTTTCAACCTCTGGAATATCATATTCCATGCCCTTCAGTCCCTCAGTGTAGAAGCTGCCAGGTCCTCGGCTATTCCGATTGTATTCCTCAATATTGAAATTGTTTCTTTCTGGCTGCTTATAGTATTTTCTGCTTTATCTGGGCATTCTGAAACCTGGCTATAATATTCCTAAGAGTTTTCTTTTGGGGATCTTTTTTCAGGAGGTCATAGATTCCTTTCAACCTCTTTCTCACCATCTGGGTCTAAAACATCAGGGCAATTTTCCTTGAGAATTTCTTGAAGGATGGTTTCTAGGTTCTTACTTTGATCATGGTTTTCAGGTAGTCCAATAATTTTAGATTATCTCTCCTGGATCTATTTTCCAGGTCAGTGGATTTTCCCATGAGATATTTCACATAGACTTCTATTCTTTCATTTGTTTGGATCTGCTTAATAGCATCTTCATTTCTCATAAAGCCACTAGCTTCCATTTGTTCTAATCTAATTCTGAAGGAATGAATATCCTCAGTAAGCTTTTGAGATTCTTTTTTCATTTGGCAAATGGGACTTTTTAAGGCATTCTTATCCTTATTGTCTTTTGTCTCTTTTACCATTTGAGTTAGTCTATTTTTAAGCTGTTATTTCCCTCAGTCAGGCTGTTGACTGTCATTTCATACTTTTCTTTCATCTTTCTCATTTCCTTTCCCAATTTTTCCTCCAATTCTCTTATTTGGTTTCTAAAATCATTCTTAAGGTCCTATATGGCCTGTAACCCACTTGTATTTTCATTTGGGGCTTTTGGTGCAGGAGTTCTGACCTCACAGCCCTCCTCCTGTTCCATGCTTCGATCTTCTTTGCTCCCAAAATAGGAGTCTAATGTTGAATTTTCCTGTTTATTTTGTTTCCTTTGCCTAGGCATGTTGCCACTTAATCACTTGACTTTTGCGCTTGTTGCCACAGTAGGACTCTGCCACCTGACAGGGGAGCTTCTGTCCCAAACGGAGTTTTCTCAACTGCCAGAAGAATTAGTTGGGTGCTCCCCCTAAAGCCTGCACACACTCTGTCTATCTGGTAACATCTATCTGTCTATCTGGAGGTCTTTGGAACACCAAAAGACCTCCACCCCAGACTGGAATCCAGATCCAAGAAGGTTAAAGCAAGAGCAATTATCCCCCAGACTGATTGCAGGATCCCCCTATAGTGTGCAGGCCAGTAGCTGTAGCTGCCACTGAAATGGCAAAATGGTGCCTGTGTTGCAGCTCCTCATCAGCTTCTCACCCCCAGGGCAAGAAGCTGACTCACTCCCAAATACTGGTCCCAGAAGCCATAGGGCACTAACCTCTCACCTTGTTCTAGGCAACTATGTGTTGCTAATTCTAGAAACACTACAGCTGGGGTTCCTCCAGCCAGCTGCTTGTCCAGCTGCCCTGGGACTAAAACCTCTGACTCATATGTTCCTGGGCTCAGCTCCCAAAGTGCTATGCTGGCTGCTCCCTGCAGGGCTGCCAGGCTAATCTCAGTGCTAGGTTAGCTTCTCTGTGTTGTTCTGTGGGTTCTAGAGCTCTACAGTCCCTTTTTACATGATTTTGAAGTGGTGTGGACTGGAGCACTATGGAAGTGCTCTTTCTACTCTGCCATCTTGGCCCCACCCCCTCCATATTTTTTAAAATGAAATTTCCTTAGTTTATTATTGTTGATACTTTTAAGTATTTTCTTGAATTGTATAAATATATTTTAATTATGAGAGAACCATTTGTTTTTTTTTTCTCTAAACAATATTTTTCTCATGATCCTATGGAATTTTAAGTCATAGAATATCTCTTTCTGATCAGTTGCAGATCAGCTGAATACCAGTGGAGAAACAAGTATTAGAAACATTGAAAATAATATATTCACAACCAAGAATTAAAAAAAGAGAAGTAAAGGATTTCTTGAAAGAAAGTTGTGATCGAGAACAGAAGATAGGTAGGTCATGTATTAAGAATAAATGATAACTGATGGAAAATTCTTGAACAACATTAAGTGTATGTTATGTTAAAATGAAAGAATGTGCTTGTACTTAGATGTTGCCCTATGAAGAATTTAAGGGAGTAAAAAAAAAACAGGCGCTATAGAAAGTGAGAGGGCATGGAGTACTATAATTTGTATCAAAAGAGGGTGAATCAGGGTGCCTAGGTGGCCAGTGTGTAGAGAGCCAGCCCTGGAGTCAGAATGACATGACTTTGGATTTGGCCTCAGCAAGCAAACAAAAACCTCGCCGTGTGACCCTGAGCAAGTTACTTAACCGCAATTGCCCTGCAAAAAAGCAAAAAAAAAAAAAAAAAAAAAAAGAGGGGGTATCCACATCTATGAGTTGAGAGAACTATTACAGTATTGACTTGTGAATAACATAAAGATTACTTTTTCCAAGCAGGGTATTGATCTTAGTCAATATGACATATAAGAATGACAATTTTCACAAAAATGTGCGGTTTTATTCAAACTAAAATAATTATCCTCCAATTTAAAATAAAACTTACAGACAGAAGCTAATCAATATGAATGCAAACTATTCTCTATTTAAAAACCTGAGTTCATTTGCTAGCTTTGATTTATATGATGCTGGCCCTCACAACAGGGCCTGTCATACAAGATAGATGTTGTTATAACTAGCTCAGTGTGACAGATTGGTGCAGGTGCACTCAGGCACAGTTGTTTTGGTGGACTAGCTGGTCCCAGACTCTCCTAGTTGGAGACTGGAGGAGCACAAATCTAGCAGCTGGAAACTTAGGGAATTTTGGGAATTAAATTTCCCAGATTCAACACTGAAGATAAAGCAAGAGAAAGGAATATATAATCATCACCTTGTAAATTTAAGATGAAGTACTTATACTTATCCCCCCTGTTCTATTATTTTTCCCTCTTTGGGAAACTATTTTTACAGAGTTTAATTAACTTAGGATTGTCAAGGATTCAAATATATTTTTAACTTTTCCTGAATATGAAATAGGTTGCTTTCCATAAATTGTATTCATTTAATAGGTTCAGTGAAAATTACAAAAAGAAAAAAATGTCCTTAGTTGTGCCATTTCTTTACCCAATTTGTATGAAGGAATAGGCTTTATTTCAAAACTGATCTCTAAAGCAAAATTTTTCCATTTAGGAAAGACAATCAAACATCACGGAATACTTCTAATGAGGAAACCTAGCATCATCAGTGCATTTCCAATATCAATGGGATGCTACTATTAAAGGGTTATTTATTTATTTGTTTGTTTATTTTTAAAAGAAACTATAGGACAAAGAATGAAACCTCTGCATCTTAGGTAAAATTGGCTAAAGGCAGACAAAAGAAAACATAAGGTTGTAATGAATAGTCAGCTAAAACGGAGACTCTTTGCAAAAAGGTCTTAATAGTGATATATTCTGAAATTTTCTTCCCCTTCCATGATTTATAACACACAATACACTCTATTCTCATTTTTTGCAGTAGGAATAGGTGTATTTTATAAAGTCATAACAAAGATTGCGAAAGAGAAGGGAACACCTCCAGGATAAACACATTTTGCAATCCCCTACACTTCTTCCACACACAGTAAAGGAAAAAAAAAAACACAATTAAACACAGGCAAGTGTCACCTCAGCTTAAACTGGATTGATCGTTTAATTCCTGTTTGTATCACTTTTCAGTCTTGGTGGAATATGTCAGGTCTTTGTCATCATCTACTTCAGCTCAGCTCTTAGATGATAAAAGCAAGAGAGGGGTGACTGGGTTCATGTTTACCAGTAAAGAGTGATGATATTAAATGGAAGAGTGAGTGGAGAACAGTATTAACTCAAACTCCTCAAGTCAACAATCCAAGAGTCATGATCAAACTAGCAGCCAGTTAGCAAGAAAAAATAATGTTTTATTTTTGCTGTTGTTGAGTTGTTCCAGTCATGTCCGACTCTCAGTTTGACATGCCACAAACCACAATTTTGAAAATAGACTCATTTCAGATCGTATAGCTCTTAAGTGTCTGAGGCTAGATTTAAACTCATGAAGATGACTCTTCCAGATTCCAAGACCATTCCTCTACCCACTGAATCACCATAATCCCATCCCTATCTTCCTTTTCAAACTTCTAGGGAAAAATGCCATTTACAATTCCTGCTTCTCTTTTCTCTCCTTTCATACTTTTCTCAACACTTTGAGGACAAATTATCACCAAATCATCACTTAATTAGAACTTACCCTTCAACATTAATAAGCATCCCTTAATAGGGAAATCTTATAGTCTTTTTTCTTTATTAACTGTTCTAGAACTTGCTATAGGTTTTGAAAATTTTTGACCACTTATGCTTTTCCACCCTCCTCTTTCTGAACGTTTTCTCTTCTCTTCCTTTAGCATGATATCATTTGACGCTCTCTCTTTATTCTCCTACCCATCATACTATTCTGTCTTCTTTACTGTATCATCATGCAATTCCCTTTAAATGTAGGGGTCCCTCAGGACACTAGGGGAGTAGAATAGTAGAATTGTCTATGGGGCATGGGAACATAGAGCATATTCAGGGAACAGGGGATAACATTAATGAGTATACTCAATGGTGCAGAGCTCAGTGTTAGTTACAAGGATACCAATGTACATAGGACTGCATCATTCACAAATGGAGTGCTTTAATCTCCCAGACAAAACCAAGACTCTCTAAAGATTATTAGATTGTGCTCCTAACTGCCATAAATAAAAAAAAATACATTTTCTGCTTTTTTTCCCCATCACTCTTCTCTAATGGAGTTTGCCTTGGACTATCTATCTATCTATCTATCTATCTATCTATCTATCTATCAATCTATCTATCAATCTATCTATTTATCTATCTATCCATCCTTTCTTTATTTAGTGCTTACATTGGAATTTAGCCCCCAACCCAATATAAGACATTAATTCCTCCCCAAACCACTAAGCTAAGTACAATATTTTTCTCTATTGTAATGTGTCTTAGTCCATAATATCTACTCTTTTGGCCTCCTGCTGGTCAAAGTGAAGGGAATTTTATATTAAGAGAATTTATTATATATTATTATCATATGTTATTTTGTAAATTAATTATTTATTAAAATGTTTTTACAAGGGGAAAGGAATATTTATTGTGACTGTCATTCAGGGAAAAGGCAGACAGCTTCTCTCTTTGCCAATGTTTCTAGTTTCCGCTGTGAAGATTTCCAATATGTAAAATGTTTTGTATGCCCTGTTGTCCCCATCCCAAGCTGACAAAAGCATGACTGGAGTTGAAAAGCATTACATTGCATAAAGGAATAAAGAACTATTTGAAGGGGAGTCTCGATACTTTCTGAGGGTCATTTTTGCTTACCACAAAGGTATGGTTGTCAGCTAGGTGTGAGAATGACTTATAAAAAAACTAAATATATAACTAGCCTTGAGCATGTTGGCCTAAGGCAATTTCTTATACACAAAATAATAAAAGTGCTTAGATTACTGAGTAGCATGTGAAAGCTCTAGTGATTGACAATAGCTTCTTATTGTGGACACAGTAAATGGAAGCTTTGGGATGGTGGAAGCGAATGCAAATTTATTCAGTGACTAATACTTGCCAGGGTGTGCTAGGTGCTTTAATTTTTTTTTCTCATTTGATATTTTGAAATAATATAGTTGCAATAAGATGTAGACAATTCCCAGGAGACTGATTTATGGCAAACACTAGAAGACTTAGTTATCAGAAAAATGCTTCTTATTCCACTTATTTTGGAACTTCAGGGGAATCAATTAGCTTTTTGTATTAGGAAAGTTTGGAAAGGTTCTAATGGTTAGTTTTCCTTATTATGTTCTTTTTTTTTTTTTTTAAGCAATTGGGGTTAAGTAACTTGCTCAAGGTTACACGGCTAGTCATTATTATTTATGCATGGGTGCTCATTTTCTGAGGCCGGATCTGATCTCGGGTCATCCCAACTCCGAGGCCGATGCTCTTACTCACTGCGCCTCCTAGCCGCCCCTTTAGGGCAATTGGGGTTAAGTAACTTGCCCAAGGTTACAAGGCTAGGTTTTTGTTTGTATGGATTAAGTGTCAGAGGCCGGCTCCGAACTCAGGTCCTTCTGATTCCAGGGCCGACGCTCTATTCACTGCGCCACCTAGCCGCCCCTATGTTCTTTTTTTTTTATCTTGCTTAAATGCTTATGATTATTGTTGGCATGATAGTTGTTGAAAGAGAATGAACTGGATAAAGTTTCATTTTACATATATACCAAAAGCATAAAACCCAGAAACTGGGTTAAAAAAGGCATTGCAGAGTTGTGAGGGTCCCATACTATAGCAATATTTTTCTTTATATATATATTTGTATATACACATAGATATATATACATACATACATATGCATATGCATACATACACACATACATGGCTACACACACATATATACACATACACACACACACACACACATATATATATATGTACATGCACCCACATATACATACACATGTGTGTGTTTACACTTTCTCAGGCCAAATGTAGATATCATTAATGAGTTACTATTGGTCTTCTTCAAAACAATGATAACAACTTTACATTTTTAAGGTTTCACAGTGATCACCTCTGTGGTAAAAAAGATGAACTCTAATTCTGTTGGAAACTCTTTTCCCTTTTTTATTCTTTCTCTCTTAGAATGTAGTCTCTCATTCCATGAGAAATTTTACATAACAAATAACATTGTTTTTAAGTACTTTAAAATTTGCTTTTTTTTTGTCTTGATTACATTAAATTTCGAGAGAGTAAAATAATTTAAACTTTTAGAACTATAGCCATAATGAGTTTTCACTGATATTTTGTTTCTTACATTATCATAGATATACCAAGTAGCCTCCTCATAGAGAGCTAGCCTATGTGAGAAATAATACATTTTTTAGAAAGAAAAATAAATCAGCATAACTTCTTGATACATTGAAAAAGTCCAAATACATGTTTTTTATTTGGTTAGTTTGAGGGTACCTTGTAATTTTTTTAAACTATAGTCCTGCTTTGTCTTTATAAATTTGCTATATTTATTTTTGATTTGTTTTTTTTTATTTTTATATAGTTGTTTTTTTCCATTTATGATATTCTACCAAATTGTTTGAGGAGGAGTGAAATGATTCATGTTAGAAACCGAAAATTCCACGAGTCATGTGCCAATTAGTAGCTGGATTCTCCCAGATGCATGAGTAGCTCCCATTCTAATCAAGATAAGAAGTTGAAAATAATCCCAATGCATGGTTTGCTTGCCTCTTTTGACTTTATGCTTCTGACTTTAACTCTTTTTATTTAACTTAGTCTGATACACTACCTGTGTTTTCTAAATAACTATTTTGAGATAATGTCTGAGGCTAACCTGTCAAGGAACTCATATGTCTCAAAATCTTTCACAATCTCAATTTTGATTAGTTGGTTTCTCCCTTTGCTGACTCAACTGCGTAATAGCATATTTTCAGTTGGGAAATTTGTGGCAACTGCCAGGACTCTAGCCTATTTCTGCATATAATACTCTTTCCTTTATAATGCATTTACAATTTAAATAACAACATTGGCTTATATCAATTTTTATTCAATCAAATCTACCAATATTTATTGAGTAAATAGTATGTAACTAAGCCAAAGACCTCCAGCCCTTCAAAATATTAAATTAATACTTGAAGGAATTGATAAATAGAACTATGATTAGAACGATGTTACATATATTATATCTGTGCACATGTGCACGTGGACACACACATTTGTGTCTAATGGTAGCGAGATCTAGGGTAGGTGGGAGGAAAGAAAAGAAGGAAAGTTGCATGATAACTTTCTTATATATTTAGAATAAATAGCAATTTGTACATAATGGATTTATAATTTCATCTTTTTAAAAATAATTCTACTATCTTATGTTAATGCCTGTTTTATTTTATAAACTAAATGCAACAAATCAAATCAAATAAAAACATTGGGCTAGTCTTCTTTTATCTTTATGTGGTTAAAGAATAATCATTTGCATGATTCCTTTGGTGACGGGGGAAAAAATGAGTTATTGAGTAGTAAATATTGCCATATGAATTTGTATGTCTTCCTTGCTGTTATTCCACTGATTTGTCAATTATTTCCTCAGTTCTACTTTAACTGAAAGCTTACAAATCTGCAGAATAGTAGACTCAAGTCAGGCTAGTGGTTTAAGAACACTTCTTTCTGTAAGCATTATTTCTATCTTTAAAATATTATTTGACAGTTTGTGAAGAAACAACCCTCAATTTTCTTTTGCCAGAAATAGTCTTTATTTGTTGCTGTATATAAAACACTTTTTTTTAACAAAATAGTGAAGAACTTCACAAGATTCACCAATTTAAACCAACTTTCTCTTTGACATCCAATTTAATGGTGGATTTAAGGACATATTAAGGAAAATAAAACTATGTAAAATAAAATTTATAAATCATCAAGCAATTATTGAGACTTATGTGCTATTTTTTATTATCTAACATTTTATAAACACTTCCTTAAATTAAAATAATTGCACATCGTTGTATATAAGAATGTTTAACCACATCATATTAAAAAAAATATAATCTGGAGATAGTTGGTGAATAATGTGTGGGTCATTTTGGAATCTTCAGTGTGATGTTAGAAAATCAAATGCCTAAAGGAAAGTTCAAAATAAAAAAAAATATTTTTTTTTATTTTTATTTTTTAAAGTAATTGGGGTTAAGTAACTTTCTCAAGGTTACACGGCTAGTCATTATTTATGCGTGGGTGCTCATTTTCTGAGGCCGGATCTGATCTCGGGTCATCCCAACTCCGAGGCCGGCACTCTTACTCACTGCGCCACCTAGCCGCCCCTTTAGGGCAATTGGGGTTAAGTAACTTGCCCAAGGTTACACGGCTAGGTTTTTTTGTTCGTATGGATTAAGTGTCAGAGGCCGGCTCCGAACTCAGGGCCTTCTGATTCCAGGGCCGGCGCTCTATTCACCGTGCCACCTAGCCGCCCAATAAAAAATATTTTTAAGGAAAAAAAATAATGAAATCATGTTCTGAGAAATTATGTTAGCCCTAACTTTAAGTGTTTAAAGAAGTTTTTGAAACAGAAATATAATAACGATGAAATTTGAAGATCCCTTTGTATTGCCAAGCAAAGAGGTACTTAGCACCTAGTTTCAATTTAACCCACTGTTAAAGAAACCAAAATTATGATCCCCTCTTGCTGACCTAAAAGGAAGAAGAGGCTGAACAGGGAAACCCTGTTGCTGACATTACAGTTAGGGGCTGAAAAGGAAGAAGCTAATTCCATATATAAGGAAGAGCACATGTTGGACAGTGAGAATTTCCTGGGGTAAGCATCATGGAGGCAGGGCAGCTGCTGCTTGACTAAAGATTGAACTAAGAATTGAGAAGAACTGAAAAGAGGAATGAGAATTGAGAACTGAGACAGAATTTCTTGGAGTGAAGCACATGGAGTCTGTATAAAGTGATTTTGATTTTGAGAATGAAGCTTATGGTTGTGAAGACTTCTGAGAGTTAGCCAGAGCTGCTGAGCATTTCTGAGGGCCATCCAGAGCTGCAGAAGACTGAGGAAGCATGACTGTGGTGCTGGTACTTTGTACAACTCTTGTTGCTATTTTGTTAATGAGTAAGAATGTTCTTGTGGCTTTGTTAAGCCTTGTCTTCCTAGGAACAGAGACTATGAAGGATTTGAGATGGACTGGACACTGTGAGCTTCAATGTGGAGCAGGTACTGCATGGGAAGTTGGACAAGGGACTGGGAACTGTATGCCTTTGAATCCAGGTGACAGTTTGGTGGATTCAAGTAGGAGCTACCTGCCTTGAGTGAAGATGAAAAGAACTTCATTAATGAAATTGTCTGAGTAGTGACTGATGAAATAACATACTGAGTAATGACTGATGAAATTGTGATTTCAATAGTTAATGAATTCTTGGAGGAAGTGCTTATTTCATCTAAGATGATAAAGTAATGAAAAATAATACATAAATAAAAGAATGTGCAAAAATCATGATAGAGCCTATACAAATCAAAAGGCACTCAAAGATGTTTTTCTACATATCAAAATTAAGTGAATTTTTTCAGTAAGAAAAATCACAAATGGATTTTTCCCAAAAAGGGGAAGAAGAAAATATTTAATTTATGAAAATATATTATATTTCTACATTTCAGTCAAATTATTATGCATATTCTCTTTGAAAGGAAATAGACTTTTAAAAATGGTTTTCTATGGTGGATGACTCATTGATGTGTATAAAGCCTATAAAGACCTTTGGTCTACTCTTTATTATTTGTCAAATATCAAATATTATTTGACTTTGTTGAATTAGGAGTAGCTCTAAAGTTTGTCCTCACAGGTCATTTTAAGATTATACAA
Source organism: Gymnobelideus leadbeateri (assembly GCA_011680675.1). Classification (NCBI taxonomy): domain Eukaryota; kingdom Metazoa; phylum Chordata; class Mammalia; order Diprotodontia; family Petauridae; genus Gymnobelideus; species Gymnobelideus leadbeateri. Next base: position 18,138 of record WOXC01011031.1, on the reverse strand, counting down.
AATTCCATGATAAATGGAGATACTTGTTTCCATGATACATGAAGTATCATATGTTCACCAAAAGCATTCACAATTGTCATGGGAGATATCCTGAGTAAGAACCAAATAGAGGAGGAATTTTCCATTGAATTCCCACAATTGTTCCTGATTTCATATAATTATATAATGATTATAATCACTGTGAGTTTACTGAGAGCAATGTCCATTCAAAAGTAATCCAAAAGCATTCAAAATTTAAAAATAGATTAAGCTGCCTCTCTTCTCCCCTGTCCCCCAACACTCTCACCCTTGTGGCACCTCTGATATAGGACTGCCCCATTCCTGATATGACTTGTTTATTCCAGAAATTCAGTATCAGTAGAAAAATACCCCCCAAAAAAGCTGGACAGAAAATGAAAGAAGGACATGATCAAAAGGCTGCTGCTAAGGCTTCCTTGCTATATAACTGCATTGTCTGTAGGACACAAAGGTTGGTCCCCAAGACCTTAAAAGAGCATTTTGACAACAAACATCTTCAGACGCCACTTCCTACAGAACTGGTTGTTGTTAAGACATAAAGTTGTTTACAGGGAAATCCATGTCATGTTTTGATACTTGTACGATCTCAAACCTTAGGTAACAAATCCACAACTGCTTTTCTAACAAACTGCTGATCAGCAAAAATGAGGGGGCTACAGAAATAATCATTTTTAATACTATTCCATTTTGGGCTTCATGGAACAAGAATTCTGTGTAAATGCACATTTTGGCCCCAATTTGGAAATCCTAAAAATCAGTCTATCCTTGTTATAATCTTTTTTTATTTTACAATTGAAATTGCATTGATTTCCATGTTGTGTAAAATAACCTTTTTAATAAATTGTACTTTCATTTTACAATAAAAAAGTCAAAATACATAAATAAAATAAAAACCATAGGTATGTGTATAAAATATGCTGGATATTCCCAAGACAAAAAAAAAAAGTTATTTTGCATCCTTTTTTTAAGCTTGCATTTTTAAGTAAAATTTATTCATTCATTAATAAAACTTGTTCACTTAAGATTTCAGGTCTTTCATTTACGTGATGGACAAAAACATGAACTTTATTATTAAATATACAGTGACTATTTGTTTTAAATAGGAATTTTTAAAATGAGATTTATCTGATTGTACACATTTTAATGAAATGTGCTCTGTACATCTATAAAGAAAACCAAAATGAACAAATGTAAATAAAGAATATATATTTCCTTTGCACAAGTTATATTTGAGTATTAGTCTATAAGTTAATTAAATAGAACTTCTTTCTCAGAATAATCATTCAGGTAGACAGTGATCTGGGACTAAAATCAGTTGAAGGATCTCTGTTGCCATTAGGAAACTGTCAAACACTTTCCATGTTTCCAATCTTGATGCCATCCAAAGCTCAACATTTTAACACCAATATTTTTCTATTTGTACTACATGCAAAAATGTAATACCATAGTCCCAAAAAAGAAAAAAAATCAGGAAACACAAAGGTTAATGTGAAGATGTATATGGATTATGAGCAAGAATACACTGGTCTACTTAATAAGAATAAAGAATGAAATCCTTGTTCTGGCTTTGAAGATCTTATACAATGTGTTGATATACATATTAATACATATTTGACACTGATTAAGCCATCTTAAGAATGAAGGACATCATCAAAGATGACACATTGTGGACTTCAAATACATATATTTGATGGAAAACCTCAAGCAATCCTAGCAACCCTGCTAAATACCGTTCCATTATATTTCCCATATACTTCTCAACTGAAGTCCTTGAAAAAGACATATCCATTAATTGCTTCTACTTCTCTGCTCACTTTATTATTAACACTATCCAGTTTGATGTTTAAACTCATCATTCAAATGAAACTGCAATTTTCATCTATTAATGACATTTTCTAAAATTCTACAATTTTACTACATTTTTACTACATTTTCTAAAATTCTACAACTTTACTTTCTACAATTCTACAACAATACTTTATTTTTTTCAAAATTGAGGATAACAACAATTTTAACATATATTGTTTTGTTTTTAATTTTGAACTCAAATTTCTCTCCTATCCCTCTCTCCAAGTAAGCAAATTGACATAGGCTATACATGTTCAATCATGCAAAAACATTTCTATATAAATCATATTTTGAAAGAAAACACAGACCAAAAATAATTAATTAATTAATTAAAGTGAAAAATCTATATCTGCATTCAGACCCCATTAATTCTTTCTCTGGAGATGAAGAGCATTTTCATTGTGAGTTCTTTTGCATTATTGTATTCCTTAAAAGAGCAAAGTTATGCACAGCTGATAAGGATGCAATATTGCTGTTGCTGTATACAAAGTTTTCTTGGTTCTGCTCTCTTCATTTTACATCACCTCATGTGAGTCTTGTTATGTTTTTTTTGAAAGAGTCCTGCTCTTCATTTATTAGACGAAAACAGATTCCATCATAATTACATGCCACGATTTTCTTAGCCATTCTTTGATTGATGGGCATTCCCTAAATTTCCAATTCTTTCTCACCAGATAAGAGCTGCTATAAATATTTTTGTACATGTAGGTCTTTATCCTTGTTTCCATTTTGTCTCTTTTGGGGAAAAGACCTCCTAGTGGCATTGCTAGGTCAAAAGGTATGCATGGTTTTGTAGACTGAGGACATAGTTCCAAATTGCTGTACTTATATAATGACTGAATCAATTCACAACTCCACCAACAATGCATTAAAGTCTCATTTTGTTTCCCATATCTCTTCCAACATCTGACATTTTTCTTTTCTTCCCCATTAGCCAATCTAATCAGTATGGGGTAGTATGTCAGAATTGTTTCTATTTGCATTTCTCTAATCAATAGTGAGTTACAACATTTTTCAATATAGCTATAGATAACAAAACTGTTACTATCTTTTGATCATTTATCAATTGGGGAATGGCTCTTATTTCTACAACTTGGACTCAATTTACTGTATGTTTGAAAAATGAGGCCTTTATCAAAGAAACTTGCTTCAAAATATAGTTTGTGATTACTTGCCTTCATCCTAACCTCCCTACCCCATTTATGCTATTTTCACCCTGTCCCATATCAAAATTATTTTGAGTAAGGTTTTTGGATAAGAAATGTCTATACCCAGTTGAGAATGTATATTATTTCCTCTTTGAGGCAATTCTGATGAAGGTGTCACTCATTCCCTCTCACTCCCACCATCCCTTCTACTGTAAAGGCTTTTTCTTACTTCTTCTAGGTGAGATAATTTACCCCAATCTATCTCTCCCTTTCCCTTTCTCCCAGTACATTCCCCTCTCACTTCTTATATTTTTTATTCTTATATTTCATCCCTTCATATTCTACTCATACCTGTAGTGTATGTCTGTGTATATGCCTAACTATAATAATGTAAAGCCAATCACAACCAGCTCTCCTGAGGACTGCTGTTGTGAATATTTTTAAGGATCTAATCATATCATTCAGTGAAATATCTATTTATTCAGCAATAAACTAAAGCACAACATTCAGAACAACATAAGACAACAACTAAGGTGGCCACATATTCTTAGACAAAACATATCATCCAATAAATAACAATCTGCTCAATCAATATAGATTACTCAAGTCTTCTTTCATCTTGACTCTAGGCTGGCTTCCAATCATCCTTAAGCCAATCATCTTTAGTGGGTAGTGGAAAGTACAAAGGCCTACTTCCACCCCTAGACCACAATAATTTATAATATCATCAGTCAGCACTTAGAACCCAAGTAAAGTTTCCTTTCATTTTAACTCAAGACTGGCTTCTAAACCCCATGGCCCCTCTTCCACACCTCCCAGTTCTGGCCGGGATTCACAGGTAAGCAGCTCTTTGCTCCTGTTCCTTATTTACAGCTCACAGGGACTGCTCCACTCTGAGTTCTTCACAGTGTCTGTTGTTAGGAAAACAAAGCTCAACAGGGTACAACAATATCGTCTCAATTCACTTTCTGTCTGAGAAATCAACCCAAATCAACAGAGAGAGTTTTTTTGTCTGACAAAGAATATCAACAAAAACAGAACAGACAGAGTCCTGTGAACACAGGCATTCTCCCTCTCAGTTCTGCTTGGTCCCAATTTGTGCTCAAAATTTTTTATCTGTTATACCCCTTCCTGTTCTGCTCTTTCAGCAATTTCCTCCCACCATGGGCTTCATGTGATGACATTAGGCCTATTAAGGGCAGAGAATGTTTCCAAACACCCTTAGGCCTGTTATGAGCAACACAATATACACTGTTTCCAGCAAAAAAACAAAAACAAAACAAAACAAAACAAACAACCTAGACACAATCAAAGGCAAGGTTCAAAGGCACTTGAATAGCTAAAACAAGCAGCATAGTACTACTTTGCTTGCCATTGCAACAATGAGAAAATTCTTGCTGGTTGCAATTATCATCTGCCCATATAGGAATAAAAACTGTTTAAGCTTATTAAGATCTTTATTATTTCCTTTGCCTATTTATCTTTCTATGTTTCTCCTGAGTTTTATATTCGCAAGTCAGATTTTCTATTCAGCTCTGTTCTTTATATCAAGAAGGATGCAAAATCCTTTATTTTACTAAATATCTATTTTCCCCTTAAAGAATTATACTTAGTTTTGCAGAGTAGGAGTTTTTGGGTTGAAATCCTAGCTCTTTTTTTACTACAGAACATCATATTCAAGCCTATTGATCCTTTAAAATAGAAGCTATTAAATCTTGTGTCATTCTGAGTGGCTTAACAATACTTAATTTTTTTGGCTGCTTGCAATATTTTCTCCTTGACCCAGAAGTTTTGCAATTTAATTAAAATATTTCTTAGCATTTTAATTTTTGATCTCTTTCAGGAGGTGATTGATGGGTTTGTTCAATTTTTATTTTACCCTATCATTCTCGAATATCAGGACAGTTTTCCTTGATAATTACTTGAAAGATGATTTCTAGGATCTTTTTTTGATCATGACTTTAAGATAGTACAGTAATTTTTAAGTCATATCTGCTGGATCTATTTTGCAGGTCATTTTTTTTTCCAGTGAGATACTTCACCTAGACTTCTTTTTTTCATTTCTTTGGTTTTGTTTCATTGTTTCCTAATTTCCCTTAAAGTTATTATTAGCATCCATTTGCTCAATTTTAATTTTTGAAATATTATTTTCTTCAGGGACCTTTTGAACCTCCTTCTACATTTGCCCAGTTTTTCTTTTACCTTTTTTTTTTTTGGAGGGCAATTAGGGTTAAGTAACTTGCCCAAGGTCAAACGGCTAGGTTTTTGTTTGTGTCTGCATTAAGTGTCTGAGGTCGTATCCGAACTCAGGTCATTTGACTCCAGGGCCGTCGCTCTACTCACTGCTCCACCTAGACCAATTTTTCTTTTAAAGGAGTATTTTTCTTCAGTGAATTTTTTGTGTTTCTTTTTCTATTTAGTTTATTCTGCTTTAAGGCATTCTTCTCCTTATTGGCTTTTTGTATCTCTTTTAGCATTTGGTGTAGTCTGCTTTTAAGGTTTTATTTTCTTCAGTGATTTCATTGTGTGAAGTGTGTGTGTGTGTGTGTGTGTGTGTGTGTGTGTTTCTCCTTTACTGAGCTGTTAACTCATTTTTTTCATTATTGTCTTGCATTACTCTTATCACTTTTTGCAATTTTTCCTCTATCTCTATTACTTGATATTTTAAAATTATTTTTGAGTCCTTCCATGGGGTGAAACCAAATCAATTTATGGGGAGTTTTTGATGAAGGAACATTTATTTTACTATCTTCTTCAGAATATATTTTGGTCTTCTTTGCCACTATAATGACTTTCTGTGCTCAGATTTTTTCCATTGTTTGTTCGGTTTTCCAGTCTACTTCTTGACTTTTAACTCTTTGTTAAAATAGGGTTTTCCTTTGAGAATGGATGGGGACATTTCCCAAACTTTGGTATTTTTGTCTAGCCATTTTAATATGTTTTGAGGTGGTACAATAATTTACTATTCAGCAGGTAAATCCCACAAAGGACATGTTGCCATCTTGCTATGAGACAAAGCTAAGACATTAAAAGACATTAAAAAAAAAGCCAAGAAAACTTTTTTCATGCTGGAAGGAAACATAGACAATGAACAAAAAAGAATAATAAACTTTTATGATATAAATGTCTTAGCATCCAATTTCACAAAGCGATTATCATTTAAATTTCAAGAATACATAGCTATTCCTTCCACATTGCCACTTTCTCCATCCTGATTTTTATACATAAGAAATTAAATGATAATTTTTCAGATGACATAGGTGACTTGTTAAAGTCAGTGGATGACACAGAGCATATGATCAAAGGTATTAAACCAAATTTTACAATAATATATATTAAACAACTGCTGACACCACTGATTTATTGATACACAAGGCCTGCTCCTGGTTTGTGGGAACTGAGTGTGTGGTGGTGTGACCTGCTCTGGACTGTGTTTGACAGATCTTTCCTACTGACCATCTAAGCTGGCTTTGGCTGGGAAATTATTTCACCTCATTATTTTCTGGCTTCTGATGCTCCTGGTAACTATTTAAATGTGTTCTGAGGAGTTTTGGGGAGAGCTGACCTTAGTCACTGCCTTTTCTCTGCCATATTGTCTCCACCTCTCAGTCATTTTTTTTTCAGCTCATTTTTTTAAATTAATTTATTAGTTTAGTTTCAGTTAACAAGTTTCAGTTCCATAGTTCCTTGATTTTCAAATTTCCTTTACTTCCCTCCCCCTCCCCACACGACAGCATATAGTCCAGTATATGATCTGCAAATGCATTCATATTAGACATTATTCCAATTACAAAGGCGTATTGTACTAGGTGGGATGAAAGATGGTAAGGAAGAAATAAACACAAACAATGAAAAGAACAAGATCATTTAGTTTGCTTCCATCAGGATTCAGGCTCAGTTCTTTCTAGTTATATCTCTGGATGGCACATTTCTCACTTTCTTGAGTCTTTCAGGATTAACTTGTATCACTGCATTGCTGAAAAGAGTCCAGTCTGTCATAGTTGGTCATCACAGATATGGTATGTCTGTGATTGTATACAGATTTCTTCTGATTCTACTCTTCTCGCTCAGCATCAGTTTGTATAAGTCTCTCCAGGTAATTATGAAATCCGTCACCTCTTCATTTCTTGTAGCACAATAATATTCCATTACATTCATATGCCACAACTTGTTTAGCCATTCCCCAATTGGTGGGCACCCCTTCAGTTTCCAATTCTTTGCAACCACAAAAAGGGCTGCTATAAATATTTTTGTATATATGGGTCTTCCTCCCACTTCTATGATCTCTTTGGGATATAACCCTAGAAGTAGCATGTCTGGGTCAAAGGGTATGAAATTATTTATAATCCTTTGGGCATAATTCCAGATTGCTCTCCAGAATGGTTGGAGAAGTTCACAACTCCACCAGCAATGTATTAGTGTTCCAATTTGTCCATATCCTCTCCAGCATTTGTCACTTTTTTGTTTTGTCATCTTAGCCAATCTGACTGGAGGGATGTGGTATCTCAGAGTTGTTTTGATTTGCATTTCTCTAATTAATAGTGATTTAGAGCATTTCTTCATATGCTTATAGATATCTTTAATTTCTTTCTCGGAAAATTTCCTGCTCATATCGTTTGACCACTTATCAATTGGGGAATGACTTGTATTCATATAGATTTGGCTAAGTTCTCTATAAATTTTAGAGATGAGTCCTTTATCAGAGACATAAGTTGTAAAAATTCTTTCCCAATTTCCCACCTCCCTCTTGATCTTGGTTACATTGGCTTTGTGTGTACAGAAGCTTTTCAATTTAATGTAATCAAAATTATCCATTTTGCATTTTATAATGCTCTCTAATTCTTGTTTGGTCCTAAAGTCTTCCCCTCTCCACAGATCTGTCAAGTAAACTATTCATTGCTTTCCCTAATTGCTTACAGTATCATCCTTTACACCTAGATCATTCACCCATTTGGACTTAATTTTGGTATATGGTGATAGATAGTGGTCTATGCCCAGTTTCTGCCATACTGTATTCCAGTTTTCCCAGCAGTTTTTGTCAAATAGTGCGTTCTTATCCCAAAAACTGGGGTCTTTGGGTTTATTGAACAATAGATTGCTATATTCATTAACTGCTGGTTCTCCTGCACCTAATCTATTCCATTGATCCACTATTATACACCTCTGCCAGTACCAAGCAGTTTTGATGATTGCTGCTGTATAATACAGATTAAGATCTGGCATAGCTAGTCCACCTTCCCTAGCATTTCTTTTCATTAATTCCCTTGATATTCTAGACCGTTTGTTTTTCCAAATAAATTTTGTTATTATTTAGTCTAACTCTAGAAAGTAGTTTTTTTGGTAAATTGATTGGTGTGGCACTAAATATATAGTTAATTTGGGTAAAATTGTCATTTTTATTATATTAGCTTGACCCAGCCATGAGCAATTGATATTTTTCCAACTATTTAGATCTGATTTTATTTGTGTGAGAAGTGTTTTGTAGTTGTGATCATATAGCTTCTGGGTTTGTTTTGGCAAGTAGATTCCCAAATATTTTATAATGTCTACAGTGACTTTAAATGGGATTTCTCTTTCTATCTCTTGCTGTTGAGTTTCATTAGAGACTTACAGGAATGCTGAGGATTTATGTGGGTTTATTTTATATCCTGCAACTTTGCCAAATTTATTTATTGTCTCTAGTAGTTTTTTACTTGATTCTCTAGGATTCTCTAAGTATATCATCATATCATCTGAGAAGAGTGATAGCTTGGTCACTTCTTTCCCTAATTTGATTCCTTTGATTTCTTTTTCCTCTCTAATTGCTACAGCTAGTGTTTCTAGTACCAGATAGAATAAGAGGGGTGATAGTGGACACCCTTGTTTCACTCCTGATCTTATTGGAAAGGCTTCTAGTTTATCCCCATTGCATATAATACTTGCTGATGGTTTTAAATAGATGTTATCAACTATTTTGAGGAAGGCTCCATTTATTCCTATACTTTCTAGTGTTTTTAATAGGCGTGGGTCTTGTACTTTGTCAAAAGCCTTTTCTGCATCTATTGAGATGATCATGTGGTTTCTGCTAGTTTTATTGTTGATGTGCTCAATTATACTGATGGTTTTCCTAATGTTAAACCATCCTTGCATTCCTGGAATGAATCCTACCTGATCAGAGTGTATTATTTTTGTGATAAGTTGTTGGAGTCTTTTGGCTAATATTTTATTTAGATTTTTTGCATCTAAATTCATGAGGGAAATTGGTCTATAATTTTCTTTCTCTGTTTTATCTCTTCCTGATTTAGGAATCAGTACCATATTTGTGTCATAGAAAGAGTTTGGTAGGACTCCTTCTTCACTAATTTTCCCAAATAGTTTGTAGAGTATTGGAATCAATTGTTCTTTAAATGTTTGATAGAATTCACTAGTAAACCCATCTGGCCCTGGAGATTTTTTCCTAGGGAGTTCTTTGATGGCTTGTTTGATTTCTTTTCCTGAGATGGGGTTATTTAGGTAATTCACTTCCTCTTCAGTTAATCTGGGCAATTTGTGATTTTGTAAATATCCATCCATTTCACTAAGATTGTCATATTTATGTGCATACAATTGGGAAAAATAATTCCTCATTATTTTTTTTTGATTTCCTCTTCATTGGAGGTAGATTCACCCTTTTTATTTTTGATACTCATAATTTGGTTTTCTTCTTTCTTTTTTTTTATCATATTGACTAAGGGTCTATCAATTTTGTTGATTTTTTCATAAAACCAGCTCTTAGTTTTATTTATTAATTCAATGGTTTTCTTAATTTCAATTTTATTAATCTCACCTTTGGTTTTCAATATTTCTATTTTAATACTTAATTGGGGATTTTCAATTTGTTCTTTTTCTAGCTTTATCAATTGCATGTCTAATTCATTGACCTCCCTTCTCTCTGCTTTAATTAAGTATGCACTCAGGGATATAAAACTTCCCCTGAGAACTGTCTTTAGTGCATCCCACAAATTTTGGTATGTTGTTTCATTATTTTCATTCTCTTGAATGAAATTGTTGATTGTTTCTATAATTTCTTCTTTCACCCACCAATTTTTTAGGATTAAATTGTTTAGTTTCCAATTAGTTTTTAGTCTATCTTTCCATGGCCCTTTATTGCATGTAACTTTTATTGCATCATGATCTGAGAATGATGTGCTTAATATTTCTGCCTTTCTGCACTGGATTGTGAGGTTTTTATGCCCTAGTACATGGTCTATTTTTGAGTATGTACCATGCACTGCTGAGAAGAAAGTAAATTCCTTTTTATCCCCATTCACTTTTCTCCAGAGATCCATCATATCTAGTCTCTCTAAGATTCTATTCACCTCCTTAACTTCTTTCTTGTTTATTTTGAGGTTAGATTTATCGAGTTCAGAGAGGGGGAGATTAAGGTCCCCCACTAGTATAGTTTTGCTATCTATTTCTTACTCTAATTCCTTTAACTTCTCCTCTAGGAATTTAGATGCTATACCACTTGGTGCATATATATTAAGTAGTGATATTGTTTCATTCTCGATGGTGCCTTTTAGTAGGATATAATTTCCTTCCTTATCTCTTTTAATTAGATCTATTTTTGCTTTTGCTTTATCTGAGATAAGTATTGCTATCCCTGCTTTTTTTTACTTTAGCTGAGGCATAATAAATTTTACTCCAAACTTTTACCCTTACCCTGTGGGTATCCCTTTGTGTCAAATGTGTTTCTTGTAGAGAGCATATTGTAGGATTATGGTTTTTAATCCATTCTGCTATCTGCCTCTGTTTTATGGGAGAGTTCATGCCATTCACATTCACAGTAATAATGACTATCTGTCTCTTCCCCTCCATCCTATTCCCTCCCCTGTTTATGTTTTTGTTTCTTCCTTCTCCCTTCCCCTCCTTGAAGTTTTCCCTTTTGACCACCCCTTCCCTCAGTGTTCCCACCCAGTGATCCCTCTTCTAAACGTACCCTCTCCCCTTATTACTGTTTCCCTCCCTTCTAATCCCCCCCTTTAGTCTCCTCTTTTTCACCCCCCCTTACCCTTCTGCTTTCTATAGGATGAAGTAAGTTTTTATACTTATCAGAGTGAGTTACTCCCTGTTTGATTCCAAACCAATGAGAGTAAATTTCAAACATTGCTCCTCTCCCTCCCTCCTTTTCCTCTATTTAGTGAATTTATGTGTCTATTCACATTAAAATCTTAAACTTCACTGATTTAAGTTGATCCCTCTTTGAACCAGAACCAGTGAGAATAGTGTTTAAATGATGTTCCTCTCCCTCTTTCTTTCCCCTCTTCTATAGTGTGTTTTAATGTCCCTTTGGATGGCATATTTTACCTTTTCCTAGCTCATCCTTTCCTTTTTCCCATTACAGTACCTTTGATCCCCTTAATAGTTTTTTTTTTTTTTAGACATCAGGTTAGTGCATTCATACCCACACCCTCTATCTAAGTATAACCCTTTTGAAGGTCATGATAATCATAAAGGTTTTGAATATTGACAGTTATCAGCTCCACATATAGGGATGTGAACATTTTGCTCTTGTTGCATCCCAAGTAATGAGCGTGTGTTTGTGGGTGTGGGTGTGTGCGCTTATGCATGTGTGAGTCTGTGTTTCTCTTGTTTACCTTTTTATATCTTTCCTGAGTCTTGTAATTGGAGATCAAATTTTCCATTGAGCTCTGGCTTTTTCATCAAGAACATCTGGAAGTCCCTTATTTCATTAAACAACCATCTCCTTGCCTGGAAGATTATGCTTAGTTTTGCCGGGTAGTTAATCCTTGGTTGTAGTCCTAGCTCTCTTGCCTGTGTGATCCTAACTGTAGTTCCTCGATATTTGAATTGTTTCTTTTTGGCTTCTTGTAGAATTTTTTCTTTAATCTTGTAATTCTGGAATTTGGCTACTATATTTCTTGGAATTTTCAGTTTGGGATCTCTCTCAGGAGGAGTCTGGTGAGTTCTGTCGATAGTTATTTTATCTTCTGATTCCAGGACCTCAGGACAGTTTTCTTTGACGATTGTCAAAGATTTCAAAGATTGTCAAAAGAGATTTCTTGGAGGATGTTGTCTAGGCTGCTTTTTTCATCATGGCTTTCTGGTAGACCAATAATTCTTAGGTTGTCTCTCCTGGATCTGTTCTCTAGGTCAGTTATTTTTCCAGTGAGATATTTTACATTTTCTTGCAGTTTTTCGATCCTCTTGTTTTGTTTGATTGACTCTTGCTGTATCATAGAGTTCTGAGCTTCAATTTGATTGTTTCTAATTTTTATCAAATTACGGTCTTCAGTTATTTTTTGAAGTCCCTTTTTTAGGGAGGTATTTTCTCCAATTACTTCACTGAGACATTTTTCCAAGTTCGTCACTGCCTCCCTGATTTGGTCTTTAAAATTTTTCTTAAGCACCTCCAGGAATGGTATTTGGGCTTGAGACCAGATCATGTTGTTTCCTTCTGTGGTCTCAGGTGTGGATAGAGAGTCTATATTATCCTGTGAGTTTTGTTGTTCTTGCCCTGCATAGTATGCTCGAATAGACTTTTTTGCCTTCCCCTTCTCGGCTTCTTTTTTTCCCATTGTGACTTCCTGTTTCTTAGTTTCTCAGGCTATGAGTTTAGGGCCTGATCCTTGACTTTGAATATCTCTGGTTGGCTAGTTTATGGCTAAGTCAGGGAAGTTGATGAGGGATGTAGATGAGTAGGTATGGGTGATTCTGACCACTTCAGATTTCTGCCTCTATACCCCTGGGCTATAAGTAGGCTTTTGTTGGTGAAGTGAGGTGGGGCTTGTTGGGACCCCACCCTCTCTTCTCTTCAGACTCCTGGCTGTATCAGTTACACCCCTTCTTGGAGACTCTCTAGCCTGGGGCTATTTCCATTAACTTGGGATTTCAGTCTGGGTGGGAGACTTATCTTTGGGTTTTCTGCTTCATGAAGGAGGGATGGGAGGATCAGAACAGCTAGAATTTACTTTGCCATTCCAGCCCCTGTATTATACAGGCAGGCTGTTTCTAAACTTCCAGGCTGGGGGTGAATGCAGCCAGAGAAGCCACTCTCTCCCCTGGGGGCCCAACTCTCCTACCTGACTCCAATGATCCTACCAGTCTGATAGATGAAGATGACTGTGATTCGTCCTTGGTAAGTCTGCAGGCTGGGGCTTTTGCTCTCTCTGGTGTAGTCTGCTTTTCTGCTCTTAGGTCTGGGTTGTGCAGACCCCAGGTGCTCTGCGCTTGACCAGTCCAGACACACTGGGCAATCTCCTGGGCTGGACTCTGCCACACTTCATCTTCCAGTGGGCTCTGTCACTCCAGATTCCACTCAGATTCACCCTTTGAGCCTTAGTGACAGAGGAGCTCAGCGAGGTTACTGCTTACTTCCTTTCCTTTCATAGGAGAGGAAGTGGAGCCTCCTCAGTCATTTTTTTTTTAATTTTTAAATATATGTTGAAATTTGTTTGTTTTATTTTTGCCACTGTTTTTTAGAGCTGCTTATTGGGGTATTGTTTTCAATTTTTCCAAAGTGTCCTGATCTGAGGTTTGTGTTCTGTTCTGCGAGTGACCAAAACACTATTTTATGCTGTGGAAATGGGGACAGGGTCTCCACTATTGCTTTTGCTCCTCCTCACCCTGCAACTGCAACCTGACACCGTGGATGGTCAATGCATCCAAATCCTGCTATGAGTGCCAGCAAAGGGTCCTTGGAAATTTCCTACTGTCCACTTGTCTGAGTCCCTTTCTTTCTGTGGGCAGAGAGCTCTGGAAACAGCCACTACCAATTCAACCTTCTCTGAAAACCTGCTGCTAGCTTGCCAGTGTATTTTCTGTGCTGATGCAACTTTCAATGGACTACACTCCACTCTTACCTCAGTGAGACAGACTTTTACTGCTGACTTTCTAAGTTGTCTTAAAAAGGAAAATTGATTCACCCCAATCTTTTTATTGGTTCTTTCATTTCAGAATTCATTTTTGAGGAGTTATTTTAACATTTTTAAAGCAATTGGGGTTAAGCAACTTGCTCAAGATTACACAGCCAGTCATTATTTTATGTGTGGGTACTCATTTTCTGAGTCTAGGACTGATGTGGGTCAAGCCAACTCCAGAGCCAGCACTCTTACTCACTGTGCCACCTAGACATCCATATTTTAACATTAAAACAAAAAAAAGTTGACGTGGGGGTGGTGGTTTGTAATTTAATTGATCTCAGGTGAGGCCATTCATTTACACTGACATCTTAACTTCACCACATTGTGTTGACTCTTTTCATAATTTTCTTGAATCACTCTCACTTCTTTTCCCAATGTTTCTTCTATCTCTCTTACTTTATATTTTAGATTATTGTTAAGGTCCTACAGGAATTCTATTTTTTGGTGGGGGGGAGTGGGAATGGAAGATTATGAGTACTGACATTTTTTCTTTGCATCTTTGCATTTTACTGTTTTGAATTCACTGCTTTCTTTCAAGTTTGTGTTTTTACCTTCCCTGTCATTTTAGTAACTTTCTATGGTTATGTTCTTTTTTTTGTTTGTTTGTTTGCCATTTTACTACTCTATTTGTTGACTTTGAAATTTGTTAAAGTTGAGCTGTGCTCATGGGGTGAAGGAGACACTGTGCCAGTTTTCACATGTTTCTTGGTACTGTTTTCAGTTCTGGTTCTGGGGACCTGTAAATTTTGTATCTTAGAAGTATTATGATCTAAGGAGATGTGTGGCCACTGCTCTTTTGACTGGTACATGTGTACATATGCATGTATGTATGTACACATGCACGTGCACATACATGTATATATATAACTGTGTAGTTGTGCATATATGTAAGTGTGCTTTCTATGTGCATGTATATGCGTTTTCATATATATATATATATAAACAAATACATAGATGCTTGCATTCACATACATATATGTACATTATTATATAAATGTATATGTATGTAGGTGGCTTTATGTCTGTATATAAATGTATATATTTGCACATGTACACATATACATACATGCACATAAACACAATTCATACATAAATATGTATGCACACACATGCACGTATATATGCATGTGTCTTATGTCTGTATTTACATCAAAAATATACGTGTGTGTGTGTGTGTGTGTATTTATAGTGTGATACTGGAGCCTAGACAGAGATAAGGATTTTGTGCAGATTGTCAGAAGATACAGAATTTCATTTAAATCCAAAATTCTTTTCTGGAAGAAGCTTTAAGCTTCAAGGTAGCAGATATGAGTGGAAATGTCTTGAGATGTTGCAACACCAATGAAATACCCATACCAGCCACTAAGAATATGCATGTTTGTTTCCAGGATAGATTCAAAAAATATAATAAACGCTCTTCCTCAAAGGTGAATCCAAAATATTTATTTGGGACATCATTAGAACACCATGAGGTAAGATTTAAAAGGGTACTTATCACTAATTCAGGGAGCCCTGACATCTTAAACCTTCTTTCTGTCAGTCCACCCCCAAAATAAGTTCCCCTAGATAAATTCTTCTCTCTCCCACTCACAGCTTCCTTCCCTCTTTCTGTTCTCCCTGGCTCTAACTCTTTGTTTTTCTCTCTCTGATTGTTCTCTCTCTCTCTCTCCCTCCCTCCTCTCTCCCTCTGTCTCTCTCTGTCTCTCTCTCTGTCTCTCTTTCT
>WOXC01011030.1:312500-441903 GCA_011680675.1 Gymnobelideus leadbeateri | reverse complement strand
ACGCAGCATTCCCAGATAGCAAAGGTCACAGCCAGGTTCAAGCCCTGCTCTCTCCTGACTCCAGGTCCAGTGTCCTGTCTCCCCTACACTTTGAAGTCTCTCTACAATTCATAACAAGACTTCATTTTCTGGATAAAGGAGATTGAAGGAGCCGGGTGTTATTAGGTGCAGAGCACAGTTATCACTGAACACAAAGACATCAGCTGGGGGGGGCGGTGTAGTGGGGTCTAGTTTGGAATGGATGGGTCACCACTGCAGAAGCAAGGATGGGGAAGGAAGCCAGAGGGAGGGCTTAGGAACAGCAGTGAGTCATTTCACAAGGAAAGTGATATGGCAGCTCTTGGAAAAATGCTTCCAGTTGATGTAGAATAAAAGAGGAGATAGGGAGGAAAAAGATCCAAGATTGTAGGTTTTCCTGTGAGGAATAAGGAGCAGGGGTTGATCTGGGAACGAACAAACCTAGGGAAATAATGACCATAACAGCAGTCATCAATAGTACATCCTCTAGGATGCTCCACTAAACTTTGAAGTCTGTGGCAAAAGTGTGGTTATCTCCATTGCACAGGGAAGAAAATCAAGGCTCAGAGGAATGCTCAAGGCAGTGGAGATGGGAGGCAAACCCAAACTTGTGAATCCAAGGCTATGGCTTTCTGACTGCACCCTAATTCACCTATGAATGAGGAGATAAATTGAAGATGACACATTGAGGAGGTGAGTGAAATAGATGACAGGATTCCTAAGTCTGCCACAGTACTTGCCAATGACCTTAGGAGGGTTTTAAAGTGCCTGCTTTTTAAAAAATCCTGAGGATTTAAAACATCAGACTGGAAATCTCTTTGAACTGCTCAGTCAGGAGGAAGTTGCTAGACTAAACATGGCTAAAGCTCTTAAAGGGTTTTGTTTGTTTTTGCTGTGTTTTGGGAACTTCTAGAATCTTAGACTCTTAGATTTGGAAGCCAAATTAGCAAATGCCCAAAGGAGAATCCCCTCTCTGGAGTTCTTGGAAGGTGAGTCCCCAGTCTTGGTTAGGAGGCCCCCAGCAAGGGGCAACCACCATGACAAGGGGCTGCCCATTCCACAGTGCTCTGTAACAAGGGTGGCTTCTATGGAGTGGAGGGATGAAATCATTGGAAAGTAGGTTGAATAAAAGTATTAAAAATGATTTATTTAAGAAAAAAGACTATAATGGATACACCCCTTCTTTGCATTTGTCTTTACAAGCATGGAGAAGATCCTTGGGTAAAACCCAATAAAGATTGGTTGAAGGAAAGAAAAGAAAAAAAAAACTGGGAGGGGGGAACTTGATAGTGGTTTTCAGATATTTGAAGGATTATGTAATTAATTGGAAGGTAGATGATTATTGTTGTTCTGACAAAGAACCAAGAGCTGAGAGGGAAAGTTAGAAGGATACAAATTGAGGGTAGATGTCAAGGGAAAGCAAACCATTTTCCTCCTGCTGGGAGCTGTCCCACAGAAGAAGGTGAAGCCTCAGAAAGTGGTGCCTTCCTCTTCTTGACAGTTTGCAGGCATGGACCAGATGACCACTTACTTTAGTTCAGAGAGAAACAGTTCCAAAGACAGAGTACATGGATTCCCATTACCCAGTGATATCTGTCACCTGGGTAACCCTACACTGCAAGGTGACACAGTAGGTAGAGTGCCAGACTTGGAGTCAGGAAGACTTGAGCTCAAAGCCAGCCTGAAATATTTACCACAGCTGTGTGACCCTGGGCAAGTCACTTAACCCTGTTTGCCTTATTTCCCCCATCTATAAAATAAGGTGGAGAAGGAAATGGCAAACTCCAAAAAGAAAACTCCAAATGGGGTCAAGAAGAGTCAGACACAACTGAAACAATTGAACAAAAACTTAAGAAAATTATTGTACCTCCTTGGGCTTCAGTTCTCTAACCTGTAAGATGTCAGGGTTAGAATAGGCTGCATCTCAAAGTGAAATGTACTGTGTACAAAGTAAGAGCAGTATAGTAAGATGGTCAGCTGTGAATGACTTAGCTACTCTCAGAAATACAGCAATCCAAGACAAGGACTTATGATGAAAAATGCTCACCATCCCCAGAGAAAAGAACTGCTGCGTTCTGAATGCAGATCGAAGATGACTTAAAAAAGAACAGGTAGCCTCTAATGTTCCTCCCAGCTTTGACATTCTGTGAAATACCCTGCCTCCCCATTTAGAAAACATTCAGATAGTCACAGATTCAGAGCTGGAAGGAACCTCAGTAGTCATCTAATTTTACAAATGAGGAAACAGATTCAAGGGCATGTAGTGACTGAGCAGAGCCCACTGTAACAGGAAGCACCCCAGCATACCTGGGATGGCTGCTAGCACAGGTTCTTTGGTCTGCTTTTCTAAAGGAAAGCAACTCAAAAGGGGTTAACAATCTTCATTTAATTAAGCATATATATATGTATATATATATATATATATATATATGTATGTATATATATATATATATATATATATATATAAAATTCACTTAGTACAGGGGCAACTATCAGCACCCTGAACTTCATAAAATACAAACAGAAATTACAACGGGACAAAAAAATATAGACAGAGAAAATAGTACAATTCAACAGAGACCAACAGAGAGGGCTTGTGGCTGTCTGACCATTACACACATATATAGTTAGGTACCAGAAAGAGAAGCACCAGCATCTGGGTTTTCAAAGCTGGGAGGCTCAACGACTACCTAGAGTCTCATCCGGCCAAATCATACAAGTCTTCCCCTAAGTGAGCCCCAGAGCAAAGCCTCAGAGTATATATACCCTATATATACAATCTTCATGACCCACTGCCCAATGACAAAGTAGCAAAAGGTGTGGGCCTTCCTGAAAAGCAAGCCTCCCCCCAGTCAAGCCCCTTTTGTTGGGCTCCACTTGAGGCCCATTAAGGGGCTGGGAAGATCTTCCAATTCCCTTACCATTACCTCTGACATGGGTGACAGAGGACACAGGCCTGTCTTTCTCCATTCTGTCTCATTACCTTCAGCTTCAGAATCGCTTCCACTCCAAGCTTTTCAGAAAGAAAAGAAGCAAACAACTCCCTGGGAGCCCTGGGACATTGCCCCTTCCCTTTTCCTATGACTCCTTCAGCTCTGGAGACAGAGGAAAATGCAATTAGAAGCAGCCACTCAGGGCTTTCTTTGCCACCTGCCATTCTCTGAATGCCTGCTGATCCAAGTGACGCTTTAACTTGCAGATTTGTCTTGATAGACTGGAATTAAGAAAGTTTCCTTCTAAAGTGTGTGCTCCAACCACCACATGGGGATCAATATAGAATCAATCAAATCAAAGTTTGGCAATATAGAAGTTTAAAGGGGGAAGGCCTTCTTCTCTACCCTGAAGAGTTGTCATTTGCATAGAAATAAAGTCATAGTCTTCATTTTTTATAAATAAAGGTTGCTTTTTATTTTGCCTTAGAAATTGAAAAGGGGGGAAAATCAGAGGTCAGGCATGCCCCCAATACCCTAGGGGTCTTAGGCATTGGTAGAAAAACACGTGCCAAGGAAGGAAGCCTGTGAATGTAGCATTATAGCAATGAATATGGACTAGGCAGTCTGGAAGGAGTATGAGCTTGGGACCTTTGGGCCACTGTCCATCTGGGGCCTCCAGGTCCCATCAAAATATAGGTAGAACTATCCCAAGTCCCCATTTAGTAGAAATCCTGGCCTCTGGGACACTCTGGACTTCTGGGAGATCAGCAGGGTGGCAGTGATGGGATGTTCTGGGGTTGGTTGTTGTCCTTCATTCTCGAAGATCCAAGTAACATCACTATGTTGGGGTCAAAGGACAATTCGTCTGACTGGAGCTGATCAGACAAATATAAGCTCGGAAGGCTTTGCCATAGATTGGGCACAAATTGTCCATATGAGCATTTGGAATGGAGATGGCTCCAGGGTATGTCGAACACCCTTGGAAGAAGCTGTTGAAAATAAAATCACTTTAATCCAATCTAATAAGCACTTTGTTAAACACCAGTGTTGAAGGCAAGTGATTGATGCTGGGCATCCAAAGACAATCATTTGCTCATTGACCTCAACCCATGAATGCTTGTAATAGAAAACCTGAGCCTAGCAGATAGCCAAGAACCCTGACAAGCTTTTAATAAGATTGCACTGATTTTCTCCCTTCTGGTGCAAAAGGCCTATGAGGTAAGAGATGCAAGGATGAATCTACCCATTCTACAGATGGATGAAGATGAAAACAGGGGTTCAGACTGATTAAGTCATTTCACAAAAGTTTCAGTGATAGAATTTGAAACTGGGTCTCCTCCTGAGGTGAATTCCAGTAATGTTTGCACATTCCATTTAGTTCAATTCTTTAATTTCAACATGAAACTATTCTGTACTTACTATTTTCCAGGCACTGTGCTGAGAGTTAGGGATACAATGACAAAAAAAGGTAGGGCTGGTGTGGGGGAAGTAATCTCTGTCTTCAAGAAGGTTACAATCTATTTGGGGGGTTGGTAAATAAGAGCTGTACAAATAAGGAAATGTGGAGTATATAAAAATGAATGCAAAATCATTCAGGGAGGAAGGAGAGCAGACTGAGATTGATTGTGTGTGTGTGTGTGTGTGTGTGTGTGTGTGTGTGTGTGTGTGTAGGTGAGGATGGTCCAAAAGTCATCCCATATACAGTAGCACTTTAGTTGGGCTGTGAAAGGTGTCATGGATTTCAAGAGGTTGGAAATGGAGAAGTAAAAGATTCCAGGCAGGAGGCACAGCCTGTGCAAAGATACCAAGGTAGGAGATGAAATGTATCTAAGGCACAATGAGTAGTCTAGGTATAGGATAGAGGTAATTCTATATGTATATGTGCACAATATGTCTGTGTCTACATACATGTCTAAAGACAGGTTTATGTCTCTACATATGAAAGATTTGTCATTGCTCTTGGCATTTCTTGATATCATAATTGTGATTTCAGGCCTTCTTGATAAAGATGCTCTGGGTTGATTAGAGACGAGAAAATGAAGTTCAGATGGTAAATTGGCTACAGATTAGGTTAGTTTCAGATGGAACCGGACCTAGTGACTCACATTCCCGGGGGCCCTTGGCTACCAGCCCTGCCACTTACCAGAAGACATGCCAGGTTCCTCACCCAGATGATCCTGGCTTTGGACAGTCTAACCCCCACTCCAGCCCCTGAATCCAGATTTTGAACCTCTGCGTGCCTTATTTAAAAAATACAGAATTGTTTGTTTATTCCTTGAGTGGCTTCTGAAAAGCTCTATGATAATGATTTGATTGGAGGAAGTTTTATTTTCATATTATTTGAAACCAAGTAACCAATAATGCCCACCCAGAGAATACATTCATGAGGGGCCAAGTCAACTCTCTTTAGATACTCCAGAGTGCCAACAATGGGATCCTTTCCCACAGAGTTGGAAATCTTCTCTTTCTTTAATGAAAAAGAAGGCATTTGTAGGAAATGAGGAGAAAGAGAGAAGAAAAGAGACAAGATACAAAAACAGAGGAATCAATCATCAATGAGCATTTATTTAAGCATCAGCAATGAGGGTCCACTGTATTCAAGGAACTTTATGTAGGAAGCAAGGGAAGAGTTTCTACTCTGACAGTTTTTGTCTTTTAACGGGGGAGACAAGAAGTGTGTTCAAAAGAGACAAAGGCTACATGGTAGAGTACTCGGGGGTCACCAATAAGTTGGGTCATGGTCGAGTAATGGAAGGCCACCCATAATTTCATCTAATTCGGGTAGTCCATGTCTCTCTTATAGATTTTATAACTAGGCAAAATCACCAGTAAAAATTAATTAATTAAAGAATATCCTGGGATTTCTTGCTAAAAATGTCTTTAAGAAGATTGTGACATTATGAAAAAGGTAATGACGTCAGGGGGCAAAGATCCATGTTTGAATCTCAGATGTCCTTCTGGCTCTGTGTGACCTTGGGTTGGTCACTTCTCCAACTCTGGGTCTCAGTTTCTGAATCTTTAAAATGATCTCTTTGGCCCCTCCCAGGTCTAGATCTTAATGATTATAAGAATTGGAAAAAGCTGAGGAGTGTCTCTAGCAACTCTAGTTGCATCAAGTCTGGGAGTGAGGAGCTGAGCCTTTAACCCAACACTACAGTGTTTCCTGGAGCCACCTGCAGCAATATGCTTGGGGTCCCCCTTTCTGTTCCCTCATAGTATTTATCCAAACCCGGGTGCTTCCTGAATACTAAATAAGTCTCTTTGACAATCCCTCCATCACTGGTTTCCTAACATCAAGAAAGTGGTTGAGGAGCAAAGAAACTTGCTGAAGGTCAGACTCCTGCCTGGGAAGAGATTGTGCAGATGCCCATGCCATGGCTCTGACCAGTGACCTATTGGGCTTTTGGGGGAGTCCAGGGTTCTCTCCAGTGTTTGCAATGGCTCTTGACCTGGCGTTCTGTCCTTCCACAAATAGAGAAGTAATCCCTGGGCTGCCTCAGATACTAGCCATCACTGATGAGTGATGAGAGGAGGCTGAAAGAGGCAATAAATGCAGTGCCGAACTTGGAGTCAAGCAGTCTGAGTTCAAATCTTGCATGGTTCACTTACAACTGTGTGATGTTGGGCAAACCATTTACCTTTCTCAGCCTTAATTTCTTTTGTGAAAACATAAAGGGGAGATAATAATAGCTCCTAATTTCCAGGTTTGGTGCAAGGATCAAATTAAGTAGCATATGCAAAGTGCTTTGAAAAGCTTAAGGTGCTTTACAAATATTTGTTGTTGTTCAGTCATTTCAGTTGTGTACAACTCTTTGTGACTCCGTTTGGGGTTTTCTTGGTAGAGATACTGAAATGGTTGTAATTTCCTTCAGCTTGTTTTATAGATGAAGAATTTGAAGCAAACAGGGTAGAGTGACTTGCCCAGGGTCACACAAAAGTATCTGAGGTCAAATTCAAACTCCACTCTCCTCAACTCTAGGGCTGGTGCTCAAAACACTGTGTCAACCTTGCTTCCCCTTATAAATGCTGTCTAATATTTTTTTCCTCCAAATTTTGAATTTTTTAAAGTACATTCCTATATTTCACAGAATCACTGGATTTCAGAGGCAAAAGCCACCTCGAAGCCACATCGTTCAGGTCATCCCTGAAAAGAGATCCCCCTGCCTCAACAAGTCAGTCCAATGTGTGCTTGGAGATCTCTCACCTAGTTCTGCTGATAGACCTCACTAGGCAGGCCTTTCCACTGTTAAACAACTTGGGAGTCTTGGGAAATGGTTGGTTGGTTGTTGTTCTTTCCCACAACATCAAACTGGAATTTTCCTCTTTATCATTTCCATCTCCTGCCCCCAGTTCTACCTTCTGGGACCAAGAAGCCCAAGACTAACTCCTTTTCTATACAGCCACAACTTCAGAATCAGGGGACCAAAGTTCAAATCCTGCCTCAGCTACTTATGGGACTGTTGGCATGTTTTTTGTTTTGTTTTGTTTTGTTTTATTTTAACCTCTCTGGGTCTCAGCTGTGTAATGGAAGTGTTGGATTAAATGCTCTGTAAGGTCTGTCCAGCTGCAGACCTGTTAGCCTACAGTGCTGTGGCCATCAGTGCATTAAGAGTCCCTCTACTCAAACCAAACCAGGTTATGGAGGATGTGAGGCCAGGGGAGCAAGGAGCTTTCCAAACGTTTCCCCAGTGGGTTTATGGCAAAGAATGGCCAGTCTCCAGGTTTTCTGATAGCCCTATTCTACCTTCACCCTGCAGCCAAGTCATCTTCAGCCCATCCTTCCAAGGGCTGATGGCCTCCATAGGATCTCCACACAGAGAGATACTGGAGTGGGATAAGAAGCAGTTTGGTGGAGTTTGGGGGGAAGTGGGGAGGAGGCAATGAGGATTTTTTTTTCAAACATAAAAAAAATTATGAAAGTTTTCCGTCCTGATGAAAGGAGCTCTTTACATATAAATTATATTGTAATAACAGAGCTCCCGGGTGGGAAAGAGCTCCTTCTCCTGCTGGCAAAAATTAAAATAATCACAGATGGCTAATGATCAAAAATCCTGACTGACAGCTCTGGAGTGCAAGTCACAGAGCTGTGCCTCAGAGCTGCCTTGGATTTCCTTTCTGAGCTGGCTTGGGGGCCCCCCAGACTCTGTGCTCAGGGGCGTTCATCTCAGCCAGGACCATCCAGGCCAGTGGGATGCTGCAAGGAAGGAAAACAAATGCCCTTTGCCTTCGAGGCTCTTCTGGCTTGTTACACTTGATTTCCCCAAAATGTATAGATGCTATCCTGCACACACAGAGGATAAGTAGTTTCCCCAAAGTGGAGTATCTGAGGTTAGACAGGTCAATTATTTTGGTTGCAGTCAGAATCTTATGGGTGGTTAGAAGGAATCTCAGCGGTCACACATCCCCACTGGACTCTGAACAATAATATTGGCCATTTGCTTTCCCCAGCTTACAGACCCCAACAAGGCATATCCTGTCCTCCTCCCAAGCCAGAGTGGTTGACTCTCTGATAACTCACATAGGTCAGCAAAGTTGTTGTTGACCTCAAGCCTCAAGCTCCCTTTTGGTAGCTCCCCTCTCATCCCCCCATTGCTCCTGGCTCTTTCCTCTGTGGCCAAAGCAAACAAGACTAAGGCTTGCTTTCACATATTTGAAGGCATTTTGCTGTTTTACTGTCTGTGTCTGCTTTTTACCATGAGATAAATGATTATTAATGACCAATGATTGGGGAAGATCCAAAGTTCCCCTCCTTCTAAAGTTTTTATTTTTAAAAATTCAGTCACTTGAAAGACATTAGTTCAATGAGATTGGACTAATTTTCTTGTTCAGACTCCACCCAAGTAGAGAAGCCATTGTATTCTACTCAGGCTTGGGTGAGGCATACATTCTTTGAATAGATTGCCCAAGGTTGGAGGTGCTCTGGACAAAGAGATGTGTATCTCTGTCCAAGGGTGACATGAAGTCATTCTCAGCCTCTCATTGAACAGCTACCCTTTGAAGAGTATATACCCTGTGAGCCTGTTACCATGATGGAATTTGGTCTAAGAGACACAGTCAAAGAACCATCCTTTTACTAATAATGTGCTGGCTTACTAATGAAATGATTCAATTACCCAGGAACTATATCTCCTGAACCTTTTTAATCATCACAGTCAGGATAATCCTCAATTCCTTCAACAATCCTCAAATGTCAGAGAGTCAAGTTCTAGTACTATCCATATTACCCTTCTCTAGGTATACATTTGATCAATGTCCTTCCTGGGTCACTCCATGACTCTGTCTCTTAACAAGAATGGAGTATGGATGAGAGATGGTCAACTCCACTGGTACTGAGGTCATCTCTATAGGCGCACAAGCACCTTACTCTGAAGCTCTGACAAAGTCATAGAACAAAAATATGTTCAGTCCCAAACATGTTAAAACATCTTAGCAACATATTATAATTAGACAGTCAGTGAGTTTGCCTTATATTAACCTCTAAGGGTAAGGGTTACTTGTCAGCAGATGCCTTGGTAAAAATATTGGTGACTCTAGAGAGGTGTACATGCCAGATCTCTCCTCAGTTAAAAGCTTTCTGAAAGGATTAAGGGACAGATCGTTTTTGAGATGGGTTGAAATTAGGATTGAAAGAATAGAAAGACACCAAAAATACTGCAGGAGAAACCCAGAGAAGGCTTCCCTCAGGTGCCAAGCCACACCTCCACATATCACCCTGTCCACCAGACACTAGCTGCCCCTGGCAGGCCACAGCAACAAGTAGGAGATATTTCAGGAACACTAAGCATAAATTCTGCTATGAGATCTACAAGCATTCCCCTTTAAGGCTTCTTTCATCACTTTCAGATCTGGCTTCATATGCTGTGAGAAACTCTGAGGACAACTGCCTTTCTTTTCTGTATTTGAATACATCAGAAGGGACAAAGTTGTTTAGATGTGCTTTGGGAGGTCTGGGCTCCCATGTAGCAAATGTGCATCCATGGATTCCATTCAGAGGAGGAAAATGCAGCTGATCCACACCTTTAAATCCTGGTTGATTTTTGTCCATGTATTCACATAGAATCTCCCAAGTGATCTACTAGGTTCTCTGAATGGTTTCCTTTAGGTCTTTTATTTTAACATCAACAGACCCTAGTCACACAATCCATCTCCTTGTTGTTCCTCAGTCTTGCTGTATGATCAACCTTCCTCCCTTACTAATTCCACAATATCTTGGTGGTTGTTTTTTTCTATTCTACTTCTGACATTCAATCCTGGGCAACATTTAGCAAACTTAGTCCACCCTCTCTGCATCCATGGTCATGGATCACCCTTAGGGGATCTCATAGAAAGCTGTGCTCCAGTTTTGGTTTGAAGACCTGGCCCAAGTCCTACCTTTCTGGACCCTTTGTCTGGCCTATGCCACCATGTGCAGCTCTAAGTGTATTCTCTCCTTAGTTTTAAGACTTTACAGGGAAAATAATCTTCCCCTTTGAATATTGCAGAAGACAATGGAATAATGAAAAAAGAGCAACAGTAAAAACATCACAATCCAGCAGAACACTGTGATTATAATGGAAGTGGGACAGGCTCTGAGATCATCTGGTCAAATGGAGCTCATCTAAAAGGTACCCATCCCATCTCCACATGATGTGTTCTCATGTTCAGAGAAGACCAAGGACGTCATGGGGTGATGTCTTGACTTCATGTCAGCTGGATTGTGGTGAGGCTGAGCTAGGCAAAGTCATCATCCTCCCTCTCTTCCAGTCATTAAAATCTAGCGATAGGACAAAAATCAATGACTGGTGATGGCCTTGGAGTCTTCAGTTTTTGACCCAATGCACTCCTTGGTCTGTGACCAAGCTCTAAGCTCTCCCCTGTGCCTCTTCACCCAACTGCATGGCCATTAGAACAAACTGTTCTTATCCATCAGTTCCACTGCAGAATGTCTTCATATGCTTGGGATAGACATCCCCCAAACTCACCAACAGGTTGAGACCTGTCAGGTGCATGACTTAAATACTTCCAAG
This sequence comes from Gymnobelideus leadbeateri, assembly GCA_011680675.1. Taxonomy (NCBI): domain Eukaryota; kingdom Metazoa; phylum Chordata; class Mammalia; order Diprotodontia; family Petauridae; genus Gymnobelideus; species Gymnobelideus leadbeateri. The sequence continues at coordinate 430,946 of WOXC01011030.1, read as the reverse complement.
GGAGGAAGGTACACCACCCTCCAAATCAGGATGTTCCATTTTTAAGATCAGTGATTATTCGGAACTTTTCCCCAGGTTCCTTTGAGTGCCTTCCTATGGCATCATAGGCCCTGTGTCCTGCTGGTCACCTTCTCCTTTGGATTCCCCAGCTTATCAATATCCTTCCTAAGATATGAAGCCCAGGAACGGAGGGCTGCAGATGATGTCTGACCCAGACAGAGACCAGAGCAGTACTATTACCTCTTAATTCCTGGAAGTGCTGTCTCTCTTAATGCAATACAAGATTACTAGAGTTTTCTGGGTTTCCACATCACCCTGTTCATTCATATTAATATTACTTGTCAACTAAGAAAACTTTATAAAGTGTATTTATCAGTAGAGTGGACTATTTCCTCCTCTCTAGCCATTAAAAGCTCTGTTCAAATCTGTCACAGGTCCCCTACATAAAAGATTTCTTGGCAAAAAACTTTCAGAGAAACCTTAAAGTTCTCCCAACATTGCTTCCAGAGAAGCAAGTTTAACAAGGGGTGGGTTGGGGGTTTAGGGAAGTGCTTGCTAAAGAGTCCTTATAGCATGCTTCTCTCTCTGCCGCTGCCTCATACTCACAAGTCACTCTCTGCTTTATACTGAATGTCAATAAACTTAAATGAGATAAAAGTAGGAGAAGTCTGCCTGAGGCCAAAGAAACTTGGAGGTGAATTTCCATTTTTTTTCAAGAGCATTTGATGAATGATGTGACAAAGGAGCCCTAATTAAACTTGAGATCCTGAATGCTAAATAAATGAGAAGTGCCACTCCATCCATCTTTCCCAAGTAGAGCACGACCTCTTGGCTTCCCCCTTTAACTCCTTTCTTGACTTAGGGGAAGCCTTTTCTGAGATGAGTTCTCCTGTTTTCTGCCTCTAAGACCAAAGCCAGGGATTGCCTCCTGGGAACTTGCTCCTTAGATCTGTGCTGTAGCCAAAAACAAAAGATCATCCCATGAGAACTCTGCATTTGCCCACCCACTTTCCCCAATCAGAGCAAACACTTGGTTCTCTCTTTCAAAGACTTTCCTGATCTCTCTAGGTACAAGTGCCTTCTTTCCTTCCTCCACAGCAATCCTACCCTCACTTTCCCCCAAGAAACCACTTTGAATTGATTTTGTTCAGATTTATGTGTGTATATATGTACGTAAATGCATATACATGCCTGTGTGTATATAATATGTGTATACAATATGTATATAATATGTACACATACACATACATATGCATATACATACACATGCAATATACACGCACACATGCATATACACACATACATTTACACATACACATACACATACATATATACACACATATGCCTATACAGATACATATACATGTACATACATACACATATATATGCATATACGTATACGTATGCATATACATATACATGCCTGTGTGTATGCAATATGTGTGTGCAACATGTATATAACATGTATATAATATGTACGTATACACATACATTTGCATATACATGTACACATACATATACATGTCTGTGTGTATACAATATGTGTGTGCGGTGTGTATAAAACATGTATATAATATGTACATATACACATATACATATATACATGTGCATGTACACATATATACACATATACACATACATGCACATACACATACAATATACATGCACACACATATACATATACATACACATATAGACATAGACATCATGTACATGTCTGTATACAATATGTGTATACAGTATGTATATAATATGTACATATACACATATACACATACACATACACATACACATACACATACACATACACATACACATACACATACACATACATGTTTGTTTTCCTTCCCCACCACCCCACCTGACTCAATAGAACATAAACTTCTGGAGGGCAGGCAGAAACTGTTTTACTTCTTTCCTTTTGAACTCTGCACCTAGAACAATTCCTCACAAAGAATAGGTGCTTAATCAATGCTTGCTGAATTTCACTCAATTAAATTTCTATAATTGACACATGCAAAGCATCTGGTTTCTTTCCTTGTGAAATTATCAGGGAGTGGTAATTAGACCCTGCTTTCTTTTCTTCAAAAAGTACAAAAGTCGAGTTACAAGGGGTTCATGTCAAGAGAAACACTGACTCTCTGGACTGTACTCTCCACAATGCTTTGGGGATAACCAAGTTCTGAGTTTCACAGTCTAAAAGAAGAGCATGGGAACACAAGCAATGTCTCCTTATCAACAGAACAGAGAAAATCAAGCTGTTTATGGCCAGGCAGCAAAAACAGCAATGGTGTTGGGGTGACAGGACACATAGTTGGCTCTCCCCTCTTTGAGCTTTTCCTCCCAGATGTAATCAAGACCTTTAGGGTGCAGTGTGGATCTGGCTAACACCCTAGCAGGAAGCCTGTGGTACAAGGAAAGGGCTTAAAGACTGCCAGTCAGTCAACCTACAAACACTAATTAAGTGCTCAATGCCCATGTAGTCAGAAAAGTTGAGTTCAGATCCCATCTCTGACACACTCAATATGACCTTAGATAAGCCACTTAATTTTCTAGGTTTTCAGTTTCCCAAAACTTGAAGATGAAAGGGTTGGAAATTAAAGGTCTCTATGGTCCCTTCTAGCTCTCCAATGATTCTAGACTTGAAGAGGGCTTCTCCCTTTAGTTGGGCATGTGTCAAAGCTTTGGGGTTTGGAGTATGATATTTTCCTAAAACCCCAAGAGCTATTGGAAGATTTCCTATCTCTCTCCACAGATTACTGAGCTCCCTTTGCTGATGGACAAGGAAAAGGGATCCCTCTTTGGGAGCTACTACAACTGGGTAAATCATTTGAGTCTCCATCCCCTGGTACAGACCAAGAAAGATGAAATTTGTTTTCTGTGAATATAAGTAATAGAACATGCCACTTGTGATGAAGATATGTTCCTCATCACTTATTTTCCTCTGCTTTTTAATTGACCAGGGAGTGATTAATTCATCTCAAAACAGGCAGTATTGAAAAAAGCTTTTTTGCCAAAGTTCCCTCTGTAGTGTTCAGTACAGAGCTTACTGATAAATTTCTTGCTATTTTGATTGTCCTGTGACTTTGAGGGTTCAGTTTATGAGACAAGATAAGTATCTGAACTGGCCTCGCCCAATTCCAAAGCACATCCCCAAATATTTCCCATGTGATCCTTACAAGAACCGCATGAAGTAATGAAAGCTGGAAAAGGGGTGCTGTCCAGCAAAAGACTTAGGATGTCACTGTCACAAGGAAGTATCAGAAGCACAGATCACATTTACATTTCTAAGCTTCTGGCTCCCCTCACAGATCCCTCTCCCACTCTCACCAGGTGAATGGTGCTCTTCTGGCCTTCCCTGTGGCCAGGGCTTTGTCATTTTGTATCCATACTCCTTTTCCTCTCTCAATAGCAAGGACTTCATCATGAACCTGTGTGGAGAAAGAAAGAGAGAGAGAGAGAGAGAGAGAGAGAGAGAGAGAGAGAGAGAGAGAGAGAGAGAGAGAGAGAGAGAGGGAGGGAGGGAGGGAGGTATAGTATTTAGCATGAAAAATTAACCATATTTAAATCCTTTTTTAATGAATTCCCTGATTGAATGTCAGTTTCCTCCTCTATCCAATGGGTAAAATTACCCTTTTGGGGGCTGTGAGGCTCATGGGATATAGCAGATGTAAAGTACTTTGTCAACCTTCAAGTGTACTATGAGTGTCTATTATTGCATTTCTCAAGATTTAGAGGGAAATAAAAAGCATCTTTTCCTCCATGAAAGATTGGGGGAGGGATGGCAGGGGGAGAGGAAGAGGGGATTTCTGGGTATATGGGATAGGACCAAGGACTGGGTGTGAGAACCTGCTTCTAAAAAAGCACTCTGGCTGCCAATCACCTGTCACCCTTAGCACCACGACTGGGGGCCCCTTAAGTTCCTGCTGCAGAAAGGCATGCCTGTGGCCATGAGTCATTTGAGAATAAGCTCTTGGGGTGAAGGACTGGCAAAGACCCTGAGACTGCTTGAGAACATGTACCTTCAAGCACCAAGTCAGCCTGCAGACAGTCCAAGATTCCATTGGTCTTTCCAACAAATGTTTTGCACTGAGCTCTGGGCACCATTGTGAGGTGTTAACCTGCTCAGTCATCTTCAGCAGCCTCACAGTTAATGACTGATGCCCTTAGAGCCTATGATTTTGTCTTGTTGGGATAAGAATTTTAACACAACTGGCTTCCTTTATAATCTGATAGATTTTATTTTATGCCTAAAAATTTAGAGGATAACTGCCCCTTCCCCCTTTGGACTCTGCCTAGTGTAACTGTGGTCCCCAAAAAGACAAATGGAAATGATTGAGGACTATGCTCTGTCTTGTAACAAAAACAACAATACAACAGGAAATGTGAAACTGAGTTTAAATCCAGCCTTAGATACGTCCTAGCTGTATGACCATGGGCAAGTCATTTAACTTTTGTCTGTCTCAGTTTTGTCATCTGTAAAATGGGGGTAATAATAGTCCCTACCTCCCCAGGCTGTTGTGACTATCCAAAGACATGTTTGTAATTTAGCAAAGTGACTGGCACACAGTAAGTAGGATGTGAATGTTAGCCATTCCTTTGTATTATTATTGATTCAAAGCTGACAGTCCTTGGGGAATGTGGGGGAAGGAGTCTCCACATACTGAAGGAGTTTAGAGAATGGGATTTTGCCCCCATTTTTCAATAAGAAAACTGAGCAGGCTTGAACTGGAGCCCATGAAGTGGTTTGCCCTTCAGAAACAAAGCTGGAAGACTCTCATCTTTCCTGGTGTCACTTTTCTTCTCTCTTTGGCTGATGGACATTTTATACTTTGGCCTCCTTTCCTCTCTCTCTTCTTCTATTCAATTCCATGAATATTTGAGTTCCTATTGTTTTGAGGTTTGGGAAGACAGTGACCCCACCACCCCAAAAAATAGGCTTACCTAAATGGGGAATGGGAAACACCAGGAACATAGAAAACTAGATAGGAGAAATTTACAAAATAATTACAAGTTGGAGAGAGCACGGACAACTTAGAGAATCAGGACCATCCTGGTGTAGGAGGTGACATCAGAGCCAAATATAGAAGGGAACAGGGGTGATAAAATGTATAAGGAAGGAGAGAATGAAACTCACAGCCAAGGGACAATCTATGCCAAGTTCAGAGGCAAGAGGACTGTCCTGTACAGGGAAAAGCTCACAAGGCAGCCTTGCCCAGAAGAGAGTGTTTGAAAGAGAACTGATGAGGAGAGAAGACAGGAAAGACAAGTGAGAGCCAGATGATGGGAGGCTGTAAATGCCAGGCTATGAGTCTTAGATTTTAACTTAGTAGAAATGGGGAGTCAGCAAAGATTGATCTATCTATCTATCTATCTATCTATCTATCTATCTATCTATCTCTATGGTGTATGGGGTGTTCAGGGAGGACTAGCACCTCTGGCATGAGGGATGCTGAGCCCTTTTCAGAGCTACTCATCTACTTTTGGTGTTCCCCTGATTCACCCATTTCTCGCCTGTGGCTCCAAGAATCCAAGACATGTGCAGTGGACACACCGTGATAAAGAGTCTTGGCAGATTGGCTAAACCAGGTGGAGGGTAATCAAAAGTCTACAAACCTACTGTGAGTTAGGGGGATGTACACCTCAAACAAGTGAAGACTTTCCCTGGACAAATGGGTTGATGGGAACAAATTGTTCCCACAGCCATGACAGTGACTGAAGCAAGGCATTGTGGAGTGCTTAGAGCTTGGTCAGACATCAAAGAAGCCAAAGGCATCTGCTGCATCCCAGACCATCACCAGCCATGTTGTCTTTTGTCCTACCACTGGGAGAGGCTGACAACTTTGTACAACTCTGCTTCACTTAAATCCTGCCTGTGCATACACAAATTAAGACATCCTTCCTTGATATCCTCTTTGAAAGTGAAAGCTAAACAACAATATCTATTTATCTATCTCCTCTATTGACAAATATACTTACATATGTTTGCATATATTCATATGTATCTACACATCTATCTATAGCTAGATATGTTTGTATCATACAAAGATGTGTGTGTCTAGGGGACTGGGACACACAATGGATTAATTACTCTCTGAGTTCTCTTCCAACACTGTCATTCCATGGTGTTGTTGTCTTATGGTATGGGCAACATTATGTACAATTATGGAATGGAGTAAATACTCATTGCACTAGATGTGGATTCAAGAGCTTAATTCACCTCACGCATTTTGTGTACCTCACACTTCCAATCAAGGACATGTCCCCACTGGGGTAGAGGCATTACTGGACAGAACAGACTAGTAAACTGCTACAATAAATACAATTACATCTACCTGCTGCTGGCTAGCTTCTTCGAAGTGGACTGTTGTGAAGAGTGTAGGTGGTAACCAGAGACAATGGTGTGTTCTCCCTTTTGTTCTGACCTAAGCTTCAGGAGAGGGGAGAGCATAGGAGGCCACAGGCATGCACGTGCCCCTGAAATCTCAGAAAGCATATTAGCCTTTGTCTGCTACTCACTGTACATATGTTTGACTTCACACTAAACCAAATGTGCTTTTGTCCCTTAATGTTGTTTTTCCAAGTCCACATCTTTCCTGCCACATTCAGAAGTCATGCTCACTTCTCAGTCAGTTGAGGAGATGGGCTATTTAAATAATGTGCCAAGGTAATCAGGAGTTATTACCTTACCCATTGCAGCACATTAGCACTATTTGGTTTCATGTCAACTCATTTGCAAAACAATACTGAAGAGCCTCCCAACAAGTTGGAATGCATGCTTAAGCTAGCATCACTGAATAAATACAGTGACCCTCACTGGGAGTGTTGGGGACCCAAGAGAAGCTAGCCTGCTTCATGTCAGCAGGATGAGGCAGAGGACGCAAGAACACCGAACAGAGTTCAATATCAACATTGATCAAACTTAAAGACTAGGAGGGTCACGGGTTGAGAGCTCCATCACACTGGACTGATGGGTGGAACTGGTGATCTCGCCTTCTCCAAACTTGCTCATTAGAATGGGAGCTCCTTGAGGGCAGGGGTTGTTTGTGCCTTTCATGATATCCTCACACTAAGCACAGTGCCTGGGGATAGTAAACTCTTCATAAATCTTTGTTCTTGTGGATTTTTAGGACCGAATCAATGCTTATAACCAGAAATAAGCTCTAATGCTCGGAGCCTTCCCTCTTCACTTACAGGAAAATTTATTAGAAAACAGAAGCTCGGGGGCGGCTAGGTGGCGCAGTGAATAGAGCGCTGGCCCTGGAGTCAGAAGGACCTGAGTTCTGAGCCGGCCTCAGACACTTAATCCACACAAACAAAAACCTAGCCCTGCAACCTTGGGCAAGTTACTTAACCCCAATTGCCCTAAAGGGGCGGCTAGGTGGCGCCCTGAGTAAGAGCACCGGCCTCGGAGTTGGGATGACCCTAGATCAGATCCGGCCTCAGAAAATGAGCACCCACGCATAAATAATGACTAGCCGTGTAACCTTGAGCAAGTTACTTAACCCCAATTGCTTTAAAAAAAAAAAAAAGAAAAGAAAACAGAAGCTCTCCTTCTGTGATCAATTCCTTCTAACAAGTAGGTGACCAACTCCTTTCAAGAGCAAAAGGAATTCTGGGACCAGGACACTACTAGTAAAAGCCATGGAATTCAGTCCATTGGTGGCACAAGGAATTTGTCATAACTAAACTTGAATCAAATTAGATGAAAATCAATGGGGATAAATGTGAAATTTATCTGGGTTCTGGAAATCCAGATAAGTATGAAAGGGAGAGCCACAGTAGACAGGATTATGAAAACAAAAATGGGTTTTAGTATCTTCAAGGTAAAGACAAATCCTACCTGATGCAGCCAGCAAGAAAACTAATCAAATAACCAGAGGGTCTGAAGGTATTCTGTCCTGCTCAAACTGTCTAGAAAACATTTGGGGCATCACACATATGAACCAATATCAGCAAACTGGAGGGCATCCAGAGACTTGGTGCTTTCTTATAGATTATATACACTTGTTGCTGGAGCTAAAAAAGGAAAGGAAAGGAAAGGAGAGGAGAGGAGAGGAAAAGAAAAGAAAGCTATATTTCACCGTCCTTAATTTTTTATTATTGATATCCAACTCTCTGTTTCCCCATTAGGGGTTTTCTTGGCAAAGATGCTAGAGTGGTTTGCCACATTTTGTTCTCCAGTTCATTTTACAGATGAGGAAATGGAAGCAAACAAAAGTTGAACTGACTTGCCCAGGGTCACACAGCTGACTGTGTGAGCCCAGATTTAAACTGTGGAAGAGGTGTCTTCCTGTCTAGGCCCAGAGTTCTACCTACTGCACCACCTGCCTGCCACAACCTCCTTGGGTCTCAATCTCCTCATCTGTAAAATGAGGAGATTGGATTCAATGACCTCTCCTAGCCCTTCTAGCTTGACATCTATGGCTAAAAGGTCTCCCATTGCTTTTCCTAAGAGCAAACATTAAAATGAAAAATAAAGGGGCTCTGGAAAAAGTTCAGGTGCATTTGTTGTATATTCAGAGAGAGAATTTATTTTGTGTTAATGCTATAATTGCTATTAGATCCTCTGAAATCCTCTTTTGGTCCACAGACTACCTAGTTCTTTGAGGTCCAGGTGGGTCTTAAAGAGCTGACCCAAGGTGCATTTATTTTGACTACCCGTTTCTTCTCTCTGAGATCAAAGCATCACCTAGCATGCATCACATCTATACAGAGCACAAGGAAATGACAAGAACGCTCATTCTTTGATGAGGGCCAAAGGAAGGATGGAAGAAGGTTTTTTAGTCCTGGAGACTGGATGTTTCAGGAGCAGCAGGTGATTCCAAGAGTAGCAGCTCCCCAAAAGGCAATCAGAAGAATATTCTCTGTGGGGGTTAGCACTAACTTTTTTAAACCTTTAGATATTCACAGCTTTAGAAGAAAAGTTCAAAGTTGACTGGCAATAGGAGTGTCAAATCATTCTGTAGTTGGCTTTTCGTCCACTGGGAACTGGACTAATTCATTTCATGTGGAACCTGGAACAATCATGAGATAGGAATTTCTGTTTTCAGCTTCAAGGCTGAACAGCATTAGAGATGACCATGAGTCATGTACCAGCAGTAACAGCTGTGGTTTTATGATTTTCAAAGCACACTAGCCAAAGGCTCCCGCATTCTCAACCTTCAACCAGGATACATATGCACTGATCTTTGGGACTTCAGAGTGATGGTCTGTCTGTCTTTCTGAGGAGTCTACCTTTACATGTCTGTGTGCTTAAAAGGTGGATACTTTGGATCTCTCTCTATCTCTCCCTCTCTGTTTTTTTTTCTTTCTCTCCCTCCATCATTCTCTTCTCCCTCTTCCCTTCTCTCTCTCTGCTCTCTAGCCTCTGTGTTTCTCACTTCCTCCTCCTCCTCCTCCTCCTCCTCCTCCTCCTCCTCCTCCTCCTCCTCCTCCTCCTTCTTCTTCTTCTTCTTCTTCTTCTTCTTCTTCTTCTTCTTCTTCTTCTTCTTCTTCTTCTTCCCTTCTTCCTCTTCTTCCTCTCTCTCTCTCTCTCTCTCTCTCTCTCTCTCTCTCTCTCTCTCTCTCTCGTCTCTCTCTGTCTGTCTCTCTCCCCTCCCTTTTGTTAATCTATTCCACCATCTCTCATCCATTTACAAATTTGTAATCTCCAACACCCACCACTAGTTGCTTTATTACAGTTGACATTATAAGTCTTGCATGCCTCCCTATAAAGTGAGGAGATTTGAGTTTCAGTTCACCCACTGAGAAGGTGATGATTGAACTGCTTCTCTGGCCATACCTGTGGCCCAGTACTAATGACTATCTGTGTTTGGTTGAGTGAGGAGAGTGGGACCTGGAGTAGCAGAGAGCCATCTCTTCTGTCCTTAGCTCTAAGAGCAGGCAGCCTCCTGCCTGAGAGCCTTTTCTGTTCAGCAAATAATCCCCTCCCTGCCTTAGGCAGCCTTCTCACAGTCTTTAAATTCAATGAGCACCCCAAACACCTGGAAATCCTGCAAGCTTTTTGTTGGTTTTTTAGTTATTGACCCATCTTGCTCTCATGATGAAGAAGCTGCAGATAAAGGAGAGGAAGCCTGTTCCAAGAGGAGCTTCCTGGAGCCTGCCCTGGGAGCCCTCTGGCCTCTGGCCCCTGGGGGCTAGCCCCCTCTGTATGCCGCTGTCCAGCTTCCTGGAAGGCCCTAATGTTGGAATTCAGGATGGCGCTCTCCCTGTTTCCAAGGCCAAAGGGTTTGTTCCTCAAACAAGGTTTTCAGTCCCTAGAGTTCCCTAAATCACCAGGAATTAGATGAGGAAGAGAAGTTTCTGTTTCAGAAAATACAACTGGTGTGAGACAACAGAAAACAGATGCCAATTATTTGCCAATGGCTGCAGGAAAACAAAACATTTTATGACATTTATTTTGCCTTAGCAGAACTGCCAGTGATGCCAGAGGAATCCAAACAGGCCGAAGTGCCAGACGGCCGTCTTAGAAACATGGCACGTGAGGGGCACAGGGTGTGGGCTCCCCTGTGAGGCCCTGGTATGGCATTGTGTGACAGCCTCTTCCCTGCAGTGTATGTGGGGGTACATGTGTGTATAGCCTGTGTGAGCATGTGCCTGTATGTGTGCACATGTATGTGTGTGTAGTCTGTGTTAACATGTGCATGCTATGGGGGTATGCATGTATATGTGTGTTATGTGTGAGTACATGTGTGTAATCAATGTGAGCATGTGCATGCATGTGTGTGTGCCGTGGCTTGTGCATGTATGTGTGGTCTTGTGAACATGTGCCTGCGTGTGTGCATGTACATGAGTGTGTGCCATGGGGGGATGTATGTGTGTGCATTGCATGCTTTCATGTTTCTTTCTTGAGAACTGGGTCTCACTGCAATGACAGAGGAATGAGGTCCCTCAAAGGTATTCACAGGTATTTGACATTGAGGTCACTTCAAGGCTCACCTCAGTGGCTACCTTGTCCTCTGGCCTTCCTGGAGTCCCCTCCTCATTGCTGCATACCACCCTGTCCAGAGTCTCTACCCTGGGCTCCTCCATTACCCCTGCTGCCTGACAGGATACAAGGTCAGGGGGAGGACAGGGGCGGGCTTATTATTCTCTTTCCCCAGGTCCTAACACAGGACCGGACACATCACAGGCCTCAGTGAAGTGAGCTGAACTGGAGGGTCTCTGGGTGGTCAGTTACTGATCTCTCAGCATGAAAGGGCTGGACGCTTAGTTCTCACATGCTGCCCTGTCCCAGCTGTTTTAGGAGGGTTTTTCTCTAAGAATCCCAGCCAGAGAGCTGGGATAGGCCTTAAAGGTCACCCTTGATCCCTGAGTATCAGAAGGGATGTATGCTTGGCCCAGGGTCACAGAGTCAGAATGTCTGAAGTAGAATTGGACCCCAGGTCCTCCTGAGTCCAAGGCTAACACCGTGCCCACTAATGTCATGCAGTTTCTCCGTGTATCTGAGGCTCCTTCCGTCAAACAGCACCAGGTGCCCTGCCCTCTCCATCAGCTCTCTCTGTCAGTCAGCGATCTGTGCATATCCGTGCAGATAACCATGTATGCCTACACCCACACTGATGTATGCATGCACAAGTACTGGATGTTATACTTATACTCTGCTATGTACATAGATCACACACACACACACACACACACACACACACACGAAATCCATGGTAACTCTTTGGGGAGGAGGGGCCTGACATGATGTGAGGCAGGAGAGTCTAGGCAGGAGAGGCCATGCTCTTCAAGTCACAGGGACCAGCTACTGCATGGATGGGGGGTGGGGGTGGGAGATAGACAGCTGTGACCCAGGAGTAGGAAGGGGCCAGCTTGCTAAGCCCCTCAGGGTGGGGCTGGGCATATTGTCCAATGTGCCCTGGGCAGAGGGAGAAGAATTCTGAATGCCAGTGAGAGGACTTCCTATTTGCTCCTTGGCCTTGGGGGAAGCCTCTTCAGTTCAATCAGCAGGGGAGTGACAGGATCGTTGTGCTTTGGGAAGAACCCTTTAGCAGCTTTGTAGAGGAGAGATGGGAGCCAGGAGACAGTTGAGTCAGGGGGAGCCCCCAGAAGGGTCTTTGAATGACCAAAGGGTGAGGAGATAAAGCCTGAATGGGGGTAGGGACTGTGGGAGCAGAGGGAGGAGGCAGAGGACAGGCCCTCTGGGGAGGGAGATTTTAATGCAAGCCCGTCCATGATGCCTCTTTTCATGAGGCCAAAATTTCACACTCACTAGTTTTCTTGCACTGAATCTTGCAGAACGATTTGTTGTCAAGGTAAAGTCCTTCGTGTATGGCCTCCTCCAGTAACTCATAGACTCAGGTGTGTGAATTACCATATTCTAAGGAAGCAGAATTCACTCTTTGGTCTTGGGAATCAGAGGCCTTATCCTTTCAGACAAAGTGGTGAAGGCAGAGCTTGGGCAGAATGGCCTGACAGCAGCAGCTAGTCTGTCATGCCCAGGGCTCCTCACAGCCTCACCTTCAGGGCATGGAAGGCCATTTAGAAACACAAACTTTCAGATGGTGGGCCAGGATGTTGAAGACTATATGTGTTAGCCAGAAGTACCAGCAACCTGAGCCAGGTAGGGCATCCTGAGTGCTGAGCACACCCACAATGGGGGCAGGGAATCAGGGGATTTAACTTGGAAAGGATCCTACAGATCCCTTTTCATTTTCCATATTTGGAAACTGAGGCCAGAGAGGTTAAGGTCACAGAACCGGTATCAAAAGCTTCCTCAAAACAAGGCTGAAGCACGCATAAGCTCAAGAAATTCATTCTACCTTCAGTGACTCTGCCTCTATTCCCTTTTTAAAGGGTAACATTCTGGAAATGCTTGATAGATGGTATTATGATAATCCAAGTTGGCAAGTGTTTGAATTTTCAAAACGATCTTTTCCCACATCTGTGACTCTTGGAAGACAGAGTGCTAATAGGAGAACTTGTGAGGAAATCTGTGTGGGGGTATAATTCATTTTTTTAAACATCCATATTGCATGAGGCTACTTTGGAATCACCATATTTTTCTCTGGCATGTTGGTATAAGTTCACAAGTGAAAGCTATCTTAATCATGGACATCAAGGCATCATTCCCATTTGTCTTTGAAAACATGGACAGATGTTAAATGGGGCAGAATAATCCCAGAAACCTTACATTACAGTTGGAGACCCAAACTTCTTGGTTCACAGTAAGCTACAATAAGATTCAGGATTAACACTTTTTAGATCATTTCTTCCTGCTCTGGCACTTTTGATTTCATCAGATTATATCCCACTGGCATGTATCTGGATGGGATGGGTTTATTTGGGGTATCCTATAGTAGGATATTTTTAGTATTGGGGGAAAATTGAAATTTCTCTTTGGGCAAAAAATGTGTTGGTTTTGTTTCTTTTATTCCAGAGATCATGAAACCAAAGTCCTCAGCAGACAATTAACTTCTGGGTGTTTCTCAAGAGCAGTGCTCTGCTCTGTGGAGTCAAGATGAGGGTTCCATCAAGTCTCAGAAAGCTACTCAAGCACTAAGCACCAAGACATTTGAAGCTGGGAGTCTCAGGCACTTCTAAAAGAACACCCAGCTGAGGCCAGTCGAGACCTAAAGTCATTTTTCTCCATGCATACATTTTGCTTTTTAGCAATGGGAAAAGATGTAATTCTGAGTCTTCTTGTCTTCTTCTCGAGCACTGGGCCTCTCATTTTTTCTGCTCACACACTCCCCTTAGTGAAAAGATTTTGAACATGCATACCCAACATGTGTATATTTGCTTATCTATAAATCACTATCCACACATATCCACATGCACATACATACACACAGAGGCACACATATATGTATGTGCACAACTATATTAATAATTTTATACCTTATACCATTTATACAAGAATTGTAATTTTAGAAAAGTGAGGTAAATATGAAACAGAGTTGGCGACAGGTCATGTCAAAGAGGATGTCATTAGAGGGAGGAGACACAGGAATGGCCTCCCAGAGGAGAGAGCCAAGACTGGAAGGAAGGCGGTATGCTAAGCATGGGGACTGGTGATGGGGGGAGATCCAGGCATGAGGAACAACAGGGGCAAAGGCATCCAGCTGGAGATGGAATGTCCCAAGTAAGGACTAGTGAGCAGGACTGAAGGTCTGGCTCGCCAAATCTAAAAGGAAGGAGACTGTTAGGATATGGGAAGGGTGAAAAGGGTCCCAGTTATGAAGATCTCTGAAGGATAACAAAAGGACTTCATAGTTGGTCCTAAAGGTTATGCAGAGCTGTTGAAGCTGGTAGAATATGGATTGAAGAGTTGGTTAGTCCATCAATAAACACTTACTAAGTGCCTTCTATGTACCAGGCACCTTGCTAAGAGCTTGGGTCAGAAAAAGAGGCAAAAAGAGAGTCCCTGCCCTCAGGAGCTCACAGGCCAACTCGGGGACAAAGCCTCTATGCAGGATAAATAGGAAATTATTAAAAGAGGGAAGGCACTGGAAGTAAGAGGACTTAGGATAGACTTCTGTTAAAAGATGGGAGGTGAGAGAGGAGAGAGAACCCAAGTGGGGGGTTAACGCTGTACTTTAGGAGAGAGTCATAAGTTATGATCAAAGGTCTGAGTGGAGAGAAAAGGAGGCAGAAACCAGCAATCTCGTAGAGGGAGAAAAGACTAATTGGATGTATAGGGTAAGTTGAGTTGGGAGACAAAGTTGATGCCCACACCTTAAACCTGAGTGAAAGGAAGGATGGTAAGACTCTTAACAGAAACAGGGACATTTGGAGGAGGAGGGAGGCTTTATGGAAATGACAAGGTAGAGTCCCCTGCCTCCCATGATGACGTTGTCTTCCTACCAAAGCTAACACTTCTGCCTGCCTGAGCAACCCTATTCCATCCCACCATCTCCAACAGACTGTCCCCTTTACCCTACTCATTCTTGCACTTATCTTCAATCTCTCCCTCTTCACTAGCTTATTCCTTAAAGCCTACAGATATGCCTCACTGCCCCCCCCCCGCCATCTTGAAAAAAGCCCTCACTTGATCCTTCCATCCCCACCATCAACCTATTTCTTTTCTACCCTTTGTACTTAAACTCCTCAGAAAGGCTGTCTACCGTGGCTACCTTTCTTCTCTCAGTCTCTTCCTAACCCTTTACAATCCAGCTTTCAGCCTCATCATTTCATCACAACTGCCCTCTGCAAAGTTGCTGACAATCTCTTCATTGCCAAACCCAATTCCCTTTTCTGCATCCTAATTCTCCTTGACCTCTCTGCAGCCTTGGACACTGACAGTCACTCTCTTCCCCTAGGTAGCTGCTTCCTTACATTTAGACAATCCACAAAACAAGAAGTCATGACCTAGTTTTGAGATCTAACTGCTCAACCTAACAATTTAACAATGTACTGGCCAACCAATAGAGCTACCTCCAGCAGACTCCTAAGGGGACCTCGCTCTCTCTCTTGGGGCCGTTTGTCCCCCTTTTAAGTAGTTCTGGTTCTAATGAATTTTTGTTTGCTTATTTGCATGCTTTTCTTCTTAGTGGTGTCGGTGGTGATGGTTTTGTTTTCTTCTTTTTCCCTTTTATAACAAATCTAAATCAGCCTTGGCAAATTCCACTCACTGCCCTCAGTGTTCTTTCTTCTGGGGCCAAAGAGAACTTTATCTTTCTTCCCAATGTCCCTGTTTCCAATCCTTAACTCAAATCCCCCTTGACTACTCAAGATGAATCACTATCTAGCCAGGTTCTGCCATCTTGAATTAGTGAAGTTAATTCTTTAAACCCAAATTTAAGACCTTACATTCATCTGTACACATTTCATCTAATTAGATTCTACCAAGTGTTCTGGGCTCTTTAGATGGCACAGATCTTGGCTTTGTTGTCCAATGTGTTGGCGAACCCTTTATCTAATGTCACAGAGGGTCATTGCTGCTGATAGGATTTATGCTTCTTGAGAGCAGAGATGGTTTTCTTCTTTCTATCTATATCCCATGAGCATATCACAATGAGTGACATGTGGGAAACAATAATCCCTATTAAGTGAATGATGGATGCCACACATTGAAAGCTGACATGTGAGAACCCCAAACATCGTGGTTCCACTGATAATGATGGGGGAGAGAGTTTGTTTAAGGAGTCTGGACCAATGTTTTCAATTTTTCCTCTTCTTCTTGTCCTACTTTCAGGCTTAATTGTTTGTAGGCTGATAATCCCTAATGAGGCCTTTCTTCAAGGTTTCTATAATTCAGGGCAAGTTTTCACTCCGTTGTTTCCTGCTGCTTTATGATATGAAGCTATTCATAATCATATAAGATTTTCCAAATGACTTTGCTTTCCAAACATATTGCCTTCCCTTCCGTGGCTCTCTACATGCACAGGAACCCACTGTTGGTTCATTTTGGCCAGTTCTCAGCTCTTTCAGTCTCCTTATTGTAGCATTTAATTCACACTGCTCAATTTTCCTTGGGAACGATTCAGAGGTCTAATGTCACTTCTTGGATGCATTTCACATTTAGCAGGAACCTTTTTTTTTAAAAAAACAAATGCTTTATTAACTCCTGTTCTACATCATTCATTTCTGCCAGACTTTGAGCTACAACTTTTTTTCCCCGTTTTTCCCCTACCCACCCTCCCAGAATAGCAGTCCCACAAGATATCACCTCCTCCATCCTGCTCTCTCCCATGTCCCCTACCCCACCCCCCTCTACTTCTCCACTAGAGCAAGATGAATCTCTGTGCCCCGATGCCTGTATATCCCATCTCCCAATTACATCCAAAAGAGCACTGACAACAGTGTTTATGTACATTTGAAACAATCAACTTTAAGACCTCAAATTTCAGATTCATTCCCTTCCTCACTTGTCACCCATTCCCTCTGGGAAGATAAGTAATTCAGTATGTGTTGTACATGTATAACTATGCAAAATATTACCATAGTAGATATATTGTACAAGGCTGCTTATAATTTCCTACCACCCATCCCACCCCCCACCTGGTCCATTCCCTGCTTGCTCCTGTCCCTCTTCTATAGTGGGTATTTCCAACCTCCCCTTTGCCCAAGAATGCCCTCCCATCCATCATCCCTCCTCTCATCCCCCTTACCCCTATTCTGCTGCAGGTTGAGATATCCCATTTAGTATGTATGTCATTCTCTCCCTGAACTAAATTCAATGAGAATGTGGTTTTGCCTTTTTGCCTTCCTACTATTCCCCTCCTCTGCAGCCACTTCCCCTTGCTTCTTCTACATGAGATAGTTTACCCTACCCTGTCTCTCCCCATCTCCTCTTGCCACTTTCCTCTCTCACTTCATAATTTCACCCCTTAGGTATCATCCCTTCCCAACAAATTCAACCTATGCCCTCTATCCATGTATAACTGTAAACACACACACACACACACACACACACACACACACACACACACACACACACACACATATATATACACACATTCACATATGTATCCATGTGACCATATACCCTTCTTCCCTTATTTTCATACTGAGAAAAGTATCATCAGTTACATTTATTCCATGTAGGAAGATAAATAGGTTAACTTTGATAAGTTCCTTTTGATTTCTTTTCCCTGATTACCTTCTCAGGCATCTCTTCCTTCTTGTGTCTGGATGTCAAATTTTCTATTCAACTCTGGTTTTTTCCTCAAGAATGCATGAAAGTCCTCTATTCCACTGAATGACCATATTTTCCCCTGAAACAAAATACTCAGTTTTGATGGGTAAGTGACCTTTGGGTTCAGTCCCAGCACTTTTGCCCTCTGGAATATCATATTCCATGCCCTTCGATCCCTCAGTGTAGAAGCTGCCAGGTCCTGTGCTATTCTTATTGTGTTTCCACAGCATTGGAATTGTTTCTTCCTGTCTACTTGTAGTATTTTCTCCTTGATCTGGGGATTCTGGAACCTGGCTATAATATTCCTGGGAGTTTTCTTTTTGGGATCTTTTTCAGGAGGTGATCTGTGGATTCTTTCAACCTCTATTTTGCCCTCTGGGTCTAAAAACATCAGGGCAATTTTCCTTGAGAATTTCTTTAAGGATGATTTCTAGGTTCTTTCTTTGATCATGGCTTTCAGGTAGTCCAATAATTTTTAAATTATCTCTCCTGGATCTATTTTCCAGATCAGTGGTTTTTCCCATGAGATATTTCACATTGCCTTCTATTCTTTCATTTGTTTGGATGCTTAACAGCATCTTGATTTCTCATCAAGTCACTAGCTTTCATTTGCTCCAGTCTAACTCTGAAGGAATGAATCTCCTCAGTGAGCTTTTGAGATTCTTTTTCCATCTGCCTTCTATAGTTAATTTGGGTATTTATAATAGTTAAAATAACTTATTTGCTCAAAGTTGTTCTTTTTTTTTTTGAACAAATGCTTTATTAACTTTTGTTTTACATCATTCATTTCCACCAGATTTTGAGTTACAATCATTTTCCCCCCATTATTCCCCTACCCAACCTCCCAGAATAGCAGTCCCACAAGATATCGCTTCCCCCAATCTGCTCTCTCCCATACCTTCTCCCATACCCCCTTCTACTTTTCCATTAGAGGAAGGTGAATCTTTGTGTCCCAATGCCTGCACATCTTATCTCCCCATTACAAGCAAAAGAGTATTAATATTAGTATTTATATATATTTGAAACATTTAATGTTAAGACCTCGAAATTCAGATCCATTTCCTTCCTCCCTTGTCACCCATTCCCTCTTGGGAGATAAGTAATTCAGTACATGTTATACATGTCTGGCTATGCAAAACATTATCATAGTAGATATATTGTACAAGGATGCTTATAATTCCCTCCCACTCATCCCACCCCCCACCTGGTCCATTCCCTACATTATCCTGTCCCTCTTCTATAGTGGGTACTTCTAACCTCCCCTCCCCCCAAGGATGCCCTCCTATCCATCATCCCTCCTCTCATCCCCCTTCCCCCTATCCTGCTGCAGGTTGAGATATCCCATTTAGAATGCATGTCATTCTCTCCCTGAACCAAATTCAATGTGAATGTGGTTTTGCCTTTTCAGCCTTCCTATTCTCCCCCTCTTTTGCAACCACTTCCCCTTGCTTCTTCTACATGGGATAGTTTACCCTACCCTGTCTCTCCCCATCTCCTCTTGCCACTTTCCTCTCTCACCTCATGATTTCATCCCTTGAGTATTCTCCCTTCCCAACAAATTCAACCTATGCCCTCTATCCATATATAACTGTAACTATATACACACATTCATATATGTATTCATATGACCACACACCCTTCTTCCATTATTTTCATAGTGAGAAAGATATCATCAGTCACAGTTATTGCTTTTCCATATAGGAATGTAAATAGTTCAACTTTGATAAGTTCCTTTTCATTTCTTTTCCCTGATTACCTTCTCAGGCATCTCTTGCTTCTTGTGTCTGGATGTCAAAATTTTCTATTCAACTCTCGTTTTTTCCTCAAGAATGCTTGAAAGTCCTCTATTCCACTGAATGACCATATTTTCCCCTGAAACAAAATACTCAGTTTTGCTGGGTAGGTGACCCTTGGGTTCATTCCCAGTTCTTTTGCCCTCTGGAATATCATATTCCATGCCCTTCGATCCCTCAGTGTAGAAGCTGCCAGGTCCTGTGCTATTCTGATTGTGTTTCCACAGCATTGGAATTGTTTCTTCCTGGCTGCTTGGAGTATTTTCTCCTTGATCTGGGGATTCTGCAACCTGGCTGTAATATTCCTGGGATTTTTCTTTTGGGGATCTTTTTCAGGAGGTGATCGGTGGATTCTTTCAATCTCTATTTTGCCCTCTGGATCTAAAACATCAGGGCAGTTTTCCTTGAGAATTTCTTCAAGGGTGATTTCTAGGTTCTTTCTTTGATCATGGCTTTCGGGTAGTCCAATAATTTTTAAATTCTCTCTCCTGGACCTATTTTCCAGGTCAGTGGTTTTTCCCATGAGATATTTCACATTGCCTTCTATTCTTTCATTTGTTTGGATGCTTAACAGCATCTTGATTTCTCATAAAGTCATTAGCTTCCATTTGCTCCAGTCTCACTCTGAAGGACTGAATCTCCTCAGTGAACTTTTGAGATTCTTTTTCCATCTGGCAAATTCGACTTTTTAAGGCATTCTTCTCCTCATTGCCCTTTTGGGCCTCCTTTGCCATTTGAGTTACTCTATTTTTTAAAGTGTTGTTTTCCTCAGTCAGGCTGTTGACCCTTATTTCATACTTTCCTGCATCCTTCTCATTTCTCTTTCCAATTTGTCCTCCACTTCTCTTATTTGATTTTTAAAGTCCTTCTTAAGGTCCTCTATGGCCTGCAACCCACTCATGTTTTCCCCTGGGGCTTTTGGGGCAGGACTTCTGACCTCACAGTCCTTTTCCCACTCTATGCCCCCAAAATAGGAGTCTAGGGTTGCATTTTTCTGTTTCCTTTGCCTTGGCATGTTGCCACTTAATTACTTGACTTTTGGGCTTGTTGCCACACTATGGCTTTAGGGCCAGATAGAAGAATTTTCGTTCCGAACGTGTGGGGCGCAACTTCCGTTTCTGGCAAGCTGGAAACCCACCCACGACTTCCACCCTAGATCACAATCCAGATCCAGGGAGGTTAAAGCAAGAGCAATTACCCCCCAAGACTGATCGCTGGATCTCCCTACAATTCGCAGGCCGGGAGCTGGAGCTGCCTGTGAACACTACAAAATGGAATGTCTCCTCAGCAGCTTCTAGCCCCCAGGGGAGGGAGCCAACGCATTCCCCAAATACCGGTCCCAAAGTCCATAGGACACTAACCTCTCACTTTGTCCTAGGCAAGTCTATGTTGATAATTCTGGAATTGCCACAGCTCCTGGTGTTCTGGGGTTCCTCCATCCGGCTGCTGGCCCTGGTGCCCTGGGGCTAAAACCTCGGCTCAGGGGGACCTGGGCTCGGCTTGGCTTCTGCGCTCTGCGCTCTGCACACTGCCAGGTCCCAGACCACTGCACTGGTCCTTCCTGCAGGGCTGCTGGGCTGTCCTCAGCGGGAGGTTAGCTTCTCTGTGTCATTCTGTGGGTGCTGGTGCTCCAGAAGTTGTTCAGAGTCCCCTTTTACATAGTTTGGGGGGAGTCTGGGGGCAGAGAGGCTTGGAAGAGCTGTTTCTAACTCCGCCATCTTGGCTCCGCCCTCAAAGTTATTCTTAAAGCAATATTGTTTTTACTGTATACAATGTTCTCTCTGTTCTGTTCATTTCACTCTTCATTATTTTGTGAAAGTCTTTCCACTTTTTTTTTTCAAAAATTGTCAAGTTCATCATTTCTCATGGTGTGGTAGTATTCCATCATGATCATACATCACAATTTGATCAGTCATTCCCCAATTTATGGGTGGACCTGCAATGTCCAGTTCTTTGTCACCACATAAGTTTGTGTGTATGTGTGAATATGTGTGTATGTGTGAATGCATGTATGTGTGCGTATGTGTGTGGGATTTTATTTCATGCCCCCCATGTCCAGTGCTTAGTAACTCTCTTCTCAAAGGAACCATTCTTTACATAGACTGTCTTAAATGTCTAAGGGCAACTTTAACCCAACACCTTAAAACTGCCCACAAATTCTTGGAACCCTCCATCTCTAAAATGGGGTACTTGTATATTCTTGAAGCCTTTGTTCTCTTGCAACCTCTTATTCCTACACAAAATATTCAAGCAAATTTTCACTCCCTTCTATTTTGTACTTTTTTGCAATGAAGTCACACAATAGATAAGTGAACATAAATTTAATTTTGAAGCATATTCTGATATTCTTTATAGTTTATCTATGGCTCCTCATCCTTTGTCAATATGGTGGTACTAATGCTGCAATTGTCCTCAGGGCAGTCTTTTGACAAATTCTTCTCATGAGCACAGCAATAGGAAAAGTCCATAAAATGCTGATTCTTGTGAGTTTTGGCTCTAGAAGAAAAGAATTTCCATGAACTGCAGAGTAGAGACTTCCTTTTGCCTTCTCCTGTCATGATTTGCAAGAATCCCAAGATCCTTTGACTTACAGCATGCTGCCTTCTTGCTGGCCACTGGCTAGGCATCTCCCATTTCAGGCAGTCACAGTTAAGGTCGTGTTTTAGTGGCCTTTCCTCCTTCTCTGTTCTTTGGCCACCATCTTGGCCTAAGTGGAAAAGGACTCTTCATACAGGACTGAGCACCAATTTGTATTTCTTTGACTGATGGTTTGTCATCACCAAAGAATTCATCACCAAATAGACAAACTCTCTATATTTAGCTAGGCGGGTCCATAGAAAGTAGACATAGTCTGCTTCTAGTCCTGTCTCCCAGACACCATGCCAGTGTAGGTTTACTTGCTTACTATCATTATTATTATTATTAATTATGGTGGGAGACAAAAATCGGTGTCTAGGGACATGTTGCCTAATCCCATTCCCTCATTTTGTAAAGAAGGAAACCAAGACCCAAATTATTGACTGATTTGATGCAATGGGGAAATGACTAGTAAGTATGAGAGCCAGAATCCAACCTACATCCTCTAATTATAAACCAAGTGGGTTTAAGAACAAAACAAAACAAAACAAAAGAGCAGCCCAGAGAGCTCTAAGATTCACCAGCCTGGTAAACAGTAACTGGTCCAGTTAATAGCTCCTTTCTGCTAGCTCCAGGATGTCATGGAAAACCATAAGAATGAAGTGGGTGAGTCCCCTAATCCAGGGGCAATCATTCTCAATTAGGTTTTTGATCTGTAATCTTTTCCCAAAATTTATTTTTAAGCTTAAGTTGTACATGGGGCCATTTGAAAACAGTTTGACTTTTATTGGAGAAAAAATCCAGGCACATTTGTGAAAATCCATAGAACAAAATCGATGTGAGATGAATTCAAGGCAAACAATCTTACTTAAAGCTCAGAGAAAATGAGAAAAAACCGAGAGTTATATTAATTTCTATTTGAGCAGTAGGTTTTTCTGCTGAAATCCTTCATTCGTTGGCTCACTTTAGAAGCTCTGATAAAGAGTAGAGGAGTTAGAATTCTGAGCTCAAATCAAGAATCTCAGTTTTAAATACATGAGAAGCAGCAAAGGATCCAGGAAACATGGATCTGCTCTGAGTTACCTCTTGTGGGTTTGTTTTGTTTCCCCAGGGTTGGAATTTGGGGTGGAGAGAGATTCTAGTGAAGAGAAAATGACAGCAAATGCCTCTGCTTTGAAAAGACTGGCATAAGTTCTGTTGGAGCTAGGAGAGGCTCAGAGGGCAGTAAATTTGGTTAACTCATTTTGCAAATGAGTAACCTGCAGCTATTTTTCTTCCTCTTCAATTCTAGGCAAGAGCTTAAGTGTAGAAGTATAATAGCCCTCTTGTGGGGCTATTAGTCCTACAATAGCTACTTGTAAGGCATAGATTTGAAGTTAAAAGGATCTTCAGAGGTCATCACTCCAATCTCCTCAATTTAACAGTGGAGGAAACTGAGGCAGAGAAGAGTTAAATGACTTGCTCAAGGTCACACTGATAGTATGAATCAAAGTGGGAAATGCACCCAAAGCCACTACTCTTTCTTGTGTACCATGAAGCTTGAGTCACTGTGGTACACTTACTAATTAGCCTTCTTTAGAAGCACTCTAGCCTAAAATGCCTAATCCCTACTCTGAATCCCTAAAGCATTCAGTAGCTAAATCACTTACTTAACCAGAATCAAGTAAAATTTAGTGATATCTCTTCTACTTTGCTCTAAGCCGTGATTCACTCTGTAGAGCTCTGCACCAGAGCCTGTACTTGGCTGTGCCACTGGCCAGATTAGTAGGGCTCTCAGGGAGCATCCTCTCTGGTAGGTCCTACA
This sequence comes from Gymnobelideus leadbeateri, assembly GCA_011680675.1. Taxonomy (NCBI): domain Eukaryota; kingdom Metazoa; phylum Chordata; class Mammalia; order Diprotodontia; family Petauridae; genus Gymnobelideus; species Gymnobelideus leadbeateri. Next base: position 407,185 of record WOXC01011030.1, on the reverse strand, counting down.
AGCTGCAGAGAGCTGAGCCCAGTCACCTGAGTCTATTGTAGCCATAACCCAGGGAATCTTTAAGCCACAAAACAACAACAGCAACCTCGAAGACCATGTTCTAAATCTCAGAGGGGATGGCTCTGACCTGTATAAATGGCAAACTTCCCAAATAAAAAAAGAATAAGGGATCATTTATGTGCTACAGCGCATCCTCCCAGACTGACTAGGGATGCATGTGCAGAGGGCCTCCCTGCATCTCCAGCCATGCCTACATTGGTGCCTTGCATATTATGAAGTGATCAATGAATTAATTGCAGGCATCAATTGATTGCAGGGATGGAAGGGTGACTGTCACCCTTCTCTTCAGACTCCTTTCACGGGGCTGGTCCATCCAGGTGTGAGGTAGCATTTAGGGCAGTTTGGAGAATCAGGAGTAACCTTTACTCACAAGGAAGACAAAACCCGGGATTCCTCTGAGGGTTTGACAAAGTAGGACAATCCACGTGCCACTCCTCGGGATGCTAAGAACACGCTATGATGATGTCCCTGACATTGAAATCTGAGACAGAAAAGAGCTGGCACCTCACCTCACTGGCTCCAAAATCAGGCCTGAACTCAAGCTTAGCAGTGTGGCCTTGGGATGGATTTTAAAGTGCTCCCCACTGGGGCTGCAGGGGGTGGGGGGGGTGGAGCACGGCCCTACTGGATGCACTGCCATATGCTGAGACAAAACACAAAGGGGCTGCAAGGTCTCTGCCCTCACATGCTACTTCCCCACTGCTCTGCCTGTCTTTGTCCTCATATCATGTCCTCCTACCTGAGCCCCTTGGTGTATGTGATTCAATTCAGGTTTTGTTTTGTTGTTTTTTTTTTTTTCATTCAATTCAGTAAGGTTTAACAAATATTGAGATGTGTGCTACACATCTGCTGCTGTGCAAATTCCTGAGAGTAGAAGGACAGATATGAAGGTTCCTTCCCCTCTGCTATGTGTGCGGCAGTGGGAAATAGACCAGGTGCACAAAGAAATAAAAAATAATGAAAGGAAATCTGAGAGGAAAAGAGAGTACCAAGGACTGGGAGGATGAGGACCCCACAGTCAGTCAATTAACCAATTACTTTGATTAAGTTAGGGCAGCCACTATCCTCAAGGAATGTGTGTTCTATGGGGGCTCATCATGATCACACAGAAGTACAAACATTACCCAGGAACCACATTCAAATTGAATAGAGAGGCAGGGAGTACCTGGGTGACAAGAACAAGGTCCATGTAGCAGGATGCTTAGCTGAGCTTTGGAGGGGCTGGGGACTCTGAGAGCCAGAGACCAGGAAGGAGATCCTTCCTGCTGGGTCAGCAACTTGTGCAAAGGCACGAAGTTGGGGATCATTCCGGTGTGTGTAGAGGGGAATGGGAGGAAATAAGATTGGGAGCATATGGGAAACATTCTGAAGGGCCCTTCCTAGCAGGCATCATCTTCATTCCATGCCTTGCTGGACTTTCCAAGCTCCAAAAGACTGAGGGATTATTTGTCCAGCCCTTTCATTTCACAAATAAGGAAATTGAGGCCCAGTGGGGGGAGGGGAGCTGCCTCAAGTCAGAGATTGAGCATTTAGGGCAGTCTCCTGCCTCCCACTCAGACCCACTCCCCTCTGTACCTTAGGCTTCCCTGAACTCAGCTGTGACTGCCCTCTGCCCCCGTCATCTGGCTTTACTCTCCTGTGGCCCGGAGGACAATGGGGAGGGACAGGACACGTGGCCGGTCATCCTTCTGTACCTAAGGGGGTAGGGCAGACACCTTGCTGTTTTCCTTTCAAGCTCTCGAGGCTCCTAACTGCTGGCTGAAAGTGCTTTTGAGTCGTTAAACAGTACATTTCGCCCACAAGTGAGTATATAACCGCTGTAAATAATGCACACATACTTCAGCTCTCTCTTAGCTTAGCTTGACTTTTCTTACAGAACCCAATTTATTAACACTTTTTTTTATTGGCAATGGAAGTAAATCAATACCCAACATTGTCTGGAAAGCATTCAGCTCCTCCTAGTGGCTGCTCCATTACATCCAGGCTTTAAACAGAAATCAGACTTCCAAATCTGAAGCAGGTCCTGAGCACGAGATCTCCATCTCAGCAACAGTTTACCAAATCCTCCAGAGTCTGAAGCTTGAGGAGGCTTCAAGGATGGGGAAAAACGTAGCCAAAAATAAACAGAAGGAGCTCATGAGGCCAACACACGGGTGTAAGTGGTGAGGCTGGGAGGTAGTCACCCCTCATTTAAACATGCTGATATCTCTCAGAGGAGGCTTTCCCAACAGGAGATTTTACCTGTGCCCTCAGCCATTTTAGCTGCATTTTAGCACATCCCAACAAAGTTCAAAGGGAAAAACTAAATGTTGCCTGGGTAATGAGAACAAAAGCCCACGAGTCCTCCACTGAGAAGTCAGCCTCCTCAATGAAAGGTTAAGCCAACATGGGGCCTCTTTTCTGAATGGGGCAGTGATGATCTTCCAGGCCTGAAGGGAGGCTGTGTGCTCCTGGAGACAAACCACACAGGACACATGGTGACACTCAGACGTCTCCCTGGAGGAGGCACGTGCTGGTAGAAGGGGAGATCTGGGTCTGAATGCTCCGATGTGCAAGCTTGGGCATCTGCTCTGCTCAGGGCATGCCAAGAACTGCAGGTGTCTGAATGCCAGTTGTGCACTTAGCATGATGAGGCCTGATCGAGACAAATCATCTTTTGGAAGGGACAAATGCTCTCAAACACCCTCAATCGGAGGTCCTTTCCAGCTCCCCCATTCTATGAGGCCAACCATCCTCTCACTCCCCCTCTCCCTGGGTCTCTTAGCTTTTGTTGTTGGAGGGAATGAATGGGAAAGGAAGGAGAAGCTAGACATGAAAACTGCCTTGTCTGCACAAACAGGAGGAGGCAATGCAGCCCACCAGAGGTAGAGACTTGCCATGGCGGCTGCTGTCTCTTAAATTCAGGGGAGGAGGATTCAGTAGCATATTATAAAGAGAACTCAGGCTATGTAGAGGAAACTGAACTTTCATTACAGAGATGGACTTTACTCAAAATGAATTCTCCCCATGGTGAGAAAGGGCTAAGGCTGGCTTGTGTGTTGTGTCCTCTCATGGGGCAGTATATGACTGTTCAGCCCAGAGAGGGGCTTCAGTCAGGGCATGGTGAACATGAGCCTATCTGAGATCACGTTCAACAGTTTCTATATGCCTTGTGGCCATAGGAGCCTGTGAATTCCCTGCCCCTCTACTCCAAGTCCATAGCATCCTAAGAAAATGCTAAGAACATATGTAACCATGAGAAATTTGAGTCAGCCTACATATAGATGTTTTTATTCATTGGTATGCCAGCAACATAAGATTTAGACTAGGTCTGTATACAAATTACTTTCTATTCCTTTCTTAAACTAATCATACCTCAATGAGGTAAATGTTATGAAACTGTATCTTTCCTCCTATAATCGTCATTTCTATTGCCCTGTCTCCATATTTGAGAGAAGACCTAAAACCACGCAAGTCAGCACTTGGTTGGAAAAGCAAGATTTGAAGACATAGCTCAGATTCATATCTCTTTTTTTTTTCTTTTTGCTTTTTGGAGGGGGGAAGGTAGGGCAATTGGATTAAATGACTTACCCAAGGTCACACGGTTATAGTGTGTGTGTGTGTGTGTGTGTGTGTGTGTGTGTGTGTGTGTGTGTTAAGTGTCTGAGGCCAGATTTGAACTCAGGTCTTCCTGACTGCAGGGCCAGTGCTCTATTCACTGCACCACCTAGCCGCCCCCTCATATCTCTTTTCAAACAGAATAATTCAGGAACAGCCCCATTATCATAGGAGATTAAAATTAAAATTGTAATCAGACTATAACTTGGAGCAGAAAATAACAGGAATTCAGTAACATCCCAGTCTTCTGGCTGCTACCTCTTTTTCTCCACTGACCTGGCCACCACTCTACCTGAGAATTTTATTTTCTCTAGACTTTTAAATGCTGTCCTGGTCTCTGCTCTCTCTCCTCTTTAATTCACCCTCCAAAGTGTTGTTCAAATGATGTTGCTAATTACATGGTGGATTACACTTCCCCATTCAGAATAATTCAGTGACTCCCTATTCTTTTTAGGAGAAAATCAAACTTCTTTAGATTTCTTTTCAAGGTCCTGGAAAGTCATGCTCCCATCCAATACTGCAGCTTTATTTCACCTAGTGACACTTTCTAACCTCTAATATTTAGCCACACTGTACATGTAATGATGCCACAATCTAAATGCTGTCTGCTATCTCCCTACATTTGCATACTCTCCAAGTGAGGAGAAAAGCCCTTCCTTCCCTCCATCCATCTTCAAGGACTAGTTCAAGTGCCACTTCCTTTCTTCTAAGGCACCTTCAGTGATCTCCACCTACCCCTTATCTGAAGATGTTCTATCACTATTTAGTCATATTTTCCCTTAGCCCTTTTTCTAGAATATTCTCTTGCCCCACTTGACTCTAGTTTGTGTAGATGGTCTACCCTGATCCTACTTCTGCTAGATTTTAAGCAGCCTGACTGAGGAGATCAAGGCCAGTTCTCACCTCTTTACCCACCATGGGCAATGATGCCACACTGGGGAATGGAGGTGACACTTGGCTTTTAGAGTCTCTGCCAGCAAAGCCCAAGCACTCAGACATACGTCCATGCTGTAGAGTTGTCTGGTTCAATCTCAGGAATAGATGACATCTATTTTCTGAGAAACAGCCTACGTAAGTATGAGAGGATCATCACTGAAGCTGTGATTTGGTGACAAATTCTTAAGCCATAAAGCCATGAAAAAATACACAACGCCCTTCAATCTGTGCAAACTACTCTGGTTTGGGCAGTAAGTCATAGTGTGAATAGGGAAAAAACAATTAACCATGTCAGGCCTCCTCTAAACATTAGCTCAGTGAATGTTACTGTAAATGTTAGGATTCCATTCTGTGTCCACTGTGGACATACTCCAGAGAAAAAAGAATTTTTCCAATCTTGACATCCTCATTACATTAAAAAAAAAATAAGAGTAGGAGTACTGGCAGCCCAGAATGGTACTTCTGAGGTCCTCCTTAGAAAGGCAAATGACAGGCTCAGTTGAATGGGTTTGATGGTTTGTCTATAAGCAAATGGTGCATTGTTTATGGAGAATTCTGTTCTCATTCTTCAGTCTGAATATTTGTGACAAAATGGTCACAAAGAACCCCACACTCCATGAGCCATCGTTTGGCATAGAGGATAGAAAGAGGGCCATCTGACTAAGACCAGAGTAAGACCATACACATGAAATCTAGAGGCTTGTCCATCTGCCAATCTGAAGGCCCTTCCACCTTGATCTCTATGCTGCTATGAATTCTTGACATCAATGAAAAGCCAACTTTGTAGAAGGGCAGTGATGGGTATATTCCAAAAACTTGGTTCAGAATTAAGAAATAAAAGAAGATAAAGGCTTGGAGATTCTGCAGAACAGTCACCCGATATACCTTAGTCAAGAAAAGGCTTGGGAGATAAGATTCCAGTCAGATAGAAAATGAAATTGACTATATTTAATAGTCCAGAAATAGTTAGTTACCAAAGTGTATCATTTTAAAGTTAGTTTGTTTGATTGTAGTCTAAGATACTGTTACAGAAAAAAAAATGAAAATTAGAAGAAAAAACTTATTAAGAAGATGTGGAGCACACATGGAATACTAGTACAACCCGACACATTCAAACAAAATGTTAATGGCAAAAAAAATAGATAAATAAAAGGACAGACACCGATAAAAACTGGCACCAGAGAGGTGTGGATGACTTCCAACATTGTGGAGACAACAGCCTAGAAACTACCTCAGCCAACAAACACTTCAGTTTCTTGCTAAGTGGAGAGATACAGCAGCCAAGAGTAAGGCTTTTTTAAGGATATAAATGCATTTGCAAATTCTCACAGAGGAAGATGTAAGGTGATTATTAGCAATATCCTCTCACAAAAACATTAAGCAATCAGGGGAGAAGAATTTAAAGAGATCCAAACAAGGGTTTCCCATTAGAATTTACTTATAGTGGTAGTAGATAATGAAGTAAGGGAACCCCCAAGATGAAGACTAGGTAGAAGGAAAAAGAGGAAGGGAAGGAGGAGGAGACAAATTGTGGGTGCATTGGATGCTTCCTGAACTTACTAGTCAGGGGCTTCCAATGGAGAGCACACACAGAAAGCTGAGCTCCAACAGGGAAGCATTCGGCCTCAGTGGTACTTTCTGCATTTTCTTTATCCATTTCAGGTTTCCACAAGATATATAATGTAAAATTTTGTCAGGAGCTATAATTATGCAAAAATAAAGTTAAGAATAACAGATTATAATAATTTAATAATAACATAAATACTGATAAAGTGAAATAAATAATAAGTGCTCATTAATGTTAACAAACGTTTTAATTAGAAAATGAGAATTCAATGCTAAGGGATGGCATCTTGTCTGCCTCTTAGTCACATTGTCAGAATTCCTGATACCATCTTGACTAGTTTTCCCCAATTCTATTATTTGTGAAATACTTTGGGTTTTGTTTCTTTGTTGTTGTTGTTGTTTTTTCTTTCAGTATTTGGTTTCTTTTCATATTCAAAGTAGGACATGGGTGGGGGAAGGCTAAAGGTGCTTCTCATCTAAGCCAGTAGACACATGCATACAGAGAGGCCCACTGCCCTTTGCTTGCAAGAGCCCACTCTACATCAGCCTAGCAACAAGCACTTCCCAGGGTTACAGAATTGGAGAATTACAGAATGTGGAGACCTCCACAGCTGTCATGTCCAGCCCATACATGGAAAACAACCCCATTCTAAATATCCTTTTTTGGTTAAATCGTATTTTTTCCATTACATGTAAAGATAATTTTCAACAATCATTTTTATAAGATTTTGAGTTGCAAATTTTTTCTCCCTCTCTCCCATCCTCCCTCCCCAACATGGTGAACAATCTGATATAGGTTATACAAGTGCAATCATGTAAACATACTTCCACATTAGTCATGTTATGAAAGAAGAAACAGAACAAAAAGGAAAAGCCATCAAAAACAAAACACAGAGAAAACAATATATTTTGATCTGCATTCAGACTCCATAGTTCTTTCTCTGGATGTGGATGGCATTTTCTATCATAAGTCTCTCTTACTTGGCTTGGATCATAGTATTGCTGAGAAGAACTAAGTCTATCAGAGTTGATCATTGCACCACATTGCTGTTACTGTGTATTGTGTTCTCCTGGTTTGGCTTATTTCACTCAGCATCAGTTCAGGAAAGTCTTTCCAGATTTTTCTGAAATCTTTCTGCCCATCATTTCTTATAGCACAATAGTATCCCATTACTTCCTTATACCACAACTTGTTCAGTCATTCGCTAATTGAAGGTCATCCTCTCAATTTCCAATTCGAGACCACCACAAAAAGAGCTGCTATAAACATTTTTGTACATAAGGCCATATTTCCATTGTCATGATCTTTTGGGGATACAGACATAATAGTGGCATTGCTGGGCCAAAGGGTATGCACAGTTTTATTGCCTTTTGGGAAAAATTCCAAATTGTTCTCCAGAATAGTTAGATCAGTTCACAACTCCACCAACAATGCATTCTGACTGTAACATCCCTGACAAATTGTCATCCAGCATTTGCTTGGAGCAGCTAGGTAATTCTGTAGTGTATAAGTGCCAGACTTAGAGTCAGGAAGACTCCATCTTCATGAGTTCAAATCTGCCCTCAGACACTGACTAGCTGGGCGTGTCATTAACCCTGTTTGCCTTGGTTCCCTCATCTGCAAAATGAGCTGGAGAAAAAAGTGTCAAGCCACTCTAGTATTTTTGCCAAGAAAACTCCAAATGGGACCATGAAGAATCAGACATAACTGAAATGACTGAAAAATAACAACATTTGCTTGGTGGGAGAACCAACATCCATTATCTAAAGTGTCTCCTGGGAGACTGACATTATGCTAGGTTCTGAGAATACAAAAAAATGTGAAATAGTTTCTGCCCTCAAGAAATTGACTTTTATTTGAGGAGGAAACATTTACACACATGACTATTGAGAGATATGGACAATAACTGCATGTCAAAGGAGGGGTCCTAGCATCACTTCCTTAAAAAGGTTCTACCTGGGACCTTGTTCCAAATGTACATTTCCAATCATCATGTAGGGAAACTCTAGAAACTAAAGGGAAGGAATAGTTTGGTTTGGTTTTTAATTGAGGGAATTGTGGTGGTTGAGTGAACTTCACTTGACTCCATCTTGGGACTCGGTTCTGGAGCCAGCCTAGCTCTCTTTCTATTCAATTATGTGCCCAGTCCAAAGTCTGTCCTGTGAGAAAAGTTTATTCAATTGTGGGAATTGGGAGAAAGCCTTATTGCATTGTTTGAACACAGCCCTGTGTGACTGGGAACCTGGACCTACCCGGCTTAGAGAGTCCTAAATAAGGATGTCAGTTCTGCTGACCAAAAGCCCCATCACACCCAGAGCCTGAGGGGAGGAGCCTTCTCATAACTGCACACCTCAAGTGACCCATATGTGTTATCTGAAAACTGGCACCACACTCATCAATCCATGGCTATTCCTTTGTTCCTTTGATTATTTACAGACTCTTGGGCAAGGGGACACCTCTTTTCTGAATACAGAGAACTGCACCTGTTTGCTATTTCCTCTCAACTCAGAAAGCCCCTAATCTTTCAGCAAATTAGAAATCAGTCTAGGGAATGTCGTATTGTTTCCTTTTAACTGATTACTTTTATTTGAGTAATTTTTTAATGTATAAAAATCAGTTTCACCCTGTATTCAGGATGCAGGCCTAAGCTGAGGAGTTCTCGTCCCAATTTGTTGGGCAATCACCACGCATTACATAATAAACTGATATGCTCAGAAGATTGAAGCTTTATTTCAGCAGTCATCTTTCACCTGTGACAGAATATTTCATTTTCCCAGGATGAGTATAAGGTAAATAGGAAACCAGGCATGCTTTGAATTGTTGAAGGCCTTGAGTGCTGGAAAGAATATGTTCCTTTTCGGTAGACAGTGAGGAGTGGTCAATGAAGTTTCCTTTGACTGCTCCAAGTCCTGCTATCTATGACCAAATAGAACAAGTCAAATCCTTCCATGCGTGGGTTCTTCAAGTAAGGATCATTGCAGTTCATATTTCCAAAGGACCTTATGTTTCACTAAGCACACATTATCTCAAGAGACTCCTTGGAGGTAGTCATCATTGACCTTCTCCCCCTAGGCTTCTCTCCTCAAAACCAGCTGTCTCCAGCTCCTTGAGATGTCCCTCACATCTCTTGAATGTGAGGCCCTTCCCCATGCTGATTGCCCTCCCTTGAGCATTCTTCAGTTAATGAAGAATATTCCCAAGAGAGAAGGGAGAGCCCCTGCGCTGAGTCAGGCTAAATCACACTTCCATGAGTTATCTGTGATGCTCCTTTTCCCCATCAATTTCTCTACAACTTAAACATCATAAATCTTCAGGGATTTTACAAGGAACACTCTTGCAGCCTCAAGTCTGATTTTTTTATCTGATTATTCACAGCTTGCTAATTTGTAATTGGACTTTTACAACTTGAAACCCTCCAGATTTCAGAAAAAAACTAATTTATTTTTTTCTTGGATTAATTATGGTATTCACACCCAAAACAGAGGGAGATGGCTTCTAGTGGGTTTGGTTCAGTGCTCTGGAAGTAATAACAACATATTATTGATTGCCTAATGAAAAGCCCCAGGCCCCCACGCGTCCGCCAGGTCTGGGCAAGGAGACAAAGCCCCTTCTCTTCCCAAGGACGAGATCCCCTGCCACCCGACATGGAGTGGGGCTGCTGTAGACCAAGTGGGCTTCTAGATTGTGTTAAGGGTCCCCACTGGGCCCAGGGCAAGGTGTCCTTCTGCTTCCTCTCCCTGTGGACATCCCCATTGCTTCTAATTTAGCTTAAGATCGTCAGAATTAATTATGATTGAGCGCTATTAAAGCTGAAACAAAGCCAAAGGTGAACACTGCCCCACACGCATCCCTTGGGCTCTTTGTCCGAATCCAGAGAGGAGGGGGCTCGGGCTCATCTCCTCCTGGCCAGAGGCAGAACCAGGCAACCAGAGGCTTCTTGGTCTCACAGCGGGGACAGGAGCAAAGAGCCACAGCCAGGAGTAGCTTAGCTCTTGAGTCACCCTTAAATCAACAGCAATGAAGAGTGGGGGCCTGTGCTATGATGGGGAGAGAGCAGGCCATGGGGCCAGAGGACACCCGGGATCAAGTTCTCCACCTCACTGTGTGCACTTCAGAGGCTTACAGCTCTAGGACCCTGAGCAAGCCATGTGCCCACATCCCTCAGCTCCCTCATCTGTACAATGGAATTGATGATGGTGTCCACCTCCCATGGTTGTGAGAATGCAACGAGGTCATCTTTGGAAAGCAGCGTAGAGACATTAGGACTATTATTGTTATTGCTTATTGATTTTCCAGTGTCGGTTACTGCTCTAGAGTGCCACCAAATCAGACTAATTACTGCTCCCCTTTCCCTACTGGATGCCCTTAAAATATTGACTAACAAAGCAGAAGAAAACAGACTTGCAGAGCATTGCTACATAGAAGGGGCCAGAACCACTCTTGATTTTGAGGGATTTTGCCTTTGAAAGCTGAATGCCTGTTTTTTGGCTTACCGGCATAAGGAATGGGGGTTGTCCTAAGATTTCTCTGGAATGAGGAGCTCCTGCTCCCAGTGAAGGTCAGTCCCTTCTCTTCAAAGCAGATCTTTAGAGAGTTGCCATGAGCACAGAGAGGTGAGTGACTTGTGCAGGGTCACACAGCCAGTATGCACCAGAAGGAAGACATAAATCCAGGTCTTTCTGATCCTATTCACTGAGTAACATAAAGGAATGGAGAAAATAAAGGTTCTTTTCTAGGTGGCCCAGGAAATAGAGGGCTTCGGTCAAGCCTAGAAGCAGGAAAACCTGAATTCAACCCTGCCTCAGACACTTACTAGTTATATGACCCTGGATAAGTCACTTCACTTCAGTTTTCTTATCTGGAAAATGGGAATAATAATAGCACCCACCTTGCAGGGTTGTGATGAGGATGAAATGAGGGAAACATTGCAAAGCACTCTAGCACCAATGCAATATTTATAGCACCCATGATCACAATAAAGACCATGACTACAAGTATCACATGATGTTGGATTGCAAAATATAACAAACTCTCCAGGTAGAGGATAAAACTGAAGCATTTATTCAGACACCAAAAAACCGAATCCCAAAACCAGTAAGCCAACTCCATCATAGTACCAAAGATATTCAAAAGCCATAATAACGCTGAGAGCCACAGCATCCTTCAGCCTTCCCACAAACCAACACGAGATCAATATTTACTCACAAACCTCTCTATCTCTGTGCCTGAGCTTCTCTTTCCCCCACTGTCTGGCTAGCTCTGACCAACTTCCTGTGAGTTCTGCTTCCCTTTAGCAAACTCCTCCCACCACCAGCTCCATGGGATTATTCAGCCTATTAGGTGGCAGAGTTTAGTTTCACAGCAGGGGAGAGGTCTTCAAACTATGCCCAGGTCTATTAAGGGGCAGGGAAGATCTTCAAATTCCTCTTCTCATTACAAGCATTTAGTACAGAGCTGGGCACAGAGCAAGCGCCTGAACATACAAATGTTAGTCGTTGTTGTGATTGTTATTGTTGGTTTAAAACCAAAACCTTCCTGGAATCTCACAAATATAAAACATAGTTTTCACTCTTTTGGTCTATTCAACATACTCCTTCATCTGAGTGTTGGAGAAAGCAGACCCAGAATGTAGGCATGGAGTTGGGCCTGAGCTGGCCTGGTCCTTGAGCGAAGTCCTGATGCTCCACAGATGTTTTCCACCTTGCTCAAGACAGGCTGAGTTCTAGGGAATGGGGGAGGCTCTCATTCCTTGCCCAAAGCACAGACCCTGGTTGTGGCCTGGCTGGTTTCAGAGCCATACAATAGGCCAAAGCTCAAGGCTTACTCTGGCCCTTGGGGACACTTAAGCGACTTCTAGGCCTCTGTGGGTCATAAGATTGGTTACTGCTTGGTGGGTGGACTAACTGCTTTCTGAGGGTCTCACAAACTCTGATATTCTTTAAGTCTATGCTATCTGACCCGGGGTCAGCAAAGTATGGCCTATGGGACAAATCCAGCTCACTGCCCAGTCACTATGCTAAGAATAGTATTTATATACTAAATACAAGTTTACTTCAAAAAATGTAAAGATATAAAAATTATTAGCTCAATGGCTATCCAGAATGGGCAGTGGGCCATATCTGACCCTTGGACTGAGATCCAACCTAAGTAAGTGACTGTCCTGGGGAAGCCAGATTAAAAAGATGTCCCCAGTAAGCATGGAAGTTCTTTGTTTTGTTTTTAAATTGAGCATCTCAGAGAGGAACAGAGAAGAGGATGCGGGGGCTCATGGTGGCACATTTGGGGAAACTCCAATATTTTGTTGGTTGCAGTTGTGTCTTCCCTGAATATGCCAGGGGCCAATGATATTGTTTATTTGAACAAAACAGAATTTTTTTTTCCATTTAATAGACAAGAATAAGGTTCACTTAATGAACATCAGTTGAAAAATATAATTGCAAAGTGTGTGATTCCCACTGATTGTAAATGTCTTAGCTCTTCACCAGAGGCTACAGGCTCACATACACCCCAACATGTGAATCTTAAAGAACTTGACAAGAACAGATGATAGGACCTCTGTTAACCTTGTTGGATGGAGAAAGTCAACTCCAGACAACTCTGAATTATTCGTTATCCCTTTTGTGGAAAAAAAAAGGCTCTTCCTTCCCTCCTTTTCCTCCTTTATATCTGCCCCAGAAGCTAAGCAGGGAATGCTGGAAAAAACCAACAATGAGAGCTGGATAGAAATGTAGAAATCAGCCAGTTATCCATGAAGTCCCAGGGAATCTCAGGGCTGGAAGGGGCCTCAGTGCTATCCAGTCCAGTTCATACCCCAGGAATCTTCACTCACACACATTCCAGATAACGAAGGTCATCTAGGATTTTCTCCAAGGTCACCCGTGAGGATGAGTTCACTACCTCCTGAGGCATGATGGGACAGCTTGAAGTAGTAAATACTTTTTGCCTTCATCTGCCAGTCTGAAATTGTGACTGTTTCTTCCCGATTATGTCCTTAGTAGCAAAATGGAACAAAACGTACCCTTTTTTTCCCCACAATAGTCCTTCAAGTGCTTAAAGACAGCCATGATATTCCCACCACCACCCTGGCCCCAGCTCTTTCCTCCTTGGGTAAAGCAGTTACAGTTTATTAAGTGGATGGTCATGTAGTAGGGATGGGAGGCCCTTCATCCTTCTACATATTCTCTCCTCTCCCATTTTACAGAAGAGAAAGTAACCAAAGGACGTCAGAGACTTTTCCAAGCTTATACTAGAAGGAATGGGTTGAATCAGTTATAGGCTCCTTCACCATATAGGTCACTGAAGGGGAGTCACTGGGGTCTGTGATACAAAATGAGGTGGTTCATTCCTCATTGTCTTGTAAAAATGGCACACCAAGGGTGTCTGTCCCCTTACTGCCCCAATCCTCCTAAAAGGAGCCTAGGGACTCTGTACATCCATGCCATCAATCTTGATTGTTCCCTGGCCTCTCTCCCAGAAAAGGCTCTTTGTCTTCCTGATAAATAGAAATGAATAAAGTGGGCCAGGAGGGCTTCCAGCAGAGAGAGCTCCCCAGTGATGGAGAATAACAGGGGCCAGGCTTCTTGGATTCTGAATGGCAACTGTATGGTTCTGCTGGGGGATAAAAGGACACAGATGACAACAAGGGCAAGGGGAGAAAGATATCAACTTCTGGCAAAGGGAAAATGGAAAACTGAAGACAAGATGACCAGCAAAGAGTGGCAACTTATGGCCAGTGGGGTTCTAGGAGCTATGGGTTAGCATCAATTATGCAAAAGGGATGCTGTGGAAACTGTGTGTAACTGGTTACCCCCAGGGGCACTGGGGGGATAGACACTGACCTTCAGTCCTATTTTCAAATCCTTGCTTTGATTCTTAAAAACCTATAACCTTTATTATGTCTTTATTGCCCTCATTTATGAAATAAAGAACATCTTCAGATTGCATAGTCAAGTTTCCTTCCAATCAGTCAGTCAACTAGCATTGGCATCATTAAACACCTCCTGTGTTTTCCCCCCACCTCTTGCTTATTTGTCCCAAGGCCGTATTTCCCAAAGCTGGTGGTCATTTCTGGGAGGTCAAAAATGTTGGGTTTTGGTTTTTTTTTTTGTTTGTTTGTTTTTGTGCCTGTTGTGAGATGGAATATTCTCTAAGACAGAGAGACTTGTCTTGAAGAAAGAACTTTGTAAACTCTTAAACTCCATAGAAAAGTGAGGAATTAGTTATTCAATAGAAAGAAAGGAACAATTTCTAGATTAAATTAGTCACCTATCAAGGTTTTATCAGAAGAGGGATGGAGTAAAAAAATCAGTCTGCCAGCAGAATGGGTTAAGCCCTTACAATATGAGAGGCACCTGCTAAGCTTTAGAGACACAAAGAAAGGCAAATCCCAGGCTCCTTCCCTCAGGGAGCTCACAGTCTAATGGGGGAATATAATATACCTCAAACCAGGTATATATAATAAATGTGTGTATAGGTATATATGTGTGCATTTGCAAATACACGTACACATATATACATATGTGCATATACACACATGGATATATGTATATTGTGGGCATATACATATACATCTAAAATACATATATGTATAAAATACATATACATACATATACATAAACATGCATGCATATATATATATATATATATGTATATACATTGAGCACACAGTAAAAGGATGGCAGTCTTTGAGAGGCTGGCACTAGGAGCCAGGGGGGCTAGGAAGGAGCCCTCTACAATGTGGGGGATTGAGCAGAGAGGATGTAAACCAGGCACATGCTTATTAGGAGATTTGATTTATCTATACATATATATATATATATATATATATATATATATATATATATATACACACACACACACACACACATATATATATACACACACACATATATATATATACACACACATATATACATATATACACACACATAGACATAGATATAGATATAGATATATCATAATGCCCTTGAATGGGCTGCTTCAGTTTCACAAAGTGCCTGTTACTATATCTCTAGAACCTCATCTCACCCTCACAATCAACCAGTCAACAGATTAGGTACAGACCCCCTGGGAAGCAGGTGTGATGCCTAGCCCCATTTTACAGATTGGTAAACTAGAGAACTTAGAAAACAGAAGCTGGAGCAGCAGGTACAGTGATCGTAGTCACTGGCAAAGACTTTGCATGAAGATGTATATGATATGTAAACAGGATGAAAAAGAAAGAACATTGTGTGGCCACAGAAAAGTCACTTAAGGTTTCTGAGTCTCAGTTCCATTATCTGATCAGATTCTTCTCAGGATTGTGAGAAAAACCTATTTTATGTCTTGAATAATTGTAGAAAGGGGAATTATTATTGTCCTCATTCATATTATGTCCCTTTTAATTCATGAGTTGAGCTACCTGGCTCACCTTCAGGGCAATGGAGCAAGGCAAGAGGAGTGTGGAGAGGCTAGATCATGTTACCACTGATGACTTGAATAAGGATTTATCCTTGTCATTAAAGAGGAGAGGACAAGGTCCACAGTGAGCGTGAGCTCTGTCAATTCCCACAACATGCTAAGATATCTAGGAAGGAGAAAAAGCAGCACAAAGTGGAACCACCAAGGAGAATCAACAATACACCATGAACAAGTGCTACCCAAGTAAAAAAGGGAGAGGTGGGCTGAGATCTGGCCCCTAGGGCAATAGGGACTGCATGGATCCATCAAAAGATGTCTTGTTATTCATAGGACATCATGAGATATGGGAAGGCTGACACTCCAGGAGCTGATATTCAAGGTATTATGTATTAACCTGACATTGATCAAGGTAATTTGGGGGGAGGGGGCGGGGATAACTTATTCAGAGCTGTGCCTGACTCCTAGACTGGAGATCAGATGAAATGCTTCCCTTAAGCCCCAGGTAACAGACTTCTATTTGAGAAGAGCAAGATTTATATGTAGTAAATACAACCATCATTTTGGAAATGTCACAGCCTAGACTATGTTTTACTCCTTAAAAAAAAAGTCACTGTGCTTTCTGGCCACATATTTCCCCAAATTATAGTCATTCCCAAAGACTTTTGCTTAAACAAAATATAAACCAGGAGTCTGGTAAATAAACCCTTTGCTCTTAGTAAACATGCTCAAGTTTTTTGGGGTTTTTTTTGTGATTAAATCTTGAATTGCTCCCTGTTTTTTTCAGGCTGCATAAAAGAGAGATTTGAAATCAATGTGCCTTTAAGCTTCCAAGAGCAGAACAGTGGACAAACCCAGCTCTGAGCTGCCCTGAGCAGTCAGTCAGTCCCAGCATGGCTGATTTCCTTCATCCTAGTGCCATCCTGCCCTCTTTTCTCCTTCTCCCTTCTTTCTTTTTCATGTTCTTTCTCTCTATCTCCCTACACCACAATCCCAAATAACTGAAGCTTACTTCCTCTAGCAATAACACTTTCACACTGTGACAAATCAGTGAGCTCTGTTCAGTTCTGAAGATTCCAATCTGCTCAGGTCTTGGGGTCCTCCCATAAAAGTGTTATAACAGTCATCTCCTTGAGGCAGCTGAGGCTCTCCAGATGCAATTGGTTAACCTTTCACAGGTAAAAGTCTAGCCTCTCAGGACATGGCAGGTGACAAGGAGAGCTTGAAAACATTGAAAAATTCAATGTAGCTTGTGTCCTTTGCATTCCATGCATTGAACTTTACTGACTGACACAGCCTGTGTTGGAGAGTTATAATCATGGATTAACTCAATTGACTCACTGCCTTTTGCTTACCATAGTTTGCACAATAAATGTGTTTTCATCCACTTGGTCTTTTTGTGTGGATGGTGAGTGAGGTGAGTTAGGCTGCTCTCTCTCTCTCTCTCTCTCTCTCTCTCTCTCTCTCTCTCTCTCTCTCAACTTTTCTTTTTGTATTATCAGCTTACTCACCAACAAAAAATTAGCATTTCGATGTCATTGATTATGAGTCTCATTATGGATGCATTATATCCTTGTGAGACTTGAGCACAATGACCTAAGAAGAGAGGAGCATCTGAATCAGCTTCCTATTCAAAGAATAACCCCCTTCCATTTAAACTGTGCATTCAGGATCTGCATGGACAAACATTTGCCATAGGAATGGAGACCATCTTTCATAAGCAAACATTTTTCATTCTTCAACTGATATAAGAATCATTGAGCAAGATTAATTCTATGTCAGAATTGGTACAAGAATCTTGTGTGATGTTGGTATGTGTTTTGGAGACATCTTGCTGAAGAGGACTCTTTAGAACAGAGATTCGTGACTTTTTTGTCATAGGCAATTTGAGGACTTAATGTCCAATGAGGGTCTCATTCTCAGAATAAGCCTTGAATCTGCATGACATAAAATATAGATGATCACATTGTGAAATCAATTATTTTGAAATATAGTTATGAATATATTTTCAGAAGTTTATGAATCTTATCAATAACCTTGGGTTATGTTACCACATTACACCTTGCTCTTCTCAACAAAACTAAACTGACCCACTAAATCAAATCCTCGGGGGGAAAAAGAGAGAGAGGGAGGGAGGAAGGGAGGGAGAGACAGAGACAGAGAGAGACAGAGAGAGAGAAGGGGGGAAGGAAAGAAGGAAATAAGCAAGGAAGGAAGGAAGGAAGGAAGGAAGGGAGGGAGGGAGGGAAGGAGGGAAGAAGGAAGGGAGGAAAGGAGGGAGGGACAGAGACAGAGAGAGACAGAGACAGAGAAGGGGGGGAAGAAAAGAAGGAAATGAGCAAGGAAGGAAGGAAGGAAGGGAGGGAGGGATGGAGGGAAGAAGGAAGGGAGGAAAGGAGGGAGGGAGAGAGGGAGAGACAGAGACAGAGACAGAGAAGGGGGGGAAGGAAAGAAGGAAATAAGCAAGGAAGGAAGGAAGGGAGGGAAGGAGGGAAGAAGGGAGGGAGGGAGGGAGAGACAGGGAAATACAGAGAGAGACAGACAGAGAAGGGGGAAGAAGGAAGGAAGAAAAGAACCTCAGCAGAATATTATTCTCACTCTAGCTTTAAGTCACTGAGGGCTGTAACACTGAATGATATAACTTAACAAGGTACACTATGCCAAGATACCTGTATTATGTGAGATCCCTTTGACTGGGTCACAGAACCAACTGACCATAAGATAAGCAACTGGATTAAACAATTCCAAGATCCCTATAGAATCAACCTTTGACAGAAGTTATATAAATAGATCCTGGGTGAGCCCTTTCAGAGAGGCAGAACTAGAATGGAGGAAAGACCATCAGTTCAAGAACCAGAGGAGCTGAGTTCAAACCCTGCCTGTGACCCTTGCTACATGCATGATTTTAGGCAAGTAGCTTTGCCCTCTCTGGGTCTCAGTTTCCTTATCTATAAAAAGAAGGAGCAGTTTGGATGACTTCCTCGCTAAGACTAGGAGTCTATGATCATCCCGGAGGTTGGCTGAGTGATTATTATTATTAGTCGTAGGGTTAGTATCAGTGTGTAGTGGTATTGGTAGTAGTGGTGGTGGTGGGGTGGCAGTAGTAGTAGTGGCATTCCCACACAAATTCCTCTTACACCTTTTGTTGCTATTGTTCAGTTGTTGCAATCATGTCCCCGTTTGGTGTTATCTTGGCAAAGATACTGGAGTAATTTGCCATTTCTTTCATCTGCTCATTTTACTGATGAGAAACAGAGTGAAGTGACTTGCCCACAGTCACCCAGCTAGTGAGTGTCTGAAGCCAGGTTTGAACTCATGAACAAGAATCTTCCCGCCTCTGAGCTCAGTGTTCTATGCACTATGGCGCCTCCTCGTGGCCCTGTTTATATAATTTATTAAGACACTGAAAAGGCCATGAGATCATATGATCACACACTTAGAGCCAAAAGGGATCATGGAGGTCACTGAATCCTTCATTTTACAAATGTGGCAACTGAGGTCCAGAGGACTCTAGTGACTCGTCTAAGGTCAATCGGGTGGAAAATTGTCAGACTGGGCCTTGAACACAGATCCTTAGCCTCGAAATCCTGAACCAGATTTAGGGGTGCAACTCAGTTGGCAACCCTCAGTGTTTATGTGTTTGAGCCATGACTGCAGTCATGGCAGACCACAGAGGAGGCACTGGCCAAATGTCTGGTAACTGGCCAATGGATCCATCACCATGTTAGCAAACAGCTAGCATGAGTTCCACAAGTATATCAGACATTGCTGACAGCTTCAATGGCACAGTATTGTTTAACTGACAAAGGCCCTCCTTCCCTCTATCCCTATGAGGTCAGGAGTACATGTATTACTATTATTTAGATGGAAACTCTGAGAGGGTGTGATTCACTAACGAGCATCTACTGTAGAGCTGGGCCTACAACCAAGGTCTTCTGATCCAGAGACCAGATCTTTTCCCTAAAAAGTCCCTGCAATGTCTCTAATATTAGCCCATCTTGCATTTCACAGCAGAGGAGACAGTTTAACCAAATGTCTTACTTATTAATACATTCAAAGCAGACCATTTTATTTAACGACTAGAGGGTGCCCCAAGTATCTTAGTGTGTTTTTAAGCTAGTCCCCAAAATTAATATCTGACTGTTTGCAAATCACATCCTCATAGGCTCTTATTTCCTCACAGATTTGAGATAGAGACAGAGATTGAGACAAGTAGAGATAGATGGATGGATGGATAGAGAGATACATAAATAAATATAGATGGATGGATGGATGGATAGAGAGATACATAAATAAATATAGATGGATGGATGGATGGATAGATAGACAGACAGGTAGATGGATGGACAGATGGATGGGTGGATATATAAGGAAACTGAGGCTCAGAAGAAATGTGAGTTCTTCAAATTCACACAAGTCTCAGGTTCAAAGGACCTCAGTTCCAACCTCAATTCTGCTATTTACTATTGTGGTGACTACAAATCATGTCACCTGTCGAAGCTTCCACTTTCTCCTCCTGGTTGAATCTTGATGATGCCTGAAGTCCCTTCTCTGTATCTGCACATGCTCCTGTATTGTGGCCATTCCCCTCCACTTTCTCCTTAGCCTGGTGTGTGCACACATCCATACCCCAGGGATAGGCAGACATGGCTAGAAGTGGGCCTTCTAAACCTATAGCCACTTACTACTTTTTTCCCATTTTGAAGCAACTTGGATTCTGAACCTTGCCCGACTTTATATTAATCCTCCTCCAATATTCTCTTCATGGATGAATAATAGGATTGCACGTCCTCAAGCCTCAGGAAACCTAAAACAAGCTTCTAAATGAGAGAGGGAGAGATTTAAGAGAGATGATGTCAGGCCACTATATCACGCCTGCCAACAGAGAGAACAGAAATACAATAGAAACTAGGCAATATTCAAAGCCATTTGTTAGCTATTTCCAGCTACTGAGGCCCTAGCCAAACCTGTGAGGTTGGAGTGCATTAAGTAAAGCCGCCCTAAAAGCTTCACAAAGCGTCCTGCATCAACATAGGTGGTTCACTGGTATTCCCATGGAGGAGGAAATGGCAGCCCAACTGAATAAGGAGAACACTGCCTCTTTGAGGCCAGATAGCGTCACTTTGTCTGACAAGAGTCCTCTGGGAGCCCCCTGAAATCCTCTGTAGGACAAGCTTCAAACAAAAGGGGGACCTGCTGACCCCCTCACTGGCTGTACCTCCATCCAAGCCCATTTAATGTGCCTTGTTTTGCTCAATGGTCTTTCCTTGGGGCCCTCAGATTCAATGGTGTCCTTGACCAGAGAAGCACTACAGTGTATATAAGAGAAAACAGATGGTTTAGGCACAGGCCAGATGAAAGAATTGATTCCTGCCTCTGTCATGCCTGGATGGGAGAACTCTGGAAGAAAACCAAACCTCTCAGACGTTCTGCTAGGCTTTAGTTTCCTCTGTGTGATGCTACTGGAAAGGCCCGATCCCAGTTCAGTTCAGGAATGGAAGCGGGGAAGAACAGAGACAGAGGCTGAGAGACAGAGACAGCCGTGCACTGCCCAGCATCCCATCCTTCCCATTGACAGCACACACTTCCCATCATCTGATCCTGCCCCACTGAC
Organism: Gymnobelideus leadbeateri; assembly: GCA_011680675.1. NCBI lineage: Eukaryota > Metazoa > Chordata > Mammalia > Diprotodontia > Petauridae > Gymnobelideus > Gymnobelideus leadbeateri. The sequence goes on along the minus strand of WOXC01011030.1, from coordinate 386,015 downwards.
AGGGTGTCTAGTCCAGGGCTTCAGCCCAGTGTCCCATGTGACTGAAAGAGAAATCAGAAGAAGGGAATGAAGAGTCCATAACTGAGCTACCTAGAGACCCCACCATGCTTCAATCAATCAGTCAACAAGCTCCTCTTTTCCAATTGCTGTGTGCTTTATGCTGGGCTGAGTGCTGAGGATACAGAAACAATCATAAGCAGCACCTGCCCTCAACTGGCTTACATTCTGCTAGGAGATAAGCACCATGGGCTCATGAGGGGATACAAACTGAATAAGCCTTTGGGTCTCCAGGCTCCTAAGCAAAGCTCCTCCCTGAAGTCAGCTTTGCTTGTTCCTGACCAGAGGTAAACTGATGATGGCTACTGTGGAATGGACAGAATCAGGGAGACTTGCTCTTGGCCTGGGGCTTAGAGGGAGGGGAAAATAACAAACTAGGATCCTTAGGGGGTGGACAGCATTGCTTTTTTCTTTTTCTACATATACTGAACTCTCTTGCACCACATTAGGAGAGAGCCTAAAACCCCCACTGCATCTAAGGACCAATTTGCCAAACATCCTATTAGCTTTGAAAGAAAAAATGAATTGAATGGTGCATCATAAATTTCTACATGTGTAAATAAATTTATTTTCCTATAAGTCTTGTTCTTGACATAACATATGGAGGCCAACATGACAACATGCTTTATTTTCACAATTCTAATCCTTTGAGCAACGTCTCATCTGAAGCAGCAGGCTTGGGAGCATGGAGTCCTGGTAGCCAAGGTCTCCCACATGCAAGCCTCTGCTCAGGTCCTTAGTTATGTGATCTAGGGTGAGTCACTTAAATTGTCAACACCTACCTCTGTCAAGGGAAGTTGGAAAAACATGACACGATTCACACGGTTACATAGTGTCATAGATTAAGAACTGCAAAGGACTTTAGAGGGCATCTTGTCCAAACTTGTGCACTTAACAGATGAGGCCACTGACCCATAAGATAAAGCAGGGCTGAGGAACCTGCTGCCCTGAGGCCACATGTGACCTTCTAGGTCCTTGGGTGGGGCCTTTTGACTGAGTCCACGTTTTATAGAATAAAGCGTTTTATTCAGGGAATTTTCTTTGTGAAGACCTTGGGATCAGGTGCCTTGCTCAGGCATCTAATAGCCAAGATTCAAATTCGCTTCCTTTAATATCAAAGCCAACACTCTTTTACCAGAACAGAAAAAGGTCCTTGTCAATCTGTAGGCACAGTAGCCATGAAATTATTGTAACAGGACCTCTGACTAACCACTGTGCCACCCACCCATTGATATTTGACTTTATCAAAAGTTTATCAAAATAGTGGCCAAATGGAACTATTGAAGATAGGGAAATGAGTACTAAGAAGATTTGGAAGAATAAGAGAAGGTAAACTTTTGCTTTGAAATGTTCATCTCACTCATGGACTTTAGAATTCTATTTGGGTCATAATGGCTACCTTCAATTGGTTTCACACCTTGATTCAATTTTACTCTATCCAATCCAATTGTATGCTGATTATTGAATGGACAATCAACTAGTATTTATTGAGTGCCAGCCTTATGACAGAAACTTTGCTAAGATCTAGGGATGTAAGGGGAGGCAAAAACAGACTCTGCCTTCAAGGAGTTTACATTCTAACAGAGGAGACAACAGGTAAATAGCTAGGTACATACAAAGTACATAGCAGACAGAAGGAAGACAGCCTGGGGTAGGGGGAGGGCAACTAGGAGAGAAGGTAGATAGAAGCCCTGGAGTCAGGAGGACCTGAGTTCAAATCTGACCTCAGACACTAGATGACCTGGGAAAGTCACTTAAATCTGTTTACCTAAGTCTCCTCATCTTTAAAATGAGATAGAAAAGGAAATAGCAAACCACTCCAGTATCTTTGCCAAGAAAACGGCAAACTGGGTCATGAAAAATAAGATGCAACTAATTAACTAAACAACAAAAATGGGAGGGTGAATCTAGCAAAAAACAGAGTATTCCAGATGTTGGGGCAGCCAATGCAAAGACGTGGGAATGGAAAATGTGCTGTATAAAAGAAGAGGAAGAAGGCAAGTAGGGCTAGACCTTGCAGAGCATGGAAGAGGATAATATGTGAGAAACCTGAAGAATCAGGAAAATGCCAGGTTGGGAAGATCTGCCAAAGAGAAGGGGTTATAGAGGGTCACTCCAGAGCCACTGGAGTAGGGAAGTGAAATGACCAAATCCACACTCTAGGAAAGTCATCTTAGCTGCTGATTCAAGAATGACTAGAGAAGGGAAAGATGGGACAGAGAACATGGTTAAGGAGCTATTGCAATGGTCTGTGTGAGAAGCTGTTTTTGCTGTTTGTCCTTTGCTCTCAGAGAACCCCGACATCATGGAGGTGATGCTGTGACATGTAAGTGAATTAGATTCAAATGAGGGAGGTCTATGCAAGGTCCCCAGCCTTACTCTCTCCTCTGGAGCCATCTGGGTTCAGGACGACTGGAGATGAACCTGAAGGCAGTGGGAGACCTGGACCTTTTTAAGTTAAGGTATTTAACAGGTGAAGAGAACTCTGGGATATGAGAAGCAATAATGGCCTGAACCAGAGTGTCAGCTGTGTGAGTGGAGAGAAGACATACAAGACAGTTTGTGGAGAAAGTAACGGCAAGATTGACAATGGATTGGACACAAGGGGTAGAAAAAAAGTGAAGACACAAGGATGATGCCAAGGTCTCAAGTCTGGGAAACTGGAAGGAGGGTAGTGCCCTTGGCAGCAATAAGGAAATCTGGAAGAGGAGTGGATGAGGAAGAGATAGAAAATTCTGTCAGGCACATTGAGCTAAAGATGTCTAGGGGAACTCTGGTTTGAAATTCCCAGTTAGTGGAGTGCTGGAGCTCAGGAGAGATCCGAAGGATCATGGCTATAATCCTGTATGTGCTGGCTCCCCTGTTAGAAGGAGAACTCCTTGAGGGCATGGACTGTCTTACTTTTGTGTTTATATACCCAACACTTAGCACAGAGCCTGTCACACAGTAAGCTCTTAAGTTTTTTTTTTTCCTTCCTTCCTCCCTCCCTTCTTTACTCCCTCCATCCTTTCCTCCCTTCCTTCCTTTTTCCCTCCTTCCCTTCCTATAAACCATCAAAGATCAAAGTAAATGCACCAACTCTGAGGCCTTCAGATCTGCCTGTCCTCGCTTGGCACATTTGTAAATGACTCGAGCTCCTTTTCTGCACTTCAGGATGAAACAGTGCAAGGATCAGGTTTCAGGAGACCCCAAGGCCAGTGAGCATGGCAAAGGAGTGACCGATTCCTGGGCAGACATCTCCAGTGTATTTTGGGCAGGACTGAGATGCAGGCAACAGCAGCTGTGGATGACTGTAATGGCCTGGCACATGCTCCCACTCTATTCCATGTGATAAAACCAATGTATTTATCTATCAAAGTTCCTGGTGGGCATAAGCTGGTTTTCCCTTCCATACAGCCCAAAGATCTGTTACAAAAATCAAAGCAAGTTCTGATAAGGTCACAGGAGTGATGCCAGCCATAGCCGATTGGAAAATATGAGAAGAAATTTCACCTTAGCAGGAGCCCAAGGCCAGGCTTCATCAAAGATGTGGCCTCCCAGCTGGGCCTTGCAGTAAGGGACAGATTGCAGTCAGTCAATAAACTTTTATGAAATGCTTCCTCTGTACCAGCCTCCATGCTAGGTGTCAGGGTTACAAAGAAAAGGCCAAACCACAGGTCAAGGCCAACCACCCCTAGCTTCTTTGGGGCATGCTCCTAAGCCCAGGTAGTGTACAGAGAGGATCTGTTAGTCCCCTGGCCTGCAGAAAGGAGGACAGTGCACCCCCAGGCTCCAGAGTTGGCAGAGAGGGAGCTAAGGACGTTGGCTTTGTCCCTTGCTAGCTCTTGGGTCCTGCTCTTCCTTTCCCCTTCATCAGCCTCTGTGTCCTCATCTCCAAAAGGGGGGATGTGATATTTCTAGGGCTGACCTGCTTGAGTGAGTAGGGCATTTTGTAAGCCTTGAAGCCCTAGAGACATCAAGAGGATATTGAGTGATCTATTTCTTATCCATTAGAGGGGCTGGGTTTTTCCTGGAGTTTCCACAGAGGTGTATTCCTTCTTGGCCCATATGGCTCCCAGTTGAGTTCTGCATTCAAAGAAAGCAGAGGATAGAGTGACTTTTGTCTCGACATTTCTCATGCTTTGCACTGTTTTAGGAAGAGATGGATAGAAACAGGGCTGATTAGAAAGATGCCAGTCAGCAAGTATTTACGAAGATTTTAATGATATTCCCAGCACATTGCAAAGTTCTGGGGATATAAAAAATGGCAAAATCCAGTGCAGGAGGGATCCAGAGCTGGGTCAGCGCATCTTCCTTCACTTCAAGTCTCTTCTCTCACCATGTCTATGGTGCCTTCCAAACAAGCACAGAATGATGGTCCTGGGGGTTTGGCAGCTGCTAACTGGACTTTGGAAAGTGTGCAGCTCGCTTCCAAGCTGGCTTAAGGAGAGATTCTAAGAACACAGATGATGTGATGTTGTTTTGATGATGTTTTTTCCCCCTTTGCATTCTGGACAAAGGAATGCTTATCACTCGCTACATTGGGTGTAACTGAGCTGAACCTATTTGTCTTTCATGCAGTATGAGAATTTGGGTGTTAGTGCAAGCCAGCTGAAGACATGCCAGGCAGTGGAGACAAATAGACCAGGTGTAGCTGGGCTTGGTGTCTGTTTGAGCCCCTGTGAGCCAACCAACTACTCCTCGGGGACTCTGGACCAAATTCCCAGTGGGTCCTTGCTGGGCATCTAGCAACCTTGGTTTACTTGAGAATATCACTAAGAACTGCTTAAGTCTGGGCATGTTCAATTGGTAGAAATCTGTGTCCAAACCATTACTAATCCTTACGGCTGCATATGTGCTTAAGCACAATCCACATGCCTTTCTTTAACAGGGGCAGGCAAGAACTCAAGAAAACAGAGGGATTTCGATATACTGGGGTTAGAATGAAGATGCTGGTGATGGGCAGGGATGATGTCAATAACAGGATTACAAAGCAGTTTAGAAATACCTCACTTAAAACTCACAGCAGCCTTGTAAACTTATTATCACCATTTTACTGATAAGAAAAGTGAAGCAATGGTTAAATGACTTGCCCAAGGTCACACAGGAAGTAAGAGCATGAGGCAGGATTGGAACTCAAGGTTTTTTTCATTTCAAGCCTAGAGCTTTATCAACTGGAAAGGACCTCAGACACTGCAACTAAGCAGGAACCCTCTGTACAAGTTTGGCTATTGGTTTTCTGGGCTTTTCTTGAAGCTCTCTGGGGAGGGGAACCCACCTTATCCCCCGGCAGCCCATTCTCCATTTGGAAAACTTACATTGTTCAAGAAAGTCTTTTTTATTATCCTCTTTGCAAGTCTCCACCCCCATCCCCACCCTGCTCATGACTCTTCCCATTAGGGAAATGTCCAGATACTTTGACATGCTTGACAATAATTACCATGATACTCTCTCTTAAACTTTCTCTTCTCCAGGCTAATTGCTATAGATTCTGTGATCCCTGTTTAAAAGTCTCCTTCTGGTACAGTTAGGTGGCACAGTGAGTAGAGCATCTGCCCTGGAGCTGGGAGGACCTGAGTTCAAATCTGGCTCAGATACACACTAGACATGTGACCTTGGGCAAGTCACTCAATCCCAACTGCCCTGCCTTCCTCCCTCCAAAAAGACGAAATAAAACATAAATATAAAATATATAAAATACTTTATATAAAATATTATATATTATGTATTATGTTATAAAATTATGTAAAATCTAAAAACAATTATATATAAATAATATAAATATAAAAATATAAATATGAGATTGAGAAATGAACACAAACCTCCCAAAAGAGTAGATTGTCCAGGGCAGAAGGCAGAAGACTTATCAATCTCTCTCTCTTTGGACACTCTGCCCTTCCTACTATAGAATAAAATGGATTAGCTTTTCATGATCCATCTGTTAAATTGTGGGTATGTGATACACTAAGACCCACAAATATTTATTTGGATAGAATGTATTCTTTCTCCCCATCTCATATTTGTGAATCAGAGCCTTTAAATTCAATTTAAAAAATCAGTCATCCAGTAAGCACTTATTATGAATATATGTCTCACGCACTGTATTAAGTGCTAATATAAAGGAAGGCAAAAACAGAGTCCCTGTCCTCAGTGAGTTTATATTCTAATAGAATATAAATAGATATAAAGAGGGTAACAAACATCACAGTTGGAAGGCAGCCTTTGAAGAGAAGGCACTAGCTGCTAGGATGGGATAAGAGACCTCCCAACATTAAGACTATGATTCTTCTCCCTATTGAATTTCATCTAATTTGATGGCTCCCAGGCAAGTCACCATCCAAAATGTTTTTGACTCTTGAATATCATCTAGAGTGGTAACCATCCTTTCCAGTCTGGTTCATCTGCTTCTTTGAAAATAGTATCATCTTGGGGGGCAGAGCGAAGATGGCAGAGTATAAACAGGACTTCCCTGTGGCCTTGGCTCCCCTTCTCCAACACATGTAAAAAATGACTCTAATCAAACTTTAGAGCTATAGGACCCACAAAGTGACAGAGAGAAACTAACCTCCTGCTGAAGGAAGCCCCGCAGCCTGCAGGAAGGGTCCATCCCAGTGTGTTAGCCCCAGGGTGGCCTCACCTAGTGGTGGCTGGAGCAGACCTCACAATAGTAAATCACCAGCAGCTGTATCAGTTTCCAGACTTTTCAATCCATAAATGCCAAAGACAAAGTAAAAGGTCAGTGTGGAAATTAATTGGTTCAGGAGAAGACAGAAGTGTGGTATGGCTGCTACCCCCAGAGCAAGAAGCTGAGGATGTGTCATGGCTGCAGCAACTGCCATATGGCTGCTTCAGGAGTTCCTGTCATGCAGATAGTAGGGGGACCAAGTGACCATTCAGAGGATAATCACAATTCTTTTGACCTGCTTGAATCTGGATCCCAGTCTTGGGTGGTGGTCCTGGGTAGTGTGACCAGTGAGCCAGAGTGTTTGAGGCCTGTAGAGAGAGTACAAATCTAATAACTCCAGCAGCTGCAAAAACCCCAGCAATTTGGGACATAGCTCTCTCCATTCTGGAAACAGAGTTCTAATGTGGCAAAGAGCTCAAAAGTCAAGTAATTGGTTGCCAATATGAGCAAACAGGGGAAGCACAAACAGATGACAGAATCTTTTTGGAAGGATAAAAAGGATCAAACCATGAAGCAAGAGGAAAACAATGCCTGCACCAAAAACCTCCAAGAAAAATATGAACTGGTTACAGGCCATGGAGGAGCTCAAGGAGGATTTTGAAAATCAAGTAAGAGAAGTGGAGAAAAATTGGGAAGAGAAATTAGAACAATGCAGGAAAATTATGAAATGAGAGTCAACAGCCTGACTGAAAAAGTAACACCTTAAAAAATAGACTAATTCAGATGGGAAAAGAGGCTCAAAAAGCCAATGAGGAGAAGAATGCTTTAAAAAGCCAAATTTGCCAAATGGAAAAAGAATCTCAAAAGCTCACTGAAGAGAACCATTCCTTCAGAATTAGATTGGAGCAAACGGAAGCTAGTGACTTTATAAGAAATGAAGATACTATTAAACAGATCCAAACAAATGAAAAATAGAAGGCAATGTGAAATACCTCATTGGGAAAACCACTGACGTGGAAAATAGATCCAGAAGAGATAATTAAAAACTATTGGACTACCTGAAAGCCATGATCAAAAAAAGAACCTAGAAATCATCCTTCACGAAATTCTCAAGGAAAATTGTCCTGATGTTTTAGAATCAGAGGACAAAATAGAGATTGAAAGAATCCACCCATCACCTCCTACAAAAGAACCCAAAAAGAAAACTCCTCAGAATATTATAGCCAGGTTCCAGAATTGCCAGATCAAGGAGAGAATATTACAAGCAGCCAGGAAGATACAATTTAATATTGTGGAAACACAATCAGGATAACACAGGATCTGGCAGCTTCTACAATGAGGGATCACAGGATTTGAAATATGATATTACACAGGTCAAAGGAGATGGGATTAAAACCAAGAATCATCTACCCAGCAAAACTGAGTATCATGTTTCAGGGGAAAATATAGTCATTCAGTAGAAGAGAGGACTTTCGAGCATTTTTGATGAAAAAAAAAAAAGAGTTGAATAGAAAATTTGACATTCGGACACAAGAAGCAAGAGATGCTTGAGAAGGTAATCAGGGAAAAGAAATCAAAAGGAACTTGTCAAAGTTGAACTATTTACATCCCTACATGGAAAAAAGAACAATAATTGTAAGTGATGAAACATTTCTTAGCATAATAACAGTTGAAGGGAATAGAAATGTGTATGTGTGTGTGTGTGTATACTATATATATAGTATACACACACATACATATATATGTTTATATAAGAGGGTAGATGGGCATATGAATACATATGTGTATGTATCTGATATGATATTATATGTATATATGTGTGTGTATATGTGGGGGGGTGTGGGTGTGTATACATGCATATATATATGTACAGGTATACATAGATAGAGGGAACAGGACCAATTGAGTAGGAAGGGATGATGCTTAAAAGATGAAATTAAGAAGTGAGAGAAGAATATAATGAGAGGAAATGGGGAGAGACAGAATGGGGTAAACTAACTCAATATAGAAGAGGCAAGGGAAAATGGCTATAATGGAGGGGAAGAACAGGAAGACAAAAGGGAGTGCTTCAGCCTTATTCTCAATGAATTTGGCTTAGGGAGGGAATGGCATACACACTAAATAGCGTATCTCACCCTACAGGAGAGTAGGGGAGAAAGGGATGAAAGGGAGGATGATGGAAGGGTGAGCAAGCTGGAGAGGAGGAAAGTTGGAAGCATCCACTTTTGAAAAGGGACAGGATCAAGGTAGAGAATAGAAAAAGTGGGAGGTGGGATAGGAGGGAGGGGAATATAATCAGTCTTTTCAATATATCCACTATGGAAATGTTTTGCATAGCTACAGATATACAACCTATACTGAATTGTTTATCTTCCCAGTAAGGGTAGGTGACAAGGGAGGAAGGGAATGAGTCTGGAATTCAAAGTTTTAAAATCGAATGTTTAAATGTATATGTATATGTATATATACTATTATTAATATTATTTTACATGTAACTGTGAAATAAGATATACAGGCACTGAGGCATAGAGATCTATCATGCCTTACTGGAAAGTCAGGGGGGATATGGGAGAAGACATGGGAGAGAGCAGATTGGAAGAAGGGATATCCAGTGGGATTGCTATTTTGGGGTGGTGGGCAGAGGAAAAATGAGGAGAAAATTTGTAACTCAAAATCTTGCAGAAATGAATGATATAAAACTAGAAGTAAATAGAGCATTTGACTAAAAAAACAGACTAACTCAAATGGGAAAAGAGGCTGAATTAAGGGATCAAAGGGCTTGGAATATGATATTTCAGAGTTCAAAGGAGCTCAGACTAAAACCAAGAATCACCTACCCAGCAAAACTGAGCATCATGCTTCAGGGGGAAATGTGCTCATTCAATGAAATAGAGGACTTTCGAGCATTCTTGATGAAAAAACCTGAGCTGAACAAAAAATTTGACTTTCAGATACAAGAAACAAAAGAAGTATGAGATGGTAAACAGGAAAAAGAAATCATAAGGAACTTATCAAAATTGAACTAGTTACATTCTTACATGGAAAAACAATAATAGCAACTCATAAGACTTTTCTCAGTATGGAGACAGTTGAAGGGAATATATATATATATATATATATATATATATATATATATATATATATATATATATATATATATATATATACACACATATGTGTGTGTGTCTGTGTGTGTGTGTGTACATATATACATATGTATGTATAAGAGAATGTATGTGTATATAAATATATATGTGTAAGTGTGGGCATTTGTATGTTCATGTATACATAGACAGAAGGTACAAAATGAGTTTAATATGAAGGGATGATATCTGAAAAATAAAATTAAGAGATGAGAGAGGAATTTATTGGGAGAAGAAGAAAGGGAGCAATAGATTAGGGTAAATTATCTCATATAAAAGAGGCAAGAGAAAACTGTTACAATGGAGGGGAAGAGCAGGAAGGTGAAAGGGAATGGGACAATCTGATTTTCATTGAATTTGGCCTAAGGAGGAAATAACCTACACACTCAATTGGGTATCTTACCCTATAGGAAAATAGGGGGTAGAGGATGTGAGGGGGGAAGAGAGAAAGGAGGGAGCATTGCGGGAGAGGGTAGTTAGAAGCAAACATTTTTGAAAAGGGATAGGGTCAAAGGAGAAAATAGATTAAGTGGGGGGAGGGATAGGATGGAGGGAAATATAGTTAGTCTTTCACAATATAACTATTATGGAAATGATATGGGTAACTACAGATATACAATCTATATTAAATTGCTTATCTTCCCAGTGGGGGTAGGTGAGGAGGGAAGAAGGGAAAAAATCTGGACCTCAAAAATTTAAAAATGAATGTTTAAAAATTTATTTTTGTTTTTTTATATGCAACTGGGAAATAAGATATGCAGGTACTAGGGTATAGAAACCCATTTTGCCCGACTATAAAATTAGGGGGTGGTGAAGGGGGAGAATATCAGAGAGAACAGATTGGGGGAAAGGGTATTCAGTAGGCTTGCTATTTTGGGGTGGGCGGTATGGGAAAGATGGGGAGATAAATAATTGTAACTCAAAATCTTGTGGAAATGAATGTTGAAAACTAAAAATAAATAAATTCTAAAATACCAAAAAAAGAGAGAGAAAGAAAATAGTATCATCTCAATGGTAACATTTGTTAGACTGTACAAGACCAAATCCATAACCCTATGGTATTCCACTGTAGGTCTCCTGACAAGTGTATATTGAATCATTAGTCAGCATATCGTTCTGAGTCCACTTGGGCTAATTATGTTAGCCCAAGCATTTGAAAGAATCACCTTCAAACAGCTGGATAATATTGACTCACTCTTAAAGCTCATGGGTTTGGCAAACAAAAAAATAAATAACTAATTTGTCAAACCAGGCCAGTTCTAGGGATTGATGACTGACTGAGATCAGGCCATATTCTGTACCAAGGAAAACCTACACAGACATGGGATAATAATGATACATGATTAAGGTTTTACAAGCCATTTAAGATACATGACTTCACCTGTGTCTTACAACAACCTGGTGAGGTGTGTGCTATCTACCCCTCCCCTCATAGAGATGAAGAAACAGGCACAGAGAAGCTGAACAATTTTCCTATCACTAACAGGGTGGCAGGAGTGGAACACAGGTCTCCTGAATGTTAGTCCAGAGCTCCTCCCACTAACATGATAGTCTCTGACATAGACTTGTGTGTGCATTGACATGCTGACTAGGGTTTCTGAATTCTGCAACCTTAGGATAGCCTAGAGATATTCTGTCAGTGGTAAGCTGATCAACGGAGCGGGGTGCAGCTATTAAGTGCCAACTGTTTGCTAAGAGCTTTATAAATATTATCGCAAAAATAAGGAAACAACAACAGTTTAGAATATCGGGCCCCATGTTTCCCATAAGGCCCCAGATTGACAATCTGTCAAAGTTGGAATGGATCCCAGTTGGATGGTATATGATTGTGATGAAATGTTATTGTGCTGTAAGAAATGATGAAGGAGAAGCAAAGAAAAGATGGACAGCTTTCAACATAACACATAGTATTTAAAATATAGACTTTCTTGAAATAAGTTATTGCTATATATTGAATCCTCTCCTATGTTCTGCTGTGCAAATGATGTTTTTTTTTCCTTTTTTATGTTTTAGTTTAATATTTAAATTTATAATGTTTCTTTTTCTTTTGATATTTTGTATTTAAGCTTTAGTATTTGTCTAAAATGAAAATGGAAAAATAATTAAAAGAAATGATGAAGAGGATGGTTTCAGAAAATCCTGGGAAGATATACATGAACTGGAGAGTGAAGTGAGCAGAACCAAGCTAACACTGTACACAGTAACAGTCATATTGTAAGGAAAATCAGCTCTGAAAGACTTGGCTACTCTGATTAATATAATGATCCGAGACAATTCCAAAGGACCCATGATGAAAAATTCTATCCTCCTCCAGTGAGAGAATTGATGAACTCTGAGTGTAGACTGAAGCCTATTTTTTCTTTCTTTTTACTTGCTTTTTTCACAACGTGGCTAAAGGGACATATGTTTTACTTAAATTGACATATATAATGCATGTTATATTTCTTGTTTTCTCAATGGGTGTGGAAGGGGTGAAGGGAAGGAGGGAGGGAACTTGGAACTAAAAACCTTAAGATTAATGTTTAAAAAACAGCCCTAGGGACTGCTTGGCCAAGAAGATATTCCAGGAGGCCAACCTAGGAGACCCTTTCTAAATTCAAAATTTTCTACTTTGACGACACAATATGGAATTCAATTCAAAGTTCCCTTAAATGATGTCAATAAAACTGCCAAAGAAATTTGGTGCTGATCTGCTCACAGGTGAATTTGAGTTAGACCAGGTCACTTAGGAAAAATCACTTTGAGAAAGACTCAAAGGCAAGATCAAGGACTTGGCCTCTGTAAGTGTCTTTGGGCTCTAATCATATGATGCTTAATTGTCTCTTTAAAAACAAATCCCCAACAAAGCTACTTAAATGTGAGAAAACCAGGTGTGAGATGTAAGATATGAGGGCAATCTGAGCTCAACCAGCCAAAGTCCCAAGATGGGTCTAAGGAAAATCGGGGGGTGGGGGGGGGCTGGATTTCCTGAAAATGAACTCTATTAGGACTGTCCATTCTAGTCCATCATCACTTGATTTCCATGGGAATCCAGTATCTTCTGTGGGAAAGTTCTTTGTCACACTGTGGCTCCCAGTAAATCAAAAGCTACCTCGTGAGTGTCCACTGTGTGCCAGGCCTTACTGTTCAGGTCACAGACACAAAAGAAAACAGGTCTGCCCTCCGGTAGCTTATGTTTTCAGACCTTTAGAAAGGAGCAGAGCAGAGTAGAAACAGAAAGGAGAAATATGGGCAAAGTGCTTTAGGAGTCTGAAAATGTCCTATAAATGTTAAGTTTCATTTCCTCATCATTATTACACTTTTGGATCTCTGAGCTCAGGGACATGGAAGCTCCTTCCAGGGGTACAGATTGCAGCCCAGCCCTGACTCTCCATCTTGTACCTTTCTTCTTCATGTCTTCTCACAGAGTCTCGCCAGTTGATCTCTCTCAGAATGCTGGGGAAGGGACAGTGAAATCTCTCCTTCTTCCCCTTTGCTTCCATCACTGTTGTTATTTCCCTGGTGAATTCCAGTCATCTTGGAGGATGTCCAAGCTTAATTTTCCCTGATGTAGCTAAGGCTAAGAAGATATAGGGCAAATGAAGAGACCATGGGGAGTGTGTTGGTAGAGAAAGAGAACAAGATGATATGTGAAGTTTTCAATCCAACAGGAACAAATCCAATCTAAAGAGCACAGAGGGATCTCTCCTAAAGAGAAGGTGTGTCCTCATGGCTACTGTGAGCCTTCCTCCCAGTGCCTACAGCCCCACACTCCATCCTGCTTGTCCCTATGGCTCCCCTTAGCACCTTCATTCCTCAGCACCAGTATGGCTATCTCAGCTTTCGGGGGATAGATGTGGCATGTGGGGTTTCAGAGGCTGTTTAGAAAATATTGCCTTGTATGTGCATTAGATAAAGGGAATCGGAACATGAAAACATTTGTTTTATGCCTTAAATCCCCCTGAGGCTTAGTAGCATTTGGTGCATTTATCGTCTTCATTACAAGCAGATTCTCTAACTCCTTAGAGCAGGTGGAGGAAAGATGGAGCCAGGGTAATTCCAATAAGGCCTATAAATCTGATGTGTGTCAGCAATGAGCAGAAGATGACAGCTGAAGCTAACATGAGACCTTTCATGGGATCAGAGCCTTACAGCTGGAAGGGACCTGGGCAGTATTTAGTCCCGCTCTCTCATTTGACAGATGAAGAAACTTAGACTCAGAAAGGGAAAGTGATTTACCCAAGATCCCACAGGTATTAAACAGCATAACCAAGATTCCAATTCAACTCTTTCTGCTCTACCCCTAATCAATGCTCAGCATAATAAATAACCAAAAGAAGGGCTCTTGAGAAGGGCACACCCAAGCAACAAAGATGCAAACATGCTCAAGACAAGAAAATAAACCCAAATGGTGTGACTCCTCGGGGATTCTCCCCCTTCCACTTTCTCTTCTCCCTTGGTTTCACTGCATTTCAGAGGGCTATCTGATGACCTAGATGTTGTATCTCAAATGATTGGCCTAGAGAAGTGATGATGGTGAGTGGTAGAGCATTACCTCCCACATCCCAAAGTTCCATGGTGTGATTGGAAACTCATTGGTTCCAATGGCAAGAGGTAGCATGGGATGAAGGCTAGGTAAGAGTCAGAAACCTTGCACTCATGCTTCAGCCTTCCTATTGAATGATCTTAGGTCATTTCCTCTCACCGAGGAGACGTTTCCTCAGTGAATTCAAAGGTTTCTTGAAGTGTTGAGATTCCATGAATCTAAAATGTCAATGTGGATCCTCTGAATATTTCTGATTTCTTAAGTTGATATCTTCATGAAAGAATATACTTTGATCTCTTTGGAATATAACCCTAGAAGTGGTATTGCTGGGTCAAAGGGTATGAAATTGTTTATAGCCCGTTGGGCATAATTCCAGATTGCTCTCCAGAATGGTTGGATCAGTTCACTACTCCACCAGCAATGCATTAGTGTTCCAATTTGCCCACATCCTCTCCAGCATTTGTCATTTTCTTGTTTTGTCATCTTAGCCAATCTGACTGGAGAGATGTGGTATCTCAGAGTTGTTTTGATTTGCATTTCTCTAATCAATAGTGATTTAGAGCATTTCTTCATATGCTTATAGATATCTTTAATTTGTTTCTCTGAAAACTGTGTGTTCATATCCTTTGACGATTTATCAATTGGGGAATTACTTGTATTCCTATAGATTTGACTCAATTCTCTATATATTTTAGAAATGAGGCCTTTATCAGAGACATAGATTGTAAAAATTCTTTCCCAATTTCCCACCTCCCTCTTGATCTTGGTTACATTGGCTTTGTTTGTACAGAAGCTTTTCAATTTAATGTAATCAAAATTATCCATTTTGCATTTTATAATGCTCTCTAATTCTTGTTTGGTCCTAAAGTCTTTTCCTCTCTACAAATCTAACAGGTAAACTATTCCTTGCTTTCCCAGATTGCTTACAGTATCATCCTTTATACCTAGATCATGCACCCATTTAGACTTGATTTTGGCATATGGTGTTAGATAATGGTCCATGCCCAGTTTCTGCCATACTATATTCCATTTTTCTCAGCAGATTTTGTCAAATAGTGCATTCTTATCCTAAAAACGGGGGTCTTTGGGTTTATCAAACAATAGATTACTATACTCATTAACTGCTGAGTCTCATGTGCCCAATCTATTCCATTGATCTACTTCTCTATACCTCTACCAGTACTAAGCAGTTTTGATGACTGCTGCTCTATAATACAGATTAAAATCTGGTATGGCTAGTCCACCTTCCCTAGCATTTCTTTTCATTAATTCCCTTGATATTCTAGACTGTTTGTTCTTCCAAATAAATTTTGTTACTATTCTGTGTAACTCTATAAAGTAGTTTTTTTGGTAAATTGATTGGTATGGCACTAAATGTATAATTTAGTTTGGGTAAAATTTTCATTTTTATTATATTAGCTCGACCCAGCCACGAGCAATCAGATCATAGAAGTGGGAGGAAGACCCATATGTACAAAAATATTTATAGCAGCTCTTTTCATGGTTGCAAAGAATTGGAAATTAAAGGGATGCCCATCAATTGGGGAATGGCTAAACAAGCTGTGGTATATACATATAATGGAATGCTGTTGTGCTATAAGAAACAAGGAGGAGACGGTTTTCATATTTACCTGGAGAGTCTTATACAAACTGATGCTGAGCGAGAAGAGTAGAACCAGAAGAAATTTGTATACAATCACAGACACAACATATGTGTGATGACCAACTATGACAGACTGGACTCTTCTCAGCACTGCAGTTATATAAGTCAATCCCGAAAGACTCATGAAGGAGAAAGATGCGACATCCAGAGAAATAACTAGAAAGAACTGAGTCTGAATCCTGATGGAAGCAATCTAAATGATCTTTTTTCTTCTCATTGTTTGGTTTTATTTCCTCTAACATTTTTCATCCCATCTAGTACAATTCGCCTTTGTAACCTGACTAATGTCTAATGTGAAAGTATTTGCAGATCCTATACTGGACTGTATGCCATCGTGGGGGGAGGGGGGAGGGGGAAGGGTGGGAAGGAAAATTTGAAACTCAAGGAACTATGGAACTGAATCCTATAAACTAAAAATAAACAAATTAATTTTAAAATTTTAAAAAGAATAAGGATGACAAAAAAAAAGAATATACTTTGAAATGCTCCCATCCCACCATTTTTTTTTATCATTCTTTCCCTCTACCTTTGGGCTCCCTACCTCTATTCATTGTTTTCACTGTAATATTCAGTCCCTCCACCCCTCAATTCATTCTCAGGCTATCATTCATACATTACCAAACTCTACCCTTGGATTACTCCCACTCTCTGTTTCCTTAATTTCTATTCATGTGAATGGACCTGGAGACATTCATGAAACCATGATGACTGGTTGTATGTTACATAACCTCACTTGGGCCCTCCCTGCAACAATATCTGCTATCTTTTATACCTTCCTAAATGATTTTCTTTCCCACTCACCACCACATCTATTCCAAACATTTTGACCCCCTCCCAAAAAAAATGGCCCTGTTCTCACTACCCTCTCAGTTAAAGACTGATTCATATCTCACAAAAAGAGGCTCTTCACCAAAAGATCTCCTTCGTCCTCATCTCACACATTCAGCACACTATTTTAGCTATATTAGCTCACACTATTAGCACACTATTTTCTCATGAAACCTCACTTGAAAATGTGTTCATTTTCTTTGCTAAGGCAACCAACTCTACATGCACCCTCAATGCATTTCCATACCATCTTCTCCAACATATAATGCTGACTTCCATCCCCAAAGCGGTTGTTATTCAGTCTTTCAGTGACATATGGACTCTGTGACCCCACGTGGAACTTTCTTGACAAAGATATTGTCAAATGTTTGCCATTTCCTTCTCTGGTGGATTAAGTCAACCAGAGGTTAAGTGACTTGCCCTGGGTCACACACTTAGTGCATGTCTAAGGCTGGATTTGAATTTAAGTCTTCCTGACTCCAGGCCCAGTGTTCTATCAACTGAACCTCCATCTATCTCTTTCCTCCACAATATCTCTTCTATATTCAGTTCCTTCTCCACTGGCTATAAAAATTCCCAAGCCTCCCTAATCCTTAAAAAACCCTAATTTATTCAATCACATCTGCTAACTATTGTCCCAAATCTCTCTTCTCCTTCTAGGTTAACAAACACATATTGACTGACTGGCTGACAGACGGACTGACTGACTGACTGTTCTTTACAAAGTCCTTATGATATGCTATCAGGATTGGGGAACTTAGAGCATGGAGGCCACATGTGTCCTCCTTGGTTCTTGGGTACAGCCTTTTGATTGAGTCCAAGTTTTACAAAACAAATGTTTTTATTAAGGGGATCTGGTCTGTATTTGGATTTCCAAACTTTATCCAAAGTTTGGATTCAGTAGAAGGGCTGCACTTGAGGACCTAGAGAGCCACACATATGGCATCAAGGCCACCTCACCACCCCTGTTCTAGATACTATGCAGGAATCTGAAGCTTCCTCCAATGTCTTCATCACTGGTCTCTTCTCTAATGCCTTCATCTTCCATCATTTCTCCTCCTTCCTCCCTTCTGCTGGGCAAGGTGATCAAATTGCTCTAATTTTCAAGAAACAATCAGCCAACTGACCTGGACTATTTCATCTAAATCTTTTCATCACTGGGTTCCTAAAGTAGTTCAGCAAGTCCCAAAGTAACCTAGTAACCTAGATTTGAGTTTTTCTCATTCTGTGTTTGAGGCATTAAAACAAGTGGTCAGTTAGACCCTTCATTCAAAGGCAATGCAGGATGTGTTGGAAAGAAAGCTACAATTTTCTGTAAGCACATGGACTGAGTTTGTCTACTTTGCTATTCAAGCTAGAGAGTCAGACTAGATATCATAAGAGCCTGGGGATAAGTCCCATCAATTAGGTGTATGGCCTGTGTTATGTTGGGAAAGTCCTTTAACGTCTCTGGGGTCCAGACAGTCTTCTTAGATTATTATATAAGTGGCTAATGTGTGTTAGCTACCCAGTAAGGAGTAGCTCCTACGCCAATAAAGTCGCATGTTTAGACCAAAAGAAAACCATCTAAACTATGTCCACCAATGTGGAATGGAGCTGTTTATGGAGAAACAAAAGGAATGAAATTATGTAAAAAAGACCCAGATTCAAGGATTTCTCTTTGGAAAGAGCTTTACAGGACAGCAAAACGAGTCTCTTCATTTCTTATAAATGGAGAAGTCTTTAAAAGTTAAACAACCTTGCCCAAGGTCACAGAAGAAATAAGTGGCTAGAGTGGGCACTGAGTCAGGCTCCTGCAGCTCCAGATTCAGCACTCTTTTCACAACCCCATCTTTTACTTTTTTTCTTTTTTGTTAGCAGTTATTAGTTCTAATTTTGTCCAGTGGTATGTATATAACCCCCACCACCAAGATCCCTTTGGAGACAGGTCGACATTTCTGACTATGTTGGAGCTTAAAAACAAAAGGGGTTAGCTCCCTGCCCATCTGTAAACCACCCACCTCAAGTGTGGTGGATCACAGGAAACACCAATTCCAATCAATCAATCCATCAGTACAATCAACATTATCAAGAGTGTGTCCATATGACACTTTCACTAAAAATAATATTTTTCTAAACCAGGACTCAGGGGTACTGACTCTGCTGTTTGCTCCCAGAATGTGTCCTTACCATCACACAGGCACAGGGAAATACTGAAGAAGGACAGTCCCAGATTGGCACACTGACCTGCCCCTTTGGTCATTTTGGAAATATTTACTCAACCTCAATGCAAACCATTCTTCTCCCTCCTTTACCCTTAGACCCCACTGCACTGGCCCACAGGACTGCTCATGTCTCTTGAGAAGAATGCAAACTGGAATAACAAGAATCTGACTGTGAAATGAAAAGTGTACTTTGTTGTGAGCCTTTCGATTGACTTACTTTAATGAATCTTAATCTTATTATGTTATTTTCTAACGTTGGCCCCTACTGCTGGGCTCTCCTCCAATATCCCAAGTATCCCCAATGATACAGTACCCAAATATATGTGTTAACATTCAGTTGCTTTTCAGTCATGTCCAATTCTTGATGACCCCATTTAGGGTTTTCTTGGCAGAGATACTGGAGTGCTTTGCCATTTTCTTCTCCAGCACATTTTACTGATGAGGAAACTGAAGCAAAGATGGTTAAGTGACTTGCCCAGGTCACACATCTAGGAAGTGTCTGAGGCTGGATTTGACCTCAAGTCTTCCTGACTCCAGATCCAGTACTCTACCCACTGTATCACCTGGCTGCCCCGGGTAAACCTTTCAGTTTATAGGTGGGCAAACAGAAGCCCAGAAAAGTAAAGAGAAGACCAAGACAAGCCCTAGTTCCCCACACCCAGGGAATGTGAGTCCACCTGAAATATGGTCTTGACTCCATCATCTGTCTATTGTGACATGCTTCTCATTATCCTGACCAGATATTTTCCCACAGCAGCACACTTTTAGCATAGTGTCTGGTACATGTTGTTCAGTCCTTTCAGTCATGTCCAACTCATTGTGATCCCATTTGGGGATTTGCCATTTTCTTGAAAAACATACTGGAGTGATTAGCCATTTCCTTCTCCATAGTAGATACATGGTAGGTGCTTAATAAATGTTTGTCAATTGATTTCCCTAATGTGAGACATGTTTTGCTTCTGGGACAATTGATGAAGCCAAATCTAGAAACACAGAACCACAGAAACTCAGATCCAGAGCTGAAAGGGACCTCAGAAGTTACCTAGCCCAACCTGCTACTCTTATGGATGAAAAACTGAGGCCAAGCAAGCTTAAATAACTTGTCCAAGGCTGCATCATCTGTAAGTGGCAGGGCCAGGATTTATACCCAGGTACACTGACTCTAAATCCAGCACCCTTGGTCTACAGCAGGGAGGCATCACTTGGGCTTCCCCTTCATTCGGCACCAGGAGCCGTGATTGGGCCATCATCCACTTCTGGGGTTGCACTATGTATTGCTGGGCTTTTTATAGTTATCACTTTGAGTTATTGGCCTCTAGTCACATGAAATTAGGATAAGTAAAAGGATTGGGAAGGCCAGAGTTTGAAATTATAGCTTTTTCTTTTTGTGCAGTGACTGGCATCCATTCACACAGAGAGCTATGAGTTTCTCTAGTAGCTATTGCTCTCCCGTAATTTTAGCCCTAAATTAACTCCTCCCCATGATCAAGTAACATGGGGTGTGGGTATAGCCACTTTTAAAGTTCACGTGATTTCTTTGCTTAGAAATAAACACAGATACATTGAGAAGTTTTTCTCTTGAGTTAAAAAAAAATTAGCTTCTCAACTACAAGAATGGGGGACAGTTGGCTAGGCAATAGGTCATCTAAAAAAGATTTAGGCTCTTATTGAACTTCAAATTCAGTATCAGTCAACAGGGTGATATCACAGTCGAGAAAATGAAGGTAAAATCGGACAGTATTAAGAGGTGGAGCTTTCAAAAATACCAAGAAGGTGGGCTTACTGGGCTCTGCCCTGGGGAGACTGCATCTGGGCTAGTGAAGCCAGCTCCAGGTGCCATAGTTTAGGAATGACACTGACAAGCTGAAAAGCATCTACATGTGGGCAACAGGGATGTTGAAGAACTCTATGAAGGAAATGGGCACATATATCCTAAAGGAAAGGAGACTCATGGAGAAAATATGAGACCTGAATTCCCAGTGTTTGAAAGGATATCATTATTGTTGGTTCCCTGGGCTGAAATAGAAGCAATGGATGGAAGTTGCCAACACAAATTTTGGATTGATATAAAAAAAACTTCTTCACAATTGAATTTAACCTGAAATTTAATGGTGTTCTAGAGGTAGAGGATCTCCCCATATTGGAGGTCCTCCAACAAGTGTCTCTTAATCCTGTCAAGAATGTTAAAGAGGTTTCTCCCCTCCCTACCCCCGGCCACTGAAGTCCTTTCAACCTCTTAGATTCTCTGTATATGAGAAATTATATGGCACCTCTTTGTTTTTTCAAGGTCAAGACAATTCAAGATGGAGGGTCAAAGTCACTATCTATAGAGATCATAACTGGTGTTGGCCAAAGTGCCAGTTGGGAAAGGCTGAATTATACTTTTAAAAAGAGTTATGCTGAAAATGAAGTGACCTCACTGGCATTTCATGCCATCCTTCAGTTCCTGCATGCTAGATCAATTTCTTTTTCACCAGTTCAGCTATTCCAATATAACAAATTGGCCTCATCTCTATTGGTCAGCTCCTTCCTCTAATGCAGACAACTTAATGGATTTTATTTCTAAATACAGTATGGTTTGTTTCAGAGTAATTTCAACTTTAGGTTATTGTACAAATTATGCCCTCCCTGGAAATGGAAGCCTGTTGACCACTGAAACAGAGAAGTCTAATGGATGGCCTAAATCAGCCAATTGTGCCTCGCCAGCAAAGGTCAGTTGGCTTGAGTTTTCCATCCTTTTAGAGATACTATACTGTTTCACAAATCGAGTTCTCCCCCTAATGGCCATAAGGCTGACAGAGAGACTGGGCCCTATGGTTAATAAGCCATCAAACTAGACTGGCAATGCCCCACTCTGTCTGACTGTATTGGAATGAAGAGGGGAAAAAAGACAGATATTTCAACACATTAAAATGGTGTTAATCAGAGGGTGTTTAAGCAATGAAAGATTGACACAAAACTGCCCCTGTTAAATAAACAGTATCTGTTAAGATCCCATCCAAGCAACTCCAGGAACATTGGCAATGTCACATAGGGGCATTCATTTCCACTTCAGTAACCCTCCAAAAATAATCACTGGGCTTCCCTATCCTCTTTCCTTGGACGGCAAGCAGTCAGCTATTAGGAAAACTTTTCAGAGAAGTAGTATTTATTTGGATAGTTATCGCCTCCAAATAATTATTGCAATTTAGATTGTCTAATCAGAATAAATCTGCCTCATCTCTGGGAGCTGACCTAGCCACTTTAGAATTCACTGTTCTTGGGAGAAGATCACATGGTGTTGACTCTGCGTGTGACCTTGGACATATTGTGTCCCTTTGTATTTGTAAGGAAAGGAACTGTTCATGAGTTGACAGAGAATGATAAACACAGTTGACATTTCTGGGCTACTTTCTAGTTTGCCAAACATTTTTCATAAGTTTTTGTATCTCAGACTCCAACCACTCTCTGAGGGAGGCACTGTACTGAGCATACTGCCCCCACTTTGTAGGCAAAGAAACACAGGCTCTGACAGGACATAAATGACTTACCCAAGGTCACACAGCTAGTAAATGCCAGGGGAAGCATTAGAACTCTGGTGCTTCTGACTGCAAGTCTTATCTTGCGACATCAGAAGTCAGAATGACAAAGAGCTTCTGCCTTTGTTGAACTTGCATTTGTGATGCTTGTATGATTTTAGTGACAAATCAAGTGTCAGGAGGATTAAGAGAGAGGTAGTATGGCTTGGTAGATAGAGCTCTGGACTTGACTACACAGGAATAGGGGATGGATTCTGATACTGCCTCTTATTACATGCATGGCTTTAGGTAGATTTAGTATTCTCTGTCTCTGTCTCCCTCCCTCCCTTCACTCTTTTTCATGGTTTATCACTTTAACAAGAAACCCCACAAGACTGAAGATTCTGCCCCTTCAAAAAAGCTTCTATTACTAATGAAACATGGCATTGCCCCTTGCCTAGTTCATTGCTAATACTGGTGCAGAGGCACCAAGTACTTTGTGACTATCTCAGCCTCCAGCTCTTTCTACCAAATGATTCCTGTTCTTTTTCTCACAAACCCCCAGAGCTGTCACAGTCTTTAAAAACATTAACAATAACATTTTACAAGAGTCTGCCCTCCCTGAAAACTCTCATGCCCTATCTCTCTTCTCTCTCAAAGCCAAAGCCCTAGAGAAGGTCCTGATTGCCTTCAACACCTCTTCTCTCAATCACTTCTCAATCCATTGCATTCTGAGATCTAGGGCTGCCAATCAACTGAGACCGCTCCCTGCACCAGAGATGCTTCAGAAATGCTTGTTGGTCTAGCATGTTAAATTTGGAGTAGAAAACCATGTTTAAAAAATAAGAAATCCCTTAGCCCGGATATCTTCTCTCCAATTCCTATGCTCTCTGTACTTTTATCACACATGTAAGTGTATCTTAAAAAGACCAAGTGTGTTAGAAAATTACACAACTTATTCATTCTAATGGATCTGCCCATCTGCTTCCCAAGAAACATCCTAAGCATGAGCCTGCATACAGGTAAAGTCATTGAACAGCTCTGATTTAAAACAAAAGTCACATTTCTAGTCTAAGGGATGCCCTGGGAACACGAAGAGTCAGTATGACAATATGACAATTGACTAAGTACTTACTTTTTTGACACTATGTAAATCCCCTGAAAATCAGAAATCATATTTTCTGTGCATTTTCCCAATGCTTCTAAAAGACGCATTGTCAACATGGGTATAGATTGTCTCTTATGTCAAATGGATATTGTCAACCTATCACGATGGGAAGTGAGTACCATAACCTATTATTCTCCAAGAAATCTGACCAATGTGGTGGAACATCCTGGCCAGTATGGGCTTCTATCAACATTCTGAGCACCTAATGACCTCACCTACTTGGATTCATCACCCACTTCTGCAGAACCAACCACTCTTACCTTGTATCCTCTGAAAATTTTGCCTGTGTTCAATTGAAAACATCCTCCCTCAAATCTACCCAACAGACTAAGGGTTTTTGAGTCATTCATTTCTTTAGCTGGTAGCTACTAGTGCAATGAGCTTCCCCCATTTTGTCCGTGACCCTCAGGGCACGACTAGAACACATGGTGTCTGGTCCTAGAGATGTTTGATGAGACCGTCTATTCTACTTCTTTGATGGGAATCACCACTGGCAAAATCCTTGTACCAACTCATACCCTTCATGGATATCTCCATTGACTCCAAACCCACCTACAATTTAGAGTCTTTGAAAGTAATAGATATTTCATGACTTACATCTAAATAGCACCATCAGGAGAATGTAGGTATCAAAAAGGAGATTCTGTATGACAGAGCAGCTTGGGATCCTGAAAGCAATAGGTCAAAGTTTCCAAAGGCAGTCCAATCAACTCCCTTCCTCCAGTCCAATTCTAGGTCCAGCAGATTGATGAATTCATTGGCCTGTCTACCTAATTATATGCTCTACTCTGGAAAAAATGGCATGCTTCATCCACTTTGCTTCTGATATGAGAATTGTTAGGGCAAGATCTTTTGAGTGGTCATTTTTCTCAAAGGTAGTTCTATAGCATTCCATGGTTCAATTCAAAAAGCTTTACATCATCTACAATTAAGGCCATCTGTATACTCAGTATCTACAGGCAATTCTTTCTGGACTGTGGGCAGGATATTCCCCATAGTAGTGGCCAATGACTTTGAAAACATAAAGCAATGACAACAGTCCCTGCCCTCAAGTTGGGACTCTACCTGTTCCTGGCCCTATGAGCTACTTGGAATACGGGGAGTGCAACACTGCCCCAAGTGGACCTGAGAAGCAGACATAGAGATGATAACAAGAAAATTCATCCTCCATCACCACACTGTATGACTGTAGCAGCAAGCACCCCAATATCCCCAGGGTGACTGCCAACACAGGTTCTTAGATTTGCTTTTCAAAAGGAAAGCAACTCAAAATCAGTTAACAAGCTTACTTTAATTAAACAAACATGTATTACTTAGTTCGGGGGGAAAGATCAGCACCCCAAACTTCAGAGTATACAGACAGATCAAACAGACAGGCCTCCAAACTGCCCCCAACATTACATCAATACCAAATCACAGTTACCAGAGAGGGAAGCATCACCATCTGGGTTTTCAAAGCCCGGGGGGCTCTCAACAGCAGCCCAGAGTCTCATCTGGTCAAATCACACAACACTTCTCAAAGTGAGCCCCCTAGCAAAGCCTCTCCTCAGGGTTTATATAGCCTTCTCCTGGCTCAGAGAATGTAACAACCTCCTTGACCCACTGCCCAATCACAAAGTATCCAGGTGTGGGCTTTCCTGAAAAACAAGCCTCCCACCACTGGCTCCAGGTGCACTTAAGCTAGGGGCAGGGAAGATCTTTAAATCTGCATTACCATTATATTTGGCCCCAAGATCTTTCATGCCCACATCATATACAATTTACATCTGAATTAGCACTAAACATCTCTTAGGTCACATTTTCCAGGTACATAATAAAATCACAATATAACCTCAAAATACAATAGTCCAAGTCTTCCACTCATGGGGCAAATGTTAACTCAGTCACTCATCAGTAAAATCAAAAAATAGTCACTCTTAAGTTAACTCAATCAGTTACATCAGTTTTCAAAGTACAAGTCTTCCACTTGTGGGGCAAAGTCTTGATTAACTCAATTAGTCTCTTATCTGTAACAATATCTCAAAGTACAATTAGTCACTTATTCAGTAAAGTCTTACTAAGTATGCCCATAGCATAGACAGTTTACATTTCAATTAGCACTAATCATCCCTTAAGTCATACTTTCAAGGTACATCTAAAGTTACCAAAGTGGCCACTGGGCCTTAAACACAAATTACAAAGCATTATCACATCAATTCACAAAATACAAAGCATTATCACATAAAGTTCTCTTGGGAGAAGGCGGTGTCCTTCCCCTCACACTGCTCCAGCCCCTGCTTTCAAGTCCAGAGAGGGGGCTGGGCAACAAAACCAAAGTGGGGTCCTTGGCGGTCCACCCCACCCCCATAATCACAAGTCCATCCCCCCGGGTCCCAAACTGTGGGATGCAGCAAGGAAACACATTCAGTGCCCCTGATTTGCCCCACAGTCCTTACCTTGTCCTGTGGCTGAACTCCAGACTCCTGGGTTCCTTCTCCTCCAGCAGAAGGCAGCAGCTCCAGGCTTCTCCACAGGTCTCCATGCAGGCAGCTCACCATTCCTGCTCTCAGCTCAGTGAAGTCAGCATGCAGGCCGTTCTTCTCTCCTGCCCCATGGCTCCACAGAATCACAGCTACCACAACTGGGAAACAGACAATTATCCCAGCCCCCATACTTTCCTTTTACTCAGCAGATCCCATCCCTCCTCGCCATTTTGTAGCAGCAAGCACCCCAATATCCCCAGGGTGACTGCCAACACAGGTTCTTAGATCTGCTTTTGTAAAGGAAAGCAACTCAAAATGGGTTAAGCTTACTTTAATCAAACAAACATGTATCATTTAGTTCAGGGGAAAAGGTCAGCACCCCTAACTTCAGAATATACAGACAGATCAAGCAGACAGGCTTCCAAACTGCCCCAACATTACATCAATACCAAATCACAGTGACCAGAGAGGGAGGCATCAACATCTGGGTTTTCAAAGCCCGGGGGGCTCTCAACAGCAGCCCAGAGTCTCAACTGGTCAAATCACACAACACTTCTCAAAGTGAGCCCCCAAGCAAAGCCTCTCCTCAGGGTTTATATAGCCTTCTCCTGGCTCAGAGAATGTAACAACCTCCTTGACCCACTGCCCAATCACAAAGTATCCAGGTGTGGGCTTTCCTGAAAAACAAGCCTCCCACCCCAGGCTCCAGGTGCACTTAAGCTGGGGGCAGGGAAGATCTTTAAATCTGCATTTCCATTACAATGACAAGAAGTGAGTAGGGCTTAAAAGTATGCAGGTTTGGGGATTCCATCAGAATGCATACCTAGAACCAGAAGAGACCTCTGAGGTCAGCAAGCTCAATACCTCTCATGTAATGAATGGGGTCCAGAGAAAAGACATGATGTCTACAAGGCCAAACGGCCAGTGAGTGCCCAGACTGAGATTGAATGAAGTCTCTTGGACCACGAACCCTCTCTTCCCAATTCATTCTCTTCCCCCTTATCTTTGGAGGGGAGAGTAGCTAGTTTGTTTGTTTGTCCCCCACCCTCTCCAGTCCTTCATCTTCAAGGTCCTTTCTGGTTAAAGAAGCAAGCTACATCCCACAGGCTTTCTTGTGTTGGCCTGTGCATTATTCTTGCCTTCTGTTTCTCTCCATCTCTGGGCTTTTCTTTTTCTCTCTGTCTTGTCTCTCTCTGTCTCTGTATCTCTCTCTGATAGTAGCTGGGAAATCCATATGGCTTTTGTCAAGGAACTGTAAGCCCAACTGTGTGAAGGAGTGGTGACCTCAATTCGCCTTGTTTAAAGGAATTCTTGGGTGTCTTATGTCTTTGATATTACTGTGAGGAACACAGTGTTAAATGATAAGGATCAGTTTTGCTTGATTTCTATCTGGATATTGACCTGAGCAATAACCAGTCAATACAAACCGTGGACGTTGACCTAACTCTCACAATGGTGGCCCATCATTTTCCATCTGATATATGATTGGTTTCACTTTTTGTGACACTCAGGACAAGGCCCACCCAGTATCTTCCGACTTTTTTCCAAACATATGAATAAATCACACTATTGAGATATAATTTACAAGTGGTCTTTGTTTTGTTATTTCCTAACCCCCAATCACTTTGGTGGTTTTGTTCCCTTTGTTGTCATGGACAAAGGGCTCTTCCTCCTGTAGTGTCCACTATGTTGCTGCTTTCCTCTACCTCTTCTAGACTATCCCTTGGCTGCCAGGAGAAGTCTATTGCTAGAGTGGCCCTCCAGCCTTGGGAAGTACAAGGTATGCACAGCTTTCAGACTTGGGAAGTTGGCAGCCTTGGGAAGTTGGCAGACCCTGCCAGAGTGCATACTTTCTAGTGAAGCCTGAAGGTGCCCTGAGTCATTTCCATGTCCCTCATAGAGGATGGGGGCAGGAGGGAGAATCTGGTTTGGGGTCCGTAGGTGCACAGGACTCTCACTGTCAGCTAACCAGCTTTCAGGTTAATAATGTTTCTCGAATACAGCTGGGCATTATCAGTTTTCTCTGATTTTTGCTTTGTCATATCAGAAGAACCAGGCTTCAGAGCACCATATATGGTTTCACTCTCGTATTTGTATTGCAAATATCTCTTTTTATAGGGGATTTGCCATCTCAACATCTACCAAAAAAATCAACAAGTCTACCCCAACTGATAAGTGGTCCAAGGGTAAGAGCAGACAGTTTTCAGAAAAAGATATCAACATTATCAATAGTCACATAAAATATGCCCCAAATCACACTTCATTAAAGGAATGCAAATTAAAACAACTCCCAGATACCATCTCACACCTATCAGATTATCTGACATGAGAGAAAAGGAAAATGACAAATACTTGGAGGATGTGGAAAATCAGGGACCCTAATGCACTGTTGGTAAAATTGCAGTCTGGCCTGAGCATTCCAGATTGGAACTACAGACAAAAAGTCTGAAAGCTGTGCATACCTTGTACGTACCCAGCAGTACTGCTACTAGTTCTATATCCCAAAGAGCTCAAAGAAAAAGTAAAAGGACACATACGTACAAAAATAATTAGAGCAGCTCTTTTTGTGGTAGCTAAGAACTGGAAGTTGAGGAGATGCCCATTAACTGAGGAATGGCTGAGCAAGTCTTATACACGGTTGTGGTGGATCAATGTTGTGAGATAGGAAAGAATAATGCAAATGGTTTCAAAAAAATCTGGGAAGACATATGAATCAAGGCCAAGTGAGGTGAGTTCAGAGAACGTCATGAGTACTAACAGAAATATTGTAACAATAATCATCTGTGAAAGCCTTAGCTGCTCTGATCAATACAACGATCCATGAGAATCCTGAAGGATTCATGGTCAAAAATACTACTCATATTCAGAGAGAATTAATGGACTCTGAGTACAGATTAAAACAGATTTTTTTCCCTTTGTAATTTTTTTCTTGCTTTTTTTGCAAAGTGGGTAATATGGAAATATATATTCTATAATATATAATATAAATTATTATATATAAGAGATTATATATTTTAAGGAAATATATGTTGTATATGATATAATATAATATGTAAATATATACATATGACTTCATATGTATAATGTGTATCAGGTTTCTTATCTTCTCAATGGGCAGGGAAAAGGGAAGAGGGAGATAGAGAATTTGGAACTGAAAATAAAAACTTTAAAAACAAACTGCATTGGGGCAGTTAGGTGGTACAGTGAATAGAGCACCAGCCCTGGAGTCAGGAGGACCTGAGTTCAAATCTGGCCTCAGACATTTAATACAAAACTAGCCATGTGACCTTGGGCAAGTCACTTAACCCCAACTGCCCTCCAAAAAGCAAAACAAAAACAACTGCATTATGGAAGTGAAGTTGTATGGAAAATGTTAATTTAGAAATCTAAATCGAGGACAAAAAAAAGGTGAATCAACCACAAAGTAAGTTTAAGGGACAACCAGTGAATAATGCGCATGCACTTTTTTTATCCATATAACATGCAGAAGATGCTGCAGAGGATGCTGGGAAGGTTCCACAGCACATTGAGGGACAGGCAGTTCAGCGGCCTGGATTCTAGTCATGACTCCAATAAGAAATAACTGGGCATCTGACCTGGTGGAAGTTACTTAAGCTGTCTCATTCTCAATTCTAACAAGCTAAACACGTTTGAGTCTCCATTATGTTAAGAAGAGCCTTTGGATGTAATTGTAAAGCTACATAGATAACAGTCACATAGAATGGGCAGGTAGGGATGGGTTTTCATCTAAATTTTCAAATCAAGAACATCAAATCCATTAGCATATAAGAGGATTGTGAAATAAATCTCCTTTTTAGGCAGTGAGAGAAATAGAAGGAATTTTAATTCCAAAAATCCCCCTCATCTCTTAGCCCACAAGCCCTTAAGTTATGGGGAAATATTTCAATTCTCTTAATGATATATCCAATGAACTTATGGCAGAATCCAGTGCAACTATGAAAGTGCTATGTGTTTGTTGTATAGAACAGGTGTTTAATAGATGCTTAGTAACTGATTTTTTTTTAATGAGAGACATAAGACATAGGCACCTTGTGAGCCAAGTGCTGCCTGTGGCCCTTTCACAGACATGAGTTTTGGAAAGAGTTATTTCCAGGGTCTCATTCCAACCTCATAACACTACCAGGCACGGTGTCATTTTTGATGCTCTCAGATGAGAAAACACAAGCTCAGAGATGGGGAGGGATGCGTCTGATTTCACACAGCAATCAGAGTCAGAAGGATAGACTCAGCTCTCTCTGGATCAGGGGTGTAAAGTAGGTGTTCTTTACTTAGGATCCAGAGACACAGGTCTTGGGGCCTGTGAATAAATATTAGCAGCTCATGAAATTGGGCTGGACAGGATTTAAATTTTATTTTCACTCATCTTGAACTGAAATTGAGTATTTTTTTCAGTTATTGCAAAGCATGATTCAGAGCCAGCCAGGGCTGGTAGGCTTCCAAATGGTCTGTGACGCCAAGGGAGACCCCATGGTCTAGTCTAGAGCATGTCACTCCTCATAATGGAATGAAGGCAAATTGAGAGATGTCTTTCCTAGCAACAGCTCTGCAGATTTTTGTTTAACTTGGGGAAGGAGTGGGAGGACTTTGGAGATTGAAGAGAAAAACTGTTTAGAGATGGCACTGGGGAAGGACTTCTGGAAGAAGGAACATGGAGGAATGGTGTATGTCATTCTACTTTCAACTGGTGGTTTTACTCTGATGCATGTAATTGGGACACCGCCCCCTAGATGCAGCCCTAGAGCAAGCAGCCCAGGGCAAAAAAATTGGGAATGGGGCTGTGACAGTAGAGAAAACCAAATGGCACAGCTCGATAATTCAGTTGGGGGTACTATGGAGTCATTCATGTTGTGAATGTCATATGTGAACTCCCTCCCCACCCCCACCCTCCCAGCTTCATGAGGACAGGACCAAGGTCTCAGTCACTGCTGCTGCCTGTCCCTGGCAGTCACTAGCCTCTCAGCAGACAGTATGCCTTGAGGCATCCCTGCTGCCATCTGCCCTCCCACCTCCAACATGGAGGAAGCTCAGAGATAAGTTGGAATCCCCATGTAAGCAGCTATGATTGACATTGTGGAATGGAGCCACTTATGGTCATGCCAAAGGGTCTGGTTGTTGATGACAGAAAGGCTGGGTAACTCATTATTTCTGGGAAAGCAAAAAATCATAGCTGGCAGATAATTAGTACTTTGTAACCTCTAACAAAAGCCCAGGCAAGTAGGCATGGGAAGCATTTTACCCATTTTAAAGATGAGGAAAGTAAGGGTCAGAGAGATGAAGGGACTTGTTCAAGGTCACACAGCCAGTGTCCAGGGTGGGATTTAATTCAAATCAAGGTCTGAATCCTCCCCATAGAAGTACCAGCCATTAACTTTCCAAAGGTCCTCTTGTCCCAGACGCCTCCTCTTTCTAACAGAATTTCTGCTTGAACCTCCATGGGGAGAGAACCCCATGCTAGCAATGGCATTTTCTGACATTCCCAACTATGCAGGAACACACAAAGCAGTGGGATGCCGTAAAGTAAGTACTGGGCTTGTACCTGAGAATCTAAGCCAGAATTCCAGCTCAGAAACGCTTTTTGGAAGCTTGAGGAAAGCAAACCCCTTCTCTGGGTCTCAGTATTCTCATCTGTAAAACAATGGGTCAGAACAGATAGTCTCTAGGTTTATTTCCTGGGATTCAAATTAAAAAGTAAAAAAAATGTTTAAATGTGCTTGTTTTTAACTGTGCCCTGGACTGGGCACTGGAGAGACAAAGAGGAGAAAGGAACCCATCCTTAAGCTTCAGAAACTTCCACTCTCCAAGGGCACTGGGAGTAGTGGATGGGGTCAGACACAAGGATGAAAAAGGCAGAGAATGAGTGGGGGTGAGGCCAAGGCAGAGGCCCAGGCTCTGCCCTCCCAGAGAATGTGAGCAGAGGTGGGGGGAATACATGAAACTGGGTGAATCTGGGGAGGAGAAAACCAGAAGCATCCTGAGAGGTAGAGATGAGGAGAGGGGCAGAAACAGGAGACAGAACCTTAAGTCTGGGACAGAGTTGGGGGGGAAGGACAGGAGTGGCAGGCCCAGTCACGGAACCTAGATTGTCAAGGGCCAGGAAAACCAAGATAAAGGGAGTAAATTGTATTCTTAGAGCCGACAAAAATGGGTCCTAAAGCACAGGTGTGCTTTATCACTCCCCTGCTTCAAAAGCTTTGATGCCTCTTTCTCATCTTTAGGAAAATACACACTCACTCGCATACTCACACACACACACACACACACACTCACTCACACACACATACTCACACATACACACTCACACATACACACTCACACACACACACACACACACTCCCTTCTGTTCCCTTTGCATGACAACCTGTCTCTCACCTCCAGGCCTTTGTATAGCTTATCCCCATGCCTGAGACACTTTGCTCATCTCTGACTCTTGGACCTCATAGTTCTGCTTAAGGCCTAGCTTAAATGTCATCTCCCCATGAAGTGCTGATCCTATAGGTGACTGTGTACAGACTAAAGCAGGAGAGGGTCAGAGTCGGGGACAGAGGACCAGAGTATCAGATTCTGAGTTACCTGGTCCTTGGAGGTCACCCACCCCAACCTCTTTGACTTGGAAACAGGCTCAAGGTGAGGTCCATAAAGGAAAATCAACTTGCCCAAGGTCACTCATGTATGGTGTCCACTAGCATAGTCAAAATTAGAGCACAGGTCATCTGGCCCATCCCACTGAGCCATCCTCCCCTCTCCCTGCCATGGCATCCTCTGTACCCTTCCTTGAGCAGACAGTGATGGAGAAGCTTGGGGACATAAGCCTCTCAGGTGCATGGGGCTGGTGGACCCCATCTGGGAGGCTTCCTCCCTCTCCCCACCCACAATCACAGAAAGGAATCTCAGGGTGAAGATGTTCAACACAAGGCAGGTACACAGGGAAGAGATGAGAGGGAGTGTGATGGTGGGCAAGCTTGTCTTTGAGGGCCAGGCCAGTGCCATTTATTAGCCAAGCTCTCCCCCTCGTGGCCATGACCTAGAAACACTGAAGCTCCAGCTATCAGTCATGCGAATTGCCTTGGGTTTCAGGAAGAGTGCAATGATTTCAAATACACAGGATTTTTAAGCCCATGTTTCCCAAATCTAACCTTAAGTCCTTTTCTTATTCAGCACTGGACGGCAAAAACAATCCCAGAAACAGAGTCAGAAGCTTTGTGTTCAGATCCTAGCTCTGCAGCTGCCTGCATGAACTTAGGCCACTCATTGAAGCCCTCTGGACCTGTTTCCTCTTGTAAAATGGACTGGATGACCTCTCAAGTCCCTTTCAGGCTTAGATCTATCTCATTATCCATAAGTGAAGAGAAGGTTCATAGCCTGGCAAGATACCTGAGGAAACACACAGGCCCCCTACTTTATGGCTGCCAAGTGGCCCCCCAGGCTTTATGCTGAGTCCTTCAGTGGATGGGACCCTCTCCCAGCCTCCCCAGGCAGTCCGCACCAGTTTGGGGCAGCTCACATTAGCAGGGGAGTTCTCCTTATAGCAAGATTACGTTGTCTGCTCTGTGCTGCTCCTTGGTCCACCATCTGAAGCCCAGCAGAGTGAGGTGAAGCCCCCTCCTAGCAAACCGTGGCTGACAAGTCAGTTCTAAGGCCTTTTCTGCTCTAATCCTAACATCCTACCATCTGTTTCAGAGCTGGAAATGACTTGAGACCCCATCTGGCCCCCTACTTGTTTGAGTGGAATGCTCCAAGCACCTCAGTTTGACTCTAGGCTCTTTGAACATTCACAGCAATGACTTGGATAAAGGGCGAACTTGACATGTGCATCAGATCCAGAGGGGCCACGAAGCTTAGCTAGCTCCACTGTGCACCCTCAGCTCTCCACCTCAGTGTCATCAGCAAGTGTCCAACCTCTCACCCGCATGCCCACCCCAATGCTAAATCTCAATGCTTCTACTTCCACGTCTCCCTGATAAACCCCCTGCTTTCCACCCACTGGCCCAGGTGACCTCCAGCTGGCTCAGACCCTCAACACTCATCCCCTCTGGCCTGGCCTATTGGGCTAACCTCCCAATTGATCTCGATTATCGTTTGTCCCTCCTCCAAGCCACTTTCAGCCCCACTGCCAAGCACAGCCCTGTTCAACGGGCTCCAGAGAGAAACTGAAAAGTCTGGTGTTCAGAGCTCTGTATAATGTGTTCTCTGCGTACCTTTGCAGTCTAATGATTACACGTCTCTGTGTGTGTGATTCAGCCACACTGTCCCAATGTCTGTTACTTAATTCCACAATACTCCCTCTTCCACCTCCCAGCCTTTACATGGGCCATCCTGCTAACCATCCTCACCTCTTCCTCTTGGTCTCCTTAAAGACTAAACCCAAGCCCCACATTCCAGAGGCCTTTCCTGATTCACGTCTCACCCCAGGGAGCCTTTCCCATTCAAATCTTCTCTTTATAGCTTGTGTGTACCTACTTGTTGACCTGTTGCCTCCCCCGTTAGGACATGAACTCCCTGAGGGTAGGGCCCATGATGTTTTTTTTTCCCTTTCTTTATATCACCAGTGCTTAGCACAGAGCCTGAAACACAGAAAAGGCTTAACCAATGCCTGCTGACTGACTGACAAAAAGCCTTGACAGTCTAGAGCATTGATTCTCATAAGCCAAAATTGAATAGGGATACATGTAAAATCTTACACCTGACTTCCCCAAATCAACTTCACAGGAAACACTGGATTTTTGTTTTGTTTTTTAAAAAAAACCTGGAGATCTTAGTGAAGAGTATGCTGAATAAGCAGTGTGAGACAGGAACCCCCAAAACCTAGAATATTTTTGAGTTGTGTTAAGAAAAAATAGCATGTGTTCCACATAGAAAAAAGTGAGAGGCTCTGGGGGTCCCTGCCCTTGTCAGACGCACCTGGACTGTTGGCTTCAGCCCTGATCACCACAGCTGGGGAAGGACAGAGAGAAGCTGAGAACATCCAGGAAAGGGCAGACAGAAGAAATCCAGGCCATAGGAGGTGCAGCTGAGGGCCAGTCAGTGTGTAGCCTCACTATGTGTCAGGAGGGACATGGCAGCTGCCTTCAAGTATTGAAAGGGCTAGCATGTCAAAAAAATAATTAGCCTGGTTCTGTCTGGCCGCCAGCAGGTAGGACCAGTAGCAATAGAATAAATAAATTGGAATGATGATAACGATGATGGTGGTGATGGTGGGTGCTGGGGATTAGCCAACAGCAATAATACCTTGGATTTCTATTCCACTTTAAGTTTTGCAAAGCCTGATCCTTATAATGACCCTGTGATGTTGATGCTTGGATTTCCACTCTACAGATGAAGAAATGGAGGCAGAAAAAGTTAAGTGACTTATCCAGGGTCAAACAGCTAGTCAGCATCTGCAGCCAGAGTCAGACTCAGTTCTTCCTCTAATAGCATTCTATCCACTGTGTCACCAAGCTGCTCATAGTCACCAGGTAAAAAGAAGTCAGTGGAGACCTGATGTCAGGAGAAGCAGCAGCACCCCTTCCTCTCAGCGAGAGCTACCCCAAATCAGAACAGGTTTCCCTGAGGGAAAGTGAGGCCCCCTTCACTAGCAGGATTTTTTATTTCGTTTTTAGGCAATTGGGGTTCAGTGATTTGCCCAGGGTCACACAGCTAGTAAGTGTCAAGTGTCTGGTCTGAGGTCTCCTGGCTCCAGGCTGGTGCTCTGGCCACTGGGCTACCTAGCTCCCCCCATTAGCAGTTTTTGAGCAGAGACTGACGATCCCTTGTGGAGTACGCTATGCTCAAAATTCCTTTTTGGTCAGAGGTCAGGCTATATGGCCACTGGAACTTCTCCTGCCTTTCTGACTGGGGGATTCTGTGAAGGATGCGGCAGTTCAGCCCCTCCGAGATCACTACAAACAGGCATGATGAGCAGAAAACACCCTTGGTCTGACCCCCACACATGTGCCGCTCAAACCCAGGTCTGTGCCTTGCCAAAGCCTGGCTTCCCTTTCCTGGCAATTCTAGCTTCCCTGGTCCCAACTTCCTCTTCCTGATTCCCCTCTACAAGGCAGGCAGGAAATGGCCATGGTCCTGGAAGCCCAGGGCCACTCTTGGACTATCCTCCTGGACAGAAAGTTTGACTTCTAGGAAGTGAAAGAGGCAGAAGCTTACTAGGCAAGCACTCCTCTAGGAAAATCCGGTCTACAGAATCCCTTATATACCACAGATGCACTGGTCTTTTAATGTCTGCCCTGACATCTTCTGAAATAGAGATTTGAATTATTTCATGAACGTATTTGGGGGAGAGGGACATCTGGACCTGTGATTTCATCATTGTGAGAATGACCATTGTGAAAATGAGTGGAAACTCCCTGCATTGAGACAGGTTAAATTTATCTAGCTAGCTAGTTATCTGTATAGATAGTTAAATACAGCTATAGATAGAGATAGATATATAAAGATGATAGATAGATAGATAGATAGATAGATAGATAGATAGATAGACAGACAGACAGATAGATAGACAGACAGACATAGATATATCTAAGGGTATAGATATACAGAGATAGATGTAAACATGTATGTATATGTATATTTGTATATAGATATATTTGTGTGTGTATCTGCACACACATTCCATTGATTGCATACACTGGACTATGAATACACATGAGCCACACAAATACAAAAAGCAGATAGGACCTGCTCTCCAGAACACGACGTTCTAATGGAGTCAATGTCACATCTGGGGGAGTCAATATTACATATTTAGTGGCCAGAGAGAGACCCTTTGGTTAGGAAGTTGACAGGGACAGAGAGTGGGGGCCGCATGGAAACAGGAACAATCATTTCTGTGCCTATGGTCCGTGGCTCCAGAAAGCAGGGAAGTGGGGAGGAGGAGAAGGAGCTGTCCAGGAGGCTGGAGTGTAGGGAGTGAATTTCTCTGTTAATTACAGTCTTAAAAAATGTCAGCAGGAATGACTGGTGAAGGGACTTTGCCCAGGAGTCACACAGTTGGGTCTTCCTGACACCAAACAGACTCTAACCATCAGACCATATTTCCTCTCAATGAATCTACCTCAAATACAAAATAATAAATATTATCCTTGTGGCTGTAAGAAATGGGGTCTTTTTGTTTCTTTCCCCACTAGGTGTCAGGAGAGTTCTACTGAAATGATGCTTCCTAACCAACTCCCATCTAAGATCCGGCGCACCCAGGATAAGAGTCATGGTTCTTGAGTTTAGACAGATCTTGGGAGGAAGAAAATCCTTTGGGGATTGCTCTTGGCCACCCCCGGGAGAGGCCAGACTGTCAGGGGCCCAGATGGTTTTTTAGAAGCACTTGAGAAACATGAGCCCCTGACATCCTGACCAGAAGCTGGGGGTGTTGGGATTCCAATTTTATTCCCATTTTTACAGAAAAGGGGGCCAAGGCTCAAGAGGTCCTGAGAGCAGTTCTAGGGACAGGCTTGGATTCCAGGTCCCAGGCTCTTCCTGCTCTATGAGGGAGGCTATCATGTGTCAGGAAAATCCTGGGCCCATTCTTGGGATGGAGAGTGGGTGCAATGAGGCCTCGAAGGCCACCATGAACTGTCTCTAAAGAGATGTTTGCTAGAGAGTGGGGGCACCCAGACAAGACAGAACTGGGCTGATGTGGGCTCCTGGGGGAGGGTCATGAAGAAGCAGACCCTGACATGTCACTTGGGAGAGGCCACATATGAAATATGCACAGACACACATGGACACAGACTCAGTCACACACACAAACATCGACCCTCCCTCAATCCCAGACCCCAGCTTGACTTTGCTCCTGCCTCTGACATGCTCAGGGAGATCTATCTGTAGGAGTGGGTCTGTCAATGGCACGCCAGAGGGTAGTAGGAAGGAAAACCAAGGATAGCACACTCCTCCATCACTCTCCAGGTGCTGGCCTTGGCTCCCCAGGTACCCAGGCCACCTCCTCACACTCCCACTCCCATACCCATGCAGAGTCAGAGTCTGCTCTGTCCTGCAGAGCCCCAGCCTCTCTAAAGAAATGCCCAGGAGAGGTGGCTCTCCCCTCAAACAGAGATGATGTTTTCCTCGTTGTTTGAGGGGCAGTCAGTTCATCAATGAGCACCTATCAGGTGCCCCCTGGAGGCTAGGCACTGTGCTGGATGCTGGGTGTGGGGATGGAGCAGGGGACCAATTGGACTTCTGGTTCTTTGGCTTCTTGGTGCTAGCAAACATCTTCCCAAAGCTTGTAATTTCAGGGTGAGAATCACCAAAGTGTGGGCCAGAGGAGGCCTCGGAGGCATTTAATCCAGGACCCTCATGTTACCAATGAGGAAAGTGAAGATAAGTGTGAGTGCTTTCTTGCAGAGGGGCCCCATCCTCTCCCCTCTCACTGGCCGCTCCAGTCAGTCTGGACTGATTGTTTCCTAACCTCTTCAAGCTACCTCCCACCTCTGGACCTTTGCATAGTCTGTCCTGCATAGCAAAAGGCATTCTTTCCTCATGTATGCCCCTAAAAGTCCCTCCCTTCTTCCAAGGCTCAGGTCACATGCCACCACTAGACCAGCTTTGTTAAATGAGGGCATCAGTAGTAGGGCGGGGCATGGAAACCCACTCCCCTTCAGACACTTTCTCTTTCCCAAGCAGCCTCTGGGCACTTTTGCCCCTTTAGAGCACAGCCCTCACATTGATCCATCTTCTGTCTTGGGAGTCAGGAGTCTAACTGACCACACGGATGGAGATTTCTTTCAACATACATTGAAGCTCTGTTTCTGTGAATTCTTAATGAGAGTGCACCATGCTAAGGACTGTGTAAATGCTGGGGGCAGAGATGTCTGGACATTGGACTCCCAAGTGCTCCATCGTTGACTGGCAGAGGCTCCCCTGGCATTCCTGTGTGGATGCCTGCATCACCTGAGAGGCGTGCCCTCCATCCTGCTCCATGCCATCCTCTGACTCATTCTGCTCGTCTAAAGGGTCAACATCTTCAGTTCTTTCACCCAGTCCCAGTGTGAGGTGGTTCCATATTCTGTCACCAGGTCTGCTGATGGATCCTGGCTGCTTGCTCTGCACTTACCAATGACCTTCCCAGACTGCAGTAGGCTTGCAGAAATGAAGACAATGTCCAGATGGCCTCTGCCTCAGGCAGGAGTCAGCAGGACCAGAAGGAGCTGAAGCCTCCTTCCACCGTCACATCCTTGGACTGTCCTCTCATCAGTCTGTGGCAGCTCGCCTCTCCAATCAGCTTCCATATCACACTGTGGCCTCATAGCAATTCAGTCCTTTCTTTACCCTGACCAGGTCTGGTACTTCCTTTGCCAATTTGACTTGAATCTTCTCTGAAATTTAGGGTCTTAGAGTTTTGCCTGAGTCATTGCAGGACTAAAAGACTGCCCGGGGTCACCCAGCCAGGACAGAGCAGAGGTGGGCCTTAGCTGTTGGGCTTCCTCATGCAAGATGAGCTCTCTGTTCACTGTGCCCCGCTGACCCTTACTGGGTGCCACCCTGGCTTTCTAAACGCTTTTTTATGACCATAGAAACATCACTTCCACTGTGGCTCTCTCTTTTCCCCAATGATACATGGAGAGCATTCCACTGCTGTCCTGATTACACTCAACAGTGCGTCCTGATTAAGCAGCAGGCTGGAAGACCTTGAGATTCACTGGCTGCCAACAGCTCTGCCAAGAAATATCTGCCCTTGGCAACGTCCCTCCTCTCGGGGTGTCCCTAGACAGGCTGGCAATCTCATGGTGGCTTTACAGGACGGACCAGCACCCAAAGCTGAGCGGAGCTGCCCTTGCACTAAGCAATAGCTCACAATCCCCTTTTCACTTGTCCTACACCCCTCTTCTGATGAGTAACAAGCCTTTGGTATGACCTGCTGCTTAGTTCCAGATGTGACTTGGGGAGTTCCAGACCTTACATGGAATTGTAAAAAGGGGTGATTCCCACCCCTTGCCCTCCTCCCTGCTCCTCCCCCTCCCCTTGCCTGCCAGAAGTGCTCATTTTCATTCGTGTTGGAGCTGAAAGCATTGACAGGCCGCTGACAGTTTGACAGATTAACGGAAATTAAATGACACGGTGCCAGCTCCGCATTTCTGATTACAGGGGAAATTCCATAACTTATTTCTAAGAAAATAGGCCATCTCTCCCTGCCATACCTTGTCATTGGTGAGGCTTGGGGCTTTTCAAACATTCCTGCTATTTTTCTATTCATTTTACCAGTATTGTTCTCTGCTGTTTGACTCCCTGGAAGTATTCATTTACTGCATATTCGGTCAAATTGGAAAGATACTGGCCAACATATCATGGTCAGATTTGGGAAAGAATGGGTTAGATTATTGATGTTATTCTTATAAGGATCTTCACATGACAGATTTAGAGCTAGAAGGAACCATAGAAGGCACAAGTTCATCGAATCATAGATTTCTAAATGGAAGGTAGTTCAAAGACCATCTAGCCCAGCCATATCATTTTCTAGGAAAGGAAATTAAGGCCCAGGGTAATTGTGACTTCTCAAGGTCAGGCATGCAGTAATCATGAGAGGCTGACTTTGGACTCATGCTCAATGAGTCCAGGGCTTTCCACAAGAGAGCTCTCTCTCCCTAGGACAAGTGTGGCAACATGGTGGCCCTGATGGAACCTACAACCCAGAAATGGAAGGGAAGAATCATAGTATTGTGAAACCCCTTAAGGAGGGCTTTAAAAAGTCCTGAAAATAGATCTTAAGAGGATCTGTTATAAAGGATTCTATGCCCATTAATGCCATTTCTTTAATTATCCATATCTTATCCAAGAACACATAATGTAGAAACTGGCTTGGTTTGGGGTAGAAGAGGCAAAGCTTTGTGGGGTGACTGGAGGCAGAAAAGTCTTCAGCATCATGTGTGAATGAGAAGACTCCCCTCTCTCACTCTGGGCTATCTCTGTGCCTCTCACATCGTGATCATAGACAGTCAGTGTTTACTCAGAGTGAATCTTCGCTCACAACTGATCTCTCTCTGGAATCTTCATTCTGTTTTTCAACTTCTACATTTTTGCCTTGAAGGAAACTTCCCTAGGGTCCTCTTTTTCAATGGTGACAAGTTCCTTGGAACTTTATCCCCAAACATACTTGGTCTCATCCTCATCTGGGCTCTCTCTGAAATCCCTTCCTGCACTTTTCTCTTAGCCTGTCTCATTGCCCCTGGCATGGGTACCTTTCTCTCCCTAGACCTCATATGTCATCTTTTTCAAAGTCAGACATGTAGGAAGAAGTATCCTACCCTGTCTACAGAGGACCAGCTGTTTTGCTGGGATATGCAGGATCTCATTGCTTCAGGACTCTGCAAGCACCTATTAAAGAAAGAAGTAATTGAATGAAAGTTTAGAGAAAAAGATGGGTCCACCCAGAGCTATGAAAGATGGAAAGAATTTTGAAGGATGTCTTGGAAGCAGGGAGGAAGATAGCAGACTTTTCAGGGGTTATTATTACATGAAATGAAAACAACTCAAAATGTTGGAGATCAGCTTAAGAAGTCTCACAAATTTGTTGTCTGAGCATAACATAAAACCATGTTCAACTCTATTGTAATTACACTGCAGGAAGCTAGGTTTTGAATTTCTCTTCAATGCAGACCCTATCTTGCTTCCCATAGAAAGTTGTCCCAGCCTGTCCCCTCCCTTCTCAAGCTACTCACCTATTCCCTTTCATCCTCTGTCTCAGTCAAGGGACCCTGACCCTAGAATTACTGTCTAAGAAGTGGTTAAAGAGAGGTAAAAATGGCACCAAAGCAATCTATAGCCAGGATAAGTCTCTGGATTGGAGCAAGTGCATTTAGAGATCAGAGCTGGAGGAAACCTAATTGTAAAGGTATTGAGGGATTAATATTCTCAGTGCCAGGAAAAAAAACCCTTCTTTTACCACATCAGTGCTACACACACACACACACACACACACACACACACACACACACACACCCCACACATACATGCACACACGTACACGTACATACGTGCACACACATGCGCACACATACATGCACACACGCACACACACACACTGACAAGGAGACTATCAATAATATGGTTACTCTCACATCTACAAATATACAAGAATAACCTACACACAAATTTGGCACAGCTGTAATGAGCATATTGGTAGGGAATGGACAAATTTTCAGAGGTAATAGTCAAGAATGCACCATCTTCACACTTAAAGATTTTACCAGCTTCACATTTAAATGAAGGACGTAGAGAAAATAAGATCCTTTTAAAAGTTATTTTGTTGATTATGAAAAACAACAACAAAGCATTTGATCAGGTAGACCAAAATGCCAACATACAGTTTTGTTTTGTTTTCTTACAAGGCTCCTGTCAGCCATCAAACTCATCCCAGCTTCCTTGGGGGATGTGACCCAAACCACCCTATTTAGCTGTCTTGCCTCCCAGCCTCTCACACACTAGTTGATTCATTGATTGACTTAATTGATTCCCTAGTTCAAACTCTTAATTTTACGTATAAGGAAACTGAGGCCCATAGAAGAGCAGTAACATGTCATGCAGTTTGTAAGTAGCAAAGCAAAGATGTGAAGCCATGTCTCCCAAGAGCCAATTACTCTCTCAATTACAGCACTCTGCCTTTCATGGAACTTAAATGTTTGTCTTTTTCAAAAGTCCTCTGCATTTCCCTATGAATTGATAGCATGACACAGACAGTGCCTAAAATGGAGAAGGCCTGGCTTCTCCTCCTTCCTCATTTCCATGCCTGGGGTTCCCCACATGGACCAAATCACAGCTTCCTCCACTCTCTGTGCAGATTTCCTTGGAGTCCACAGTGGTAAATGCCTGCTAAACCCACAAAGAAGAACAGCCCTCACTCCCACAG
Organism: Gymnobelideus leadbeateri; assembly: GCA_011680675.1. Classification (NCBI taxonomy): domain Eukaryota; kingdom Metazoa; phylum Chordata; class Mammalia; order Diprotodontia; family Petauridae; genus Gymnobelideus; species Gymnobelideus leadbeateri. Next base: position 343,018 of record WOXC01011030.1, on the reverse strand, counting down.
GAGTCTGCATTCTTTGTGGAAGCTGGAATACAAGAAAGAGGGTTCAAGATTCTCCAAAAAGGAAACTTGTATTAGGGAAAATACAGTTCCAAGCTAGGCACTGGTGGCAGCTAATTACCTACAGGAAAATGATTCAGAAGAGAATCCAATGGAAGAAGAACAGGCTTCTGGGGCACAGTGGAGTCATTTATCAAGATAGCAAAGTTAAAAAACGGTTAAAATTTGGGTTCTCTGGTGCTTAGGAGTTAGAGATGCCAACAGAATCCTAGTAGTCTCTCTTTGTTAATCCCAGTTCTGCGATGTTCGTCAAATAAACATCAGAGGCCATATATCCCCTATAGGAACTTACTGGTGTATCAAAATGGGATTAAATTGTTCCTGCCTTTACTCTTTTGCAGGTGAGTTTGACTGCTTGGACAAAGGGGATGAGCATATGAATTAAGTGAATTTGATGTGCTACTAACATTCAGCATTTGCTTGTCCAATAAACAACCTGATCAGATGGGATAGGGAGAAGAGTGCACAACTGAATGGAGAACAGTCAGTGCCTTGTAGATATTTTCACCTCCATATGGACACACTGAGTCCAACCTTCCCCATTACATAAACATAATGATATTTCAGTTTTGCCCCAGAAGAAAGTAATGCTGCCATATCCTGATATCAAAAACTAAACTTTCTATAGGAACAAAAACACCCTTAAAGAGGACACTGACAACACGGGCTGTAAGTTTTACTCCCACCGAAGCTTGATGCTTGTCAGAAGGGATTGGCTGCCATAGAAAAAGGTGGTCATGTTGTAAAAATAGAGAAATTACCAGTCTCTAGAACCTGGGGAAACCGTTCTTCATCCTTCTCTGACATGTCTATTACATATAAACAAACTTTGACCCCCTAGCGTTTCATATGAAGCACAAGGAAATCTCAGTGGGACTTTTATCTTGTTAAGACAGTTACTTCAAGTCTCTGGTGACAAATTACCCAAGGGTAATTCCACAGTAATGAACCCCCAAGGGAGGAGACAGGTCAGGTTGGGAAGGCTCCCTGTACACCATGAAGAGGAGGGTTATAGAATGTCTCTACTTCCCTGGAGGAGCCTGGGGAAATGGTCTAGGGAAGCTCCAAAGCCTCTTCTGATCACATGAGTTTGTCATCCATGGAACAGCACAGATTCCCTAAAAAAGGGGAGGTCAAGAAGTGGCTGGTTTCCCTGAAAGAGGGGGACTTAGTGGAATAACCATCTTTTCTTTCTTTGTACTTTTTCCACTTAAAGACTAGTTCTAGCCTAGTTAGAGAGCTCTGGGGACCCAAAGCCTCTCATCATGTTGAATTGGGAAGCTGGGCATCTAAGGAAATCTAATATTGGAATTGGAGTCAAGAGGACCTGAGTTCAAATCCTGCCTCAGACACATACTAGCTGAGTGACTCTGTCACTAAGCCACTCTACTTTCAGTTTACTCATGTGTAATATGAGCACATTAATCACATAATTGTATATATGAGTTATGTATAATGATATGCATAATAATAGCATTTCTGTTCAGACACTGATACGATTGTTATGGAAAGCACTTTGCAAACATTAATGTGCTATGTAAATGCCAGCTACTACTACTACTACTACTAGTATTCATAATACTGCAATGATGATGACATAAATAACCCTTTTATGGATATATAACCCTCATAAAAGGAAAGGAGGGAAGGAGAAGAGGGAGATATTCTCATCCCCCCCTTTATTAGGAAGCAAAGGGGAAAAGGTATGTGCATTTTAAGCACCTACTATGTGCCAAACACTGTCCTAAGCACTTTATACATTGTATCTCCTTTGATACAACACCAGGAGGTGCGGGCTATTATACCCATATTACAGTAGAGAAAACTGAGGCAAACAGAGGTTAAGGTCATGCAGCTCGTGTCTGAGGCTGGATTGAGACTCAGGTTTTCCATATTCCAGCCAGGCTGTGAATGACACAATCCCATTTAGTTCATAAAGACCCTTCTTCACTCCAAATACTTGTTTGAGGCAGCGGCAGTATTGTAATGGACTGTAGTATATTAATTAAAGAGGTTTTCTTTTTCATTTAAAAGCAGTAGTGAGATCTTGGTGGGGCCTAAAATTTGCATGAATAAAATATTACATTCATTTATGCAGATGATATATCATTATATGTGAGACTTAAAAACTTAAGGGGAAAAGATCTGAAGTGAATGATGGCCTTTGGTCAGTAGAAAGTCTGTGCAGCTGAAATCACAGCATGAGAGCAGCCCTGGGGCCTCCTCCATCATGCTCTCCTCCGGCTGGAGTCACAGAGGAGCTTCCAGGCTTCCTCATATTCTAAAGGATCTTTATGCATAGAATTTAGAATGGTGGGGCTCACTTTTGCCTTTTGACATGCTTAGAGCTTTTAAATGAGACTAAAATGCTATCCAATACTTCTGCTAAAAACCTGATCCCCTCTATGATGCAGCAGGAGTCAATCGAAAAAAACAAGATGATCGAAAAATTGCAAGAAAATGTAAAATATCTCACTGGAAAAATAACTGACCTAGAGAACAGATCCAGGAGAGACAACCTAAGAATTATTGGTCTACCAGAAAGCCATGATGAGAAAAGCAGTCTAGACAACATCCTCCAAGAGATTGTCAAAGAAAACTGTCCTGAGGTCCTGGAATCAGAAGATAAAATAGCTATTGATAGAATTCACCGGACTCCTCCTGAAAGAGATCCCAAACTGAAAACTCCAAGAAATATAGTAGCCAAATTCCAGAATTACAAGATTAAAGAAAAATTCTACAAGCAGCCAAAAAGAAACAATTCAAATATCGAGGAACTACAGTTAGGATCACACAGGACCTAGCAGCTTCTACATTAAAAGAGCGGAGGGACTGGAATTTGATATTTCGTAGGGCAAGAGAGCTAGGACTACAACCAAGGATTAACTACCCGGCAAAACTGAGCATAATCTTTCAGGCAAGGAGATGGACGTTTAATGAAGTAAGGGACTTCCAGACTTTCCTAATGAAAAAGCCAGAGCTCAATGGAAAATTTGATCTCCAATTACAAGACTCCAGAAGAACATAAAAAGGTAAACAAGGGTAACATAGACTCACACATGCAGAAGTGCACATACCCACACCCACAAACACAAGCTCATTACTTGGGATGCAACAAGAGCAAAACCTGATCCCCAAGGTATATGGAAAAAGTCAGCAGTGCAGTAGATAACCAACTTCAGACACTTAGCAGTTTTGTGACCCTGGACAAGTCACTTAACCTCTATCTACCTCCGTCTTCTCAGCTGTAAAATAGGGTAATGATGTATGTATCTCCCAGGGCTATTGTGAGTGTGAAATGATGTGACATTTGTAAAGTGTTTAGTACAGGCTTGTCTCCTCCCTTCCTCCCTAGAAAGGGAATTGATACAAATACATAAGACCAGGAACCAGTCCCCAATAAGTCCATAGACATGTACCGAGTGCCTCTGTGTGCCAGGTTGTGTGCTAAGTATGGGAGATGCAAAAAGAGGCAAAAGACACCCTCAGGGTGCTTACAATCTAATGAGGAAACAACAACAAACAAACATATGCAAAGTAAGCTATGTAAATGGTGGATAATAAGAGAAGGAAGGCCCTGGAATGAAGAGGGGCTGGGGAAGGCTCCCTGCAGAAGGTTGGATTTCTTGGGACTCCATGACAGCTGGAAGAGCATTACAGGCTCAAGGATAGCCCAGAGTCACTGAAACAGTCAGGGGACCTGAGTCACTGGATCAAAGGGCACATTTTGGGAAGTAAGGGGTAAGAAAATTGTAAAATTAGGAAGAGGCAGCTAAACGATGCAGTAGACAGAGTGCTGGCCTGGAGTGAGGGAGACTCATCTTCATGACTCCAAATCTCAGATGCTTCCTAGCTGGGTGACCCTGGGCATGTCTTCACCCTGTTTACCTCAGTTTCCTCATGTGTAAAATGAGCTGGAGAAGGCAATGGCAAACCATTCCAGTATCTCTGCTGAGAAAACCCCAAATGGGGTCATGAAGACTTAGACACAATGAACAAGCTTTGGTGAATCGTGCCCTAAAGTGAGCTCTCAGCTCCAGGAAGGGTCTTGGCCTGATGCCCCAAAACCAGGTAAGCCCACCATTCCTGCTCCGTAGCAGACTGGACATTGGGTGATCGATGCTTTGTCCACAGTGACTCGGGAAATAGGAGAAAGTTCACAACATTCTTCAGTCCTAGGCAGCCTCGTTCTGCTCCAGCAGGGAAGGTGGCAGGGAACAGAAGCCAAGGGAACAGAGGGCGGAAGGAGTCCAAGTTGTGGGACCTGCTACACACACTCGTAGGATTGTCAGGAGTAGCGATGGGCATTTCTTTTGTATTCTCAGGGGCCTGAAAGCGTGGCTCCTCTCCTTAAGGGGATGCCCCCACTGGGGAATGGCTGAGCAAGTTGTAGCATAAGATCATGATGTAATACTATTGTGATCTAAGGAATGACAAGCAGGATACTTTCAGAAAGAAACCTGGAAAGACTTATATGAGCTGACACAGAATGAAGCGAGCAGAACCAAGAAAACATTGCACACAGCAAGAGCAATACTGTATGATGATTAACTGTGAATGATTTGACTGTTCTCAACAACACAATGACCCAGTTCCAGAGGACTCATGATGAAAAATGCTACTTACTTCTACAGAAAGTCTGGATGCAGATGGATGCATACTGCTCTTCACTTTCCTTTTTCCATCTGCAGGGGAGGGGGAGGGGCAGTTTCCATGTGACCAATACAAAAATATGTTTTGCATGATTGTATATATCAAATCACTTGGGGGCAATGAGTGAGAGAGAGAATTTGGAAGTCAATTTTAATGAATATTTAAAGTTGATTATACACATAATTAGAAAAATGAAATATTATTCTCACTGCTGTGCAGACTTCCTCCAGTGGTACAGGCCTATCCTAGGCCACAGATAACCCTCTCACATACAGGAGTCCTTCCCTTTATCACTTGACACTGTGGGAAGACACTGGATCAAGTGCCTCAGACTGAACTTGAACTCAGGTCTTTCTGATTCCAGGCCCAGTGGTCTATCCACTGTCCTCTAGTCAGCACAGCTTCTTCCACCTGCCCTTCCTCATTCTGGACAGCTTATATTTTCCAAGCAGACAAATTATACAATTTTCAACTAGAGAGATCTGTGTATCTTGCAACATAAGCAACATGTTATTTCCATACTCAGGCAGATAAGCATTCTCCTATGGTCTGTCATTCTTCCTTTTTCACATCTCTCTGTCTCTCTGTCTCCCTCTGTGTGTCTGTCTCTGTCTCTCTCTCTGTTTCTCTCTCTCTCTGTCTCTGTCTTTCTCTGTCTCTTTCTCTGTCTCTCTGTCTCTGTCTTTCTCTGTCTCTTTCTCTGTCTCTCTGTCTCTGTCTCTCTGTCTCTCTGTCTGTCTCTCTCTCTCTCTCAAACACCCATTACACTGTCTCATTGGCAAATTGCTGAGTAAAGTATTAGCCCCAATGAGAAGGAGTGTGCCTTGTTTATTTTTAATGAAGTGCCCCATATAAATATTTAATTTAGTCATAATAAAGCCTTCTTTACCACCCTAGAATTAGATGGTAATTCAGAATCAATGCCTATGCAAAGGTGATTTAGATTTAGCTGATCCTTCTAATTGGTCTATTAATCAAAGCTACAGGAGCAGTCAGTGAATAACTAACTGTGTTTTTATTCATTTATTGCATTAATAAAAAACAGTTAGGCAGCTCGCTGGTTTCTTACAAGGTAACCAGACCATGATAATTAGATCCCAATAAATTACCCAGTGACACTGAAGCACTGCAGATACCAACCTCTTTGCTTAGCTAGTATCGACTTTCGTTAGCATTCTCTTCCAGAGAAGTCATAGCACGCTAGCAATGGCGGGCATTTCCAAGTGTCCCCACCACCCTGCTCTTGAAATATCTTTGGGAAATGCCTCCCACATTCTTGGTAGTAGAGACTGACTTTTCTAGATATCATGACGAATAATCACACAGACAATGACTTACTGGTCTGGAGAAACACCATCATGGAATGTAAAGGGGACTGGACATGGAGTCATAGGCGCTCACTTCAAATCCCAGCTCTGCAAACTACGTGACCTAGGTGACCCTAGGCAAGTCTGTTTCCTATCTGGGCTTCATTGTCCTCCTCCATAAAATGAGGCAATTGGATGAGGTGAGCTCTAAGGCTTCTTCCAGCTTGAGATGAATAATTTAAGAATGCTAACACTCTTACATCAACTCCTCCATTTCCTATATTGTAATTATAATCATGGGAGAAAAGAATATTTGGAAATGTCAGAGTTAACCATTACCTCCAAGGTACTAGAAATCGCTTAATGAGCAGGGGGACCAGGTAGGGACTTCATTAGGGGGAGTCTAGTTGCCAAAGGTCTCATGGGAATTTAGAAAGGTACTCATTCACCTACTGAGCCCCAGCTGAGCAAACTCCATGATTTCCTAGGATCAGCACTATTCCCATCATCCGGAAGAGTATAGTCTATTATCTCATCTCATGCTGCAGACCTCTGAACAGCTGAATTCACCAGTCAAATATCAAGGAGAAAAATCCTTTGTTCGAGAAGCATACTCAAAAGGATTCAATCCATTAATCCATTTCCAATCTATTATCAAGCATTTATTAAACAGCTACTATGTGCCCAGCACTGAGCTTGGTCCTGGGAATACAATGAGAGAAATGATAAACCTCCTGAACCAGGAAGTGATGACTTAGTTTTAAGGCAGCATGGCTCAAGACCTGTTTTGTCAGTCTTCAGTGAAGCATCATTTCTTTCTTTGACCAAAAAGCAGCAACAGCAACTTACCACCTCCTGACTGATTCTTCCTCCCTTCCTTGATGACTTTTGTACAGCACCAAAGGTTGTCCTAGAAGTGTGGACCCTTCCATCAGATCCCTAACATAGCAGCCCTAGCTTTATGACCTCCCCAAAGAACAGACATTAAAGTATTTGTGTGAATACATCTTCAATGGTATTTTAATGAGCTCAGTATAGGGTGAGTTCCTCCTTCTAAGACATCTTCAAGCAGAGGCTATGGGCTACATCATAGTAGGGATTCCTTGAGGTTCCTGCCAATTCTCAAATTGTGGGATTCTATAGTCATCCCCCTTCCTAGGAGTCTGTCGAACATGGTTTGGGAAGCACTGCACTGTATCCTTTATTTTTATTATTTTCTCAAGTATATGCAAAACAATTTTAACATTTGCATTTTTTATTTTGAGTTCTAAATTCTCTCTCTCTTTCTCTCTGTCTCTCTCTGTCTCCCTCTCTCTGTCTCTCTGTCTCTCTCTATCTCTCTCATTCTCTCTCTTCTTTCCCTCCACCTTCTTTAAGAAAGCAATTTACTACAGCTTGTATATGTGGAATCATGTAAAACATATCTCCATGTTAGCCAAGTTGCAAGAGAAAATGGATCCACCCTAAAAAAAAGAAAAATAACATTTTTAAAAATATGCTTTGATCCTCATTCAGACTCCATTGGTTCTTTCTCTGAAGATTTTTTCATCATTTTTTTAGTCAGAATTATCTCACATCATTCTATTTCTGAGGAGAGTTAAGTCATTCACAGTTGATCATCATCACAACATTGTTGTTACTTTGTACAGTGTTCTTCTGGTTCTCCTCACTTCACTCTGCATCAATTCATGCAAGTCTTTCCAGGTTTTTCTGAAGTCTGCCTGCTCATCATTTATTATAGCACAATAGTATTCCATGGCATTCATATACCACAACTTGTTCAGTCATCCCCCAATTGATGGGCATCCCCTCAATTTCCAATTATTGACCGCCACAAAAAGAGTGGGTATAATTATTTTTTGTATGTATAAGTGTGTTTCCTTTTTCTTTGATCTCTTTGGAATACAGACCTAGTATTGCTGGGTCGCAGGATATTTACAATTTTAGTGCCCTTTGGTCATAGTTCCAAATTGCTCTCCTAAATGGTTGGATTAGTGCACAACTCCACTTATAGCAGTGCATTGTATTCTTCATATTACATTGTCAACATGGTAGAAGACAGCACATTGGGTTTGGAGGGGTAGTTCTTCTTCCTAGGGCTGTGCCAGGGTCTTGAAGAGAAGGCAGCAAAGCAAAGGTGGCTGGTGAGTTTTGACAAAGCTTCTTTCTCTTCCTCCCCTCTCACTCCCTTCCCTTTCCTCCCCTCTTGTTCTCATCCTCCTTCTCTTTCCTCTTCCTATTCCTTTCACTGGCAGTTTGTAGCCAAGCTGTCTCTAGACATCCCCAGTGGGATCCTGGTCCTTTGAACACACTATATCCTGACTAAATGGGTACAGAGCTGACCTGAGGTCTGAGCAAGGCCAGGAGCCAGGTGATGCTCACCAGCACACTGAAACCCTGATAGGAAGCACAAACACATGCTCTTTTGCTCAGAGACAGGGGCTGTGTGTCCCAGAACCTGTGTCTGAGCTATCCAGGTGTAAAGAAAAAAACCTGGTCCAATACCTACACTGTATGAGCTCAGAGCAGGGGAATGACTTGCTGAGTATCACACAGAGGGCAAGTAGTCAGGGTTCTATTCATTTCCCCTCGATTTCTTCCTCTTTGCAAACTTCCAGATGGCATAACCAGGTTTAGAAACTAGGTGCAGTGGTCAGTATTCCCTCTCTGGAGACTCTAGGAAACTAAGCAGACTTCCGTCCTAAGCTGTCATCCGGCTTGGCCATCCCTGACCAGGGTCTCTTTCATTTCTTAATCAGTTTATGATTTCTAAGGCTACCTTCCAGGTCTTCTGCCTTTTAGATGAGGTGGGAGGACACCGGGTGTGAGCTCTAATTCACTAAACATCATTGAGCAATTGTGATATGTCAGGTGCTATGTTAGGACCTGCCAGTACAAAATTAAAATAAACAATCCCTGCTCTCAAGGAGCTTACATTGTACCACGGGAAACAACATGCAGTTAGATAGAGAAAGTAAAGTTAAAGTCATATATAAGTTGAATTTGAATACAGTCGAAAAAATACCCTAATAACTTTCTTGGTCTTGTAGTAGGAAGAAATCTGTGAAGTCCTTATGTGAGCTGACGTAGCAAACATCCATGAATGTTTAGAAGCCATCCCCATGGGGATTATGCTTTGCCTTTTCCAATCATACATTTCATTTAGCCAGATAATCTCCAGATCCAAAAGGTGATGGCACTGTGCCCTCATCTCCTTTGGAACAGTGTGGGGTACTGACCACTCTTTCCAGGGCAATCGCACTAATCAGCCCAATGCTTTTTCCTCACATAAATGTAGACAAGGGAGTTTGAGAAACAATGAAAAATGACCACCCCCAGTAAGAGTGGGGATTGATGGCCCCTAAGGTCCCTATATTCCTACAATAATGACAATCCAGGCTTATGTGACACTTTGTCCTTTATGTCAGGATCAGGAGTGGGCTCCAAGAGGCACAAGAGTCAGAGCTGGATGAGACAGTACCCAGTTCAAATGCTGTAACTAGTATGGGGCTAGCAGAGCTTTGGCCCAGGGCATTGATACATAAGGGAGGATGCATTTGCCCTGGACGGTGCCATCCTATAGACACACTCTCTAATTGGATCCTGCACCAGATCCCCTCCATGAAGATGACAAAAACCTTTCACAGGCTTGGTTTATGTGTCTCTTCATTTGTGCCAACAAATTTATCACTGTGGTTCTGTTTCAAGGAAGGTTCTATAATTGTAGGCTAATATAATTGGAGCTCAAAAGGACTAACTCCCTCATTATTTTATAGTTGAAGAAACTGAAACCCATCAAGATTAATGACTACACTAGTTCATGGTCACTCACACCGGAACAGCAGAGACCATACCTAGGAGGAGCTAAGCTACCACCAGGCTTCCTCCTATTGCCTGAACTGTGATATCTCAAGCCAATTTAATCAAGGTAGACTGAGGTACAGACACTAAGCAAGACCAGTGTATTAGCAGTAACATGTATAACTGTTAACAAAATGGGTCACGCTGGCAACCACAGTAAAGCCAGTGACCCCTCCCCAAAGAAGGAGTAGGCCCCCTTTATTAACACACAGGAAGTCAGGGGTCTTCGTGGGTGTAGAGAAAAGGTGATAGGTTGTAGGCTTGGGACAGAAACATTACAGCTGGCTGTACTGAGAAAGGAAGCAGCCATGCCACTCAGTGCATATTCCTTGAGTAAGGAAGCCCTGAGTTCAAATCTGGCCTCAGACACTTACTAACTGTGTGACCCTGGGTAAGTCACTTAACCTTTGCTTTAACCCACTGGAGAAGGAAATGACAAACCACTCCAGTATCATTGCCAAGAGAACCCTATTGCCAGTTTGGTCCATGGGGTCATAAAGAGTCAGATAGAACATACTGAGAAAGGTGGGCAGATATTCAGGTGAGACTTATCATGTCTCTCTAACAATTAAGGGCTGTTAATTGTTTTTATGAGACCCATTTGTATCTTGGAGTCTTTGCCATATGATTACAACTATCAAACTTGCTTTTTCCATGGAAGAGATCAAAAACCCCTTAGTTATACAAAGACAGGAAAGGACAGATGCCATATCTTTAGGGAATGGTAATTTGGTGGAGCTAGACAAATATATATCCATGAAATATCCTAGGGGATACCAGTATGAGAGAAACCTGCCTCACATTTAAACTAACTTGGGGCTAACTCAACTGGATTCCTGAGCTCAACTCAAGCCAGGTGGATGCAGAGCCATAAAACTAATACGGCATAAAATCAGTTGCATTGTAGAATCAGTGCAGTAGAAATCAATAGAGAGGAAATAGATAATATTAATTTTGATATTTTCAGTCATCAGATGAACTCTATCATTACTCCTGAAAAGGGTGTGTCAAAGGATTGCCTTCTTGTTTCATTCATCATTTTTTGCCCCTTATTTCCAAGGCTTTATTGAGAAAATGATGGTTCCAATTCCTTTCAATCCCCTGGCATGAAATGTTGTATTTGGGGATGGAGACATACATACACACACACTCACACTCAGTGATGAAGACATACACATGAATAGCACAGCTACTAAAAGGAGTAGGTCCAGTATATATCCCAGTCATGAGCACAAGACTTAAAATCGACCAGCTCTTCAGGCTTAAACCACAGGCTGATCTCCTTCTAGCACTTTTTACAGAATCACTGCCATGAATGATGTTCCTGCCAACTTGAATGCAGAAGTCCCCACAAATGGTGCCTGGCTTAGAATCAGCTGGATTGGTGCCTCCCAGCATCACTCTGCCTGTCTTTACCACATTCAAGCCCTCCCAAACCATTGCTACAACAGGGCCCTAGTTCATATATTTCACAAGCCCAGGGAAAAATGGCCTGTCCTCCAGGTCAACATAGTGCTGTTTCAGATGTTCCTCTGAGGCCCTAAGGAACTTCATGCCCATGAGGCAGAATCCCTTCTACTCAAAGCGTTTGATGATGTTCCTGACCAGGCCCTGCTGGACACTGTCGGGCTTGATGGCAATGAAGGTGCCCTCGGTGTTGGTCATGGTCCAGGGAGACTCCAGCTGGAGCAGGAGAAAGAGGCACCTGTGGCTTCAGCAGAGAAGGCTGCTGGAGCCCCAGAAGTTTGCACTTAGCCCACTCACCGTTTTTGTGACTTTAAGACCCAATGGAAAGCTTTGATCACACTAGGTGGCCCTCTATGACATACTTCTGGGAGAATGAGGACAAGAAATACAGAAGTTGGGCTGGCATAAGTCATGGCTGCATTGGTAGAAGGAATTCCCATTCATAATGGCAGCATCCCTGATCCCTTGGATTATTAGGGTCATGAAAGAACTTGAGGAATCTGCTGGGCCTCCAGAGTCTGCTGAGCAAGGCAAGCGCTTTGGCTATTGGGAGAGTGGAGCTCAATTCTGAAAACCTCCCTTTGGGAGCCCCCCACCATGCCCCAATTAAGGGTGTGATCTGGCAAGCCAATAGTGAACAAATCTTTCCAATAAAAGCATTCCTGTATCCTTTCAGCATTTTTACCGTGTGGGTGGCTGCTGACTTTTAAGGAGGAGTTCCATCCAGTAATAATGGCAACAACCATGCTAAACACGTATAAAATTGGGATTTTCTTCTTTCCTTCTGATTCTCTACTTACAATCTCCAAAAGAATCCTCCTTGCCAAATGCCCAGTGACCTGTCCTCCAGTCACTTGTGAAAGACTTCCAGGGGGGCAGGGCCCATTGTACTTTGGGATGGCTCAAATTGCTATATAGTTTGTTCATGATATTGAGCCTGAATCAATCAGAAAGCATTAATTTGTCACCTCCTGTGTGCCAAACATTATACTAATTAATAAAGATATAATGAATGAAACAATCTTGTTCTGCATATGTGAGGAGAGAGGGGACATACAAATATATTTATACCTACATATGTGTGCATATATATGTATACACATAATACATATTCGCAGCTAAAAGATCTCACATTTAGGGGCAGCTAGGTGGCGCAGTGAGTAAGAGCGCCGGCCTTGGATTTGGGATGACCCGAGATCGAATCCGGCCTCAGAAAATGAGCACCCACACACAAATAATGACTAGCCGTGTAACCTTGAGCAAGTTACTTAACCCCAATTGCTTATAAAAAAAAAAATCTCACATTTATATAATGCATTGAAGGTTTGTAAATTATGCATGTGTTACCAAATAAAGAGAAGATAATCTGGGGGCATGAGATGTTGAAGGGACCAGGAAAGACTTCCTGCAGAAGATGGTGCTTGAGTATATTTTGTGTGAAGAGAGGAGGAAGGGGATGGGCAGAGATGAGCACAGTGAATTCTAAACATGGGGTATGGTCAGTGCAAAGCCATACAAATGGCCCATGGAGGGTCTTTTGTGAGAAGCAGAGAGGAGCCTTTGGCTAAATGATAATGCAGGAAGAGGAATAACAGAAAGTATGTGAAAAAAGTCTGGGGCCAGGCTGTGAAGAGTATAAAAGTCAAACAGAGAAGCACATATTTTATCCTAGAGTAACAAGAAGCCATTGGAGTTTATCAAATTGGAGGTGACACAATCAGATTTGTCCCTAGAGAAAAATGACTTTTGTTGGCTAAGTGGATGATAAATTAGAATGAATTAGGAGGGGGAAAGATGAAAGGAAGGAAGGAGGAAGAAGAAAAAGAGGAAGGAAAAAAAGGAGGAGAGGAAAAGAGAGAGGAGGAAGAGGAACGTGGTGCTCCCTCTATCAAGTTATTCATTATGAACAAACATTAATTCACTGCTTTGAAAATCATTCTGTCTCCCACTTGGCAGTAAGACAAGACCCAGACTTAAACTTTCTCAGTAAATCATATGCGCGCCATTCAAAGAGACCATGAACAGAAGACTTTGATGGAGCTGAGGGTGATAAATGGGAGTCCAGCTTCCATCATTCTCCACAGGCATTGCTTGTAGTCATAACTCCGTTGCCAGCAAAGGCATAGGCTTCAGAATGCAGGGAGCAGCAGTGCTTAGGAGGGATCCATTCATCAGGCTTGGCAGGCACCACAGGAAGCCTAAGGTTCTCAGATATATGATGCTATTCTCCACAAGCAGTTTGGATGGTAATGACTCAGTACCTTGTGAAATGGAACATCTCCCTGCAAACTACTGATCTCAAACCTCAGCATGCTGAGATGGCTGACACAGTATCAGCCCACACAGAGGGGCATTGTCCAGCCCAAGGGGAAGATGCCCAGGAGGATCTTTCAAAAGACTAGAGGAAAGTAGAGATCCTTGGACTGCTCCTAAAGCCTAGGCCTTTATTGTCAGCATCACATAGATTCCTCACTGGAGGAAGAAGAGGAGAATCAAGATCCCTTGGATGCCCCATCAGCTTTAGAAATGAAGCAAAGGAAAGTGGAGACTCTTAGGGAAAATGCCTCCTTCCTCAGGCATCCAGTTCTGAAGTCATCCTCAATCCCCATATACAAAGCCAATCAAGACTATTTCTTGGCTCTAAGTAAAAAGTGGTCTTAATGTCTATTACCTGAAGTTTATAGGACTAGAGGAAACCTCAGAGGGAAGCATGGTGGAACATGTGGTTTAAGGTCAGAGGGTCTGTCATCTACTGCCTTATGCCTTTGGGCACATTCCCTTCTCCCTGGCCTTCAGTTTTCTTATCTCCAGAATGAGGCAGCTGGGCTAGTCAGGCTCTAAGCTTCCTTCCCACTCTAGAGCTTAGGTCCCACAACCTCTAACCTCCTTCAAGCTCTCAATTTTATGATCATGTAACTTTGATTATCTCAGCTAAGCATCCAGGAAGGTTTCTAATTTCATTCATCCAGATGGCAACAGGGGATGGGCATTGCTGAGGGTGGTAGTGGGAGGAGATCAAGGCAGGAATGAAGTCACTGAGCACACTGGGTTAGTGTGAGTGAGACGAGATCGTGGATGTGAAGGGTTCTGCAAACCTTAAATTGCTCTGTTAACATGGGCAATGAGGGAGATGAAATAACATCTAGGATATATATGGTGATCCCCCTGTAGGAAGCATTCTTTTGTTTGTTGTCCAATATCCAATAATCTCCGGCACACAGTCAGCGCTTAGGCAATGCTTAGTGATGGGCCGCATGTTAACAGCCACTTGTGGAAAATAAAGGGACCAAGGCACAGCAGAATTCGGGAATTGATGGGCCGCGTTGATCTAACCTGAAACCCAGGCTCCTTGCACAGATGTTGGGGTGGGGGGGCAACCATCAGCCATCTAGCTTTTCAATGGAGCTAGAAGTGACTAGAGTGGAGATGCTCTTACTGATGCATAGCAGTGGCCCCTTCCTCCTCCCCACATTTTTATGTTATAAAGAGAAAGACATTTTAGGCCATGGTTTGTTGTTGGCAGTGATGGCTTGCTTTAGACCTCTTTTTGCTGTCCTTAGAAATTATTCTACCCCCATTGCAAAAAACAACAAAAAACCATGAAAACATTTTATTCTTCTGCTCTTTGTGTCTTCTAGGACAGCCCCCATGCAGTAGGAAGTCAGAAGAGGGTTACCATAGAAGCACATTTTTCATTCTGTTTGCATTGCTACCAATCATAGCCTTCATTAGGTCAGTCTGTGCTCTCCAAAGTTTGCGTTCATCTTGCAGTGTCAGTGTGGTCTAATGGGTGGAGATGTTGAAATTAAATCCCCTCCCACCTGAAAAAAGGGGGATGAGATATTGACTTACTATAAGACATGGCATGGCTGCCCTGATCATCACCTGCCTTTGGTCTTCTGGGAGTGCAGCATGGAAAACTCACCTTGAAGATGTCTCCATTTACTTAATACACCTAATTGTAGAAGCACTAATAAGCTTTGGGTGGAGAACCTTTCCAAAAGGAGAAATATGTAAGGATTATATGCAATCAAAAAGGCACACAAAATCAGAGTGGCTTTGGGAAGAGTAAATCCTTTTAGATAAATCATATTTCCTTTCTATATAAAGTAAGATGGGGTCACAGAAGGGAATATTTCTTGACTTCAACATGGCTCCCAAGTCATTTTTTTAACTTTAGTAAAATACAATGAGTTGTTACTACATTTATCTTCAGTTCACAACTGACTTGAGGATTATAATTATAAAGCAGCTATCAGAGGCCCAACAACACCTGGGGAGATACAGAGGGACCTCCTGTCCCAAGAATGTTTCTAAAAATGACTTTCTAACAGGCATGCACATAGGAGCTCTCTCTACCCTACATAAAGGGTATGTAGGGTATCTTGGCATATTATAAAAGACATTAGGTGAGTCCCCAGAAGAAGAAAGCACTTCCTACTGCATAGTCCACTCTTCCTTTCTCACAACATGCTATTTCCCCTGAAAGAGAATTATTTTGCCCAGAGAAAAACAAGGCAGGCTCCTCAAAAAGACTGTCAAGTCACTTCTCTGGAGTTTCCATGGGAAAAGAAATGAAATGTAGAACAACACACAGTCCCCAAATACTCCCTAATTATGTCCTCCCTTGGCATACCCTTTATCAAGAATATTGTCTGCGGCCATAATCAAAATGATTGCTGGCTGGGATAGCACCATTTGTTGGTTCCACTCTATGAGCACATTATACAGTCATCTTGGCCTTCATCATTTTCATAGCAGGCTTGGGGAGGAAAAAAGCCTCCAGGGTAGTAATATTTTATTTGTATTTGGTCAAACAACTTTCCAAAAAAAAGTGACCCAACTGGAAAATTACACAGACACTTCTGAGATACATCGTAAGAGATGTACTTAGCAATGTCAATACTGAATAAACCTCCATTAGATGTTAAATGCTTTAAAGTAAATAGTGTATGTGAAACCAAAGAGAGGGAAATTGACTATCTCTCAGCATTAAATCAGAGTCTCAGGACCAAGCTAATTGGCCATAAAAACAAGTGATGAAGAGCAAATGGGTAGCAAAACCAAGTAGCATGCCATGGATTAACCCTCCCTTGAAAAGGTCATATGCTGTAGATAACTGGTTAAGAGTATAATTAAAATGTTTGGGGGATCCTCCCTCCAAATGCTATGTTAGACCTTGATTTCCTTGTGTCCCCGATGTCTAACAAAACAGATTAGCACCCCCTTTCTACTCACTCGAAGTACCTCCACTCATATAGACATATTGGGGACCCATAGGGCAAATAAGTACTTCTCTCCCCTTAGAATTAGAGGGAGAAACCCTAAGGGATTATGGCTTCTAATACTATTCCTCAAAAGCCCCCACCCAAGATTCTCCCTCTTCTCAATAAGTCAGTTGATATGAATTAGCTTTAATCAAGGAGTATTTATTGAGAAGAAATGCCAAAAGTTTAAAAAAATTCAGCACGCCCTTCACCCCGCCCCAAATCAGGGGTGCCCTCTTTTCTTGTATCCACAAAGTCTCTGTGGATAGGAGACTCAAGCGTGAAATACAAAGATATTCAGGAACAGGGATAGGGAAGCCTACAGGTTTTGAAATGAGGAGACTTCTTGACTCCTGGCCTTTGGAAACCTTTGGTGCTTTAACAGCATCCCAACCAAGCTGGCTTTGGGGAATTACTTTAGATTTAAACGAGTTATTCCCTTGCTCAAGTAAGCTGCTTCCTTGCTGGCTGCAGTGTTAGTTAATGGGTCAACCCACTGCTGACCAGGTCAAGTAGATTATTCAGCATCCTCCCTGACTCTTCACCAGACTCAGCTGTGGCTGCTTATGACTGCCATTGATAAGGGGACATCTTGTGGTTCTTCAGACCTTTAAAGCTCAAAATGTCAAAACCTACTCAATTCCATCTCTGGATGCTCACTCACCTTATGATCAGGAAAGAATCTGTGGGCAGGAGTTCCAGCCTAGGGTTTTGCGCCCGGCAGGAAATTCAAATGTATACTGACCAATCACTGATTGTAGTTTCAAATGTACACTGACCAATCACTGTAGTTTCAGCTTACATCACTGTAATTTCAGCTTACATAACCTGGCTATGGAACCTCTATAAAACCAGCACAATGTCTGTACCAAAGCACTGTCTGATTTGGGTGACCATGCACCCTGACAGTACCATGGTAATAAAATCCACTTTTTAAATTAAAAAAAAAAAGATCAGGAAAGAATACATGTGAAAGGAAAGACAGCCCTCAAGTGATCTCTAATCCTTCTCTTCTGCAGACTAAGCATCCCCAGCTATTGAAACCAATCCTCACATGGTCAGATCTCAGGGACCCAATCTTCATTGAGACATCCTCTAGGCAATTAGCATCTCTCCCAAAGAGCATCCCAGAATTGAGCAATGCTCCAGATATATTGTGATCTAAGCAGAGTAGAACAAGATTAGCCCTTCTCTTGTCTTTAACATTCTTTCTGTCTCAGTAAAGACTACTACTACATTAATTTTCTTGGTTATAATTCCATACTATGGACTCATATGAAGAGCGTAGCTCAACAAAACCTTTATGCCATAAAATGCTATCAAACCATCAATTCTTCAGCTTGAATTTGGGAAGTTGAATTTTTGCCCTGAAGTAGAAGTCTTTACAACTGTAAAAATGTGTCACCTACATCCCATGAACATTGGTTTGTCATTCCTGTGAGAAAAGGTAGCATTCCTCTATTTGAAGATTTAATTCATTGTCTGGTCTTTGCTGTATGTGCATTTTCAAAATTTGAAACAAAATCCTCAGACTCTGCATATACATACCCACAAGTGCCATAGCCAGCCGAGCTCAGCTTATCATTTAATGGAAGTCAACAAGTTCTTAAAATCCCACCTGTATTTATAGGGATCACAAGTTTATAGGATGAAAGACATCAGAGACTATCTAGTACAACCTCTTCATTTAACAGAAGGCGAAACTGAGGCCTAGGGAAGGTGAATGACTTTCCCAAGATCATACAGGTAGAAATCACCTGAGAAATTTTATGTCATTGTGGGTTGCCCACCCATTATGGGAAATAATTATTAGAAATTCTTCCTCCATTCTCACTATTTTAAATAGATCTTTGGATATCACTGTCTAGGCCCCAAAGCTTCTCAAATTTATGACCTTGTACTCCACAGAAACATAGTGAAGGAGGTGGAAAAATGGAACCTCTAGTAATCCCAACTGCAGCAGAAAGTCCAAAGGGAGAAATGCATATTTAGTAATGAGGTATGTTTTGTTTCCCATGGCTGGCCTTGAATCTCTGATATATTTTATTTCATCATTGACGAGATATTAAAAACAACAGTAAATCAATTTGCTCTGCATCATGATTCACTGAATCATTTGACCAGTAATTGGTGGTGGTTTTGTCAACAAGTGGTTGCATGAGATGGAAGTATAATGGCCCCAGTATTAAATAGTAAATAAAAAATACTTGAGATCCTTACCAAAAACCAGATAAGAAAATAATCCAAATCTGTAGATAATGGAAGCAGGCAAAATTGGCCTCCAGCTGCCAAAATCTTATGAGTTAACTACCCTTTCAGTGTTCCAGGTACTTGTTTGGATTTGGTTTATATATATTAGAAGGATATTTAAATTTGGATAGGCTCAATGTATTCTTTCTTTGCTGTGAGGTAACTTTATTTAGGGGGATGAGGGGGGACATTACATCTCAGACAAAAAATGATAGGAGAGTAAATGAGAATGACAGTACAGAACCCAGAGTGAGTGATAGGATGAGGAAGACTTACAAGGAGAAGACAGAAAACAAGAGATGTCTACAGGCCACTACTGGGTCATAGATGTAGAGTGGTAATGGTTCTTAAGCATCATCTGGATCAATACCTTGATTGGGGATATGGAGAAACTGAGTCCCAAAGAGCAGAATATCAGACTCATGGTCATCAGGGCAGCACATTTAGAGCAGGGATGTGAACCTCAGTCCCCTGGTGACAAGATCTAGTGGGATGCTGAGACAGGATGACTGAAAGTGATCTTCTTACTAGAGAATTCTTCCCTTCATTTCAAAAGAATTTAATTACAAGATAGTTCAGATTCTTTTAAAGAGCTTTTTAATACAATATGACCTGGATGCTGAGTGAACATGCCTGCAGTCTTGTTTTTGCTTTTTGACTTAGTTGGGAACCTTCCAAAAGGACAAGACTTGGGATGGACCTGGAAGGAGTCATTGGTCAAATTCAGCCAGCATTTCATCCATACGCATATTTTCCTGCTCCTCTTCTTACAATTAATAAAAAGAAGAAAAAGAAAATACCAATCCCATATCTGTTGATTTGGAAGGGGCATCTCCCTTCCTCTAGCTATGGACTGTGGTGAGAAACATTAATCAAAGTTCTGATTTGATGTTGGAGTTGATGGTGTAGAGGATGAAAAGAATGGGATTGATAGCAGTGAGGATGAAGAGCATAGGATTGATGGTGGTGATGATGGCGATGGCAGTAACACTGATAGTGAGAAGAGGAGTAGGGCTAATTGACCACATGGTATTTTGCCCTTTACTGATTTTGCCTTTTGGCAATGATGCCTGCCCACTAGGGACCAACCAGCTCCCTGCTTTTCACTCTGATGTTATGACATGTTTTGTAGGTACCATTTTTGATCATTAATGCCAACTGTATCTTAGTCATCCTCTCCTCAAAAATTTTAATGAGCTAAATTATACAGCAGTTCTTGAGGCCAACAATCCAATTTTGGAATTGCTATCCAATGGTAAAATCCAAGGCATTCAGTAAGAAAATAAGAGTTCTTTTGTCCACACCACAATAGGTAGGATTCGATGACTCATCCCGGTCTATTTAAATGAAAAGTTTGTTTCTGTAATTAATAGCACAAGTGAGTCATTAAATTGGCATTGGGCATGTGAAAAGAAAAGAATTTTTTAAATAGTTGAATATATTTGTCTTGGAAGAATGACATAATCTGATGAGATAATGACACATTTTTAAAAATATTTAGTTACAATCTTCCCAAATCATTTTTCAAAGATAAAGGTTTTTGCTTTTGTTTACTTACTGGCACCTATACCTTATTCTACCTTCCTCCTCCTCATCCTATGCATTCTTTTTCCTGCCCCACATACTGCTCATTAGCCTTCACCTTTTAGGGTTGATAGGTTGAATAGCTGAAAGGCACCTTCTGCATGACTTTTCCTCTGTGGTTTGAGTCTATTCCCTGAAATTACCTTGTGCTTATTTACATGCACCTATGTCAATAAGTCAACATCTATTAAGCACTTACTATATTCCAGACACCAATTAAGGGCTGAGGAAAAATTCCAGATGGCCCTGCCCTTTAGATGCTTACATTCTAATACAAAACAGAAGATATATAAATGAGAATAAACAAGACAGATTTAGAGTAGATGTGGGAACCTTGGAGAGGATGGCATTAGCAGCTGGGGTATCCAGGAAAAGCTCCTGGAAGAGGTGGGTGAATCACCAAGGAAATCAGAAATTCACAGAGAAGAAGATGAGAGAGAGAGAGCAGTCCAGGCACGGGGGTACATCCAATGGAAATCCACTGACACAGGAGGTGAAACGTGATATTCAGGCTATAACAAGTAGAACAGCATGGCTGGATCATCAAGTATGGGGAGAGGGATAATAAAATATAAGAAGACAGGAAAGGTAGGGAGGGGACCAGGTTGTAAAGAGTTACATATGCCAAAGGTCTTTGTGTTTGATCTTAAAGATAAGACAGAAATCACAGAAGTTTCATAAATGGGCTTTGTGGAATGGCATAATCTGACCTTGGCTTTTGGAAAACCTCTTTGGCCTGAGGAGGGGAAAGATCTGAGGCAGGGGGACCAGTTGTTAGAAGGCAATTGCTGCTCTCTGGGTGGGAAGTGATAAGGTTGTGAACTACAGTTGTAGTTGTGTGAGTAGAAAAAAGGGGACATATGTAAGAAATATAGAGAAAAAAGTATAAAATTTGTTGGCTGTTGAGATTTATGGAGTGAGCAAAGAAACAAAGAAGGCAGTCAAGTTTTAAACTTTGATGGAACTGAGGCAGAGTGAAAGAGTAACTTATGAGAGTTAATCTGGAGAACGAGGAAGTTGGGGTATTTAAGGTTCACAATAACATCTATGCTGAAGGCCCCCAGAATGAAGAATTTGGGCCAGACAAGAGATTTTTAAGCTAGACCTTGCATTGTTTGAGAAATCAGAAAGAATACCAGTAGATATCAGCTACCAGAATCTGTGTTGGCTGATAGCTTTGTGTTGAACAAACCTCAAAGATGGAGAGCTTTCTGAGTGACAGTGGCAGTAGAATTGGGAAGTAGCCCTAGGGAATAAGAAAGATTCCCCATTCAGGTGTAAGGGGATGACTGAATATGCAGACAGTACTAGAAAGCATGGCCAGGGATGGCAAATCATCAAGAGTGTCTCAAGGAGTGTCAGAAGATGGAGGAAGTAAGAAAGAAAAAAGTTTGGAGATGGAAGGTGGACTGTTACTTATTGAGTAGATGTTCTTGAGGGCACAGTGTAAATGTGGGATTATCTACAGTAGGATATTGGGAGGGGAGGGGAAGGTCAATAATGATGGGAATGAGGGAATGGGTAGCTGGGACTTTGGTATGACTTTGATGGGAAGAACTTATAGGGATGAGAGGAATGAGTCCACACAGTGTATCAACAAATCAGTTGATGAAGGCAGGTGATAATATGTCCAGAGTCCACATTTTCTTTTGGCACAAACATAAACTATTGAAACTGCAGAGGTAAGGAAGCAGCACTAGATGTGTTTTGTTTGTTTGTTTGTTTGTTTGTTTTTTCCCCTGAAGAAGCCTAGTGAGCATTTCAGGTTGTCTCACCTGAGAGGAGGCAAATCACCTGGGAGTAAGGACTGTAAGGTTTATGTTTTTGTACCTTCAAAGACTAACGTTGTGCCTAGCATAGAGTAGGTGCTTAATAAACGCTTTTAGAATGGTTTATTGATATACACCAAAAAAAAATCCATAGAAAGATCCTGAAATATTGACTGTAAAGAAAAATTGGGGGGTGGAGGGAGGAAGGAATGAAAAGGACCTTCAAGTGTCTGAAAGACTGAAATGTGGAGAGAGGATCTGAGCAGGTGTATTTATTTATTTTTTTTTTGTCCCAAACTTTATATATATATATATATATATACATTTTTTTATTTGAAACATTTAATGTTACGACCTCGAATTTCAGATCCATTTCCTTCCTCCCTTGTCACCCATTCCTTCTTGGGAGATAAGTAATTCAGTATATGTTGTACATGTCTAGCTATGCAAAACATTATCATGGTAGATATATTGTAGAAGGCTGCTTATAATTCCCTCCCACTCATCCCACCCCCCACCTGGTCCATTCCCTACATGATCCTGTCCCTCTTCTATAGTGAGTACTTCCAACCTCCCCTCACCCCAAGGATGCCCTCCCATCCATCATCCCTCCTCTCATCCCCCTTCCCCCTATCCTGCTGCAGGTTGAGATATCCCATTTAGTATGTATGTCATTTTCTCCCTGAACCAAATTCAATGTGAATGTGGTTTTGCCTTTTTAGCCTTCCTTATTCCCCCCGTCCTTTGCAACCACTTCCCCTTGCTTCTGCTACATGGGAAAGTTTACCCTACCCTGTCTCTCCCCATCTCCTCTTGCCACTTTCCTCTCTCACCTCATAATTTCATCCCTTGAGTATTCTCCCTTCCCAACAAATTCAACTTATGCCCTCTATCCATATATAACTGTTACCATATACACACACATTCACATATGTATTCATATGACCACACCCCTTCTTCCATTATTTTCATAGTGAGAAAGATATCATCAGTCACAGTTATTGCTTTTCCATATAGGAATGTAAATAGTTCAACTTTGATAAGTTCCTTTTGATTTCTTTTCCCTGATTACCTTCTCAGGCATCTCTTCCTTCTTGTGTCTGGATGTCAAATTTTCTATTCAACTCTGGTTTTTCCTCAAGAATGCTTGAAAGTCCTCTATTCCACTGAATGACCATATTTTCCCCTGAAACAAAATACTCAGTTTTGCTGGGTAGGTGACCCTTGAGTTCATTCCCAGGTCTTTTGCCCTCTGGAATATCGTATTCCATGCCCTTCGATCCCTCAGTGTAGAAGCTGCCAGGTCCTGGGCTATTCTGATTGTGTTTCCACAATATTGAAATTGTTCTTCCTGGCTGCTTGTAGTATTTTCTCCTTGATCTGGGGATTCTGGAACCTGGCTATAATATTCCTGGGAGTTTTCTTTTGGGATCTTTTTCAGGAGGTGATCGGTGGATTCTTTCAACCTCTATTTTGCCCTCTGGATCTAAAACATCAGGGCAGTTTTCCTTGAGAATTTCTTGAAGGGTGATTTCTAGGTTCTTTCTTTGATCATGGCTTTCAGGTAGTCCAATAATTTTTAAATTGTCTCTCCTGGATCTATTCTCCAGGTCAGTGGTTTTCCCATGAGATATTTCACATTGCCTTCTAATCTTTCATTTGTTGGATCTGCTTAACAGCATCTTGATTTCTCATAAAGTCATTAGCTTCCATTTGCTCCAGTCTAACTCTGAAGGAATGAATCTCCTCAGTGAACTTTTGAGATTCTTTTTCCATCTGGCAAATTCGACTTTTTAAGGCATTCTTCTCCTCAATGCCCTTTTGGGCCTCCTTTGCCATTTGAGCTAGTCTATTTTTTAAGGTGTTGTTTTCCTCAGTCAGGCTGTTGACCCTCATTTCATACTTTTCCTGCATCCTTCTCATTTCTCTTTCCAATTTTTCCTCCACTTCTCTTATTTGATTTTTAAGTCCTTCTTAAGGTCCTCTATGGCCTGCAACCCACTCATGTTTTCCCCTGGGGCTTTGGAGCAGGACTTCTGACCTCACAGTCCTTTTCCCGCTCTATGCCCCCAAAATAGGAGTCTAGGGTTGCATTTTTCTGTTTCCTTTGCCTTGGCATGTTGCCACTTAATTGCTTGACTTTTGGGCTTGTTGCCACACTATGGCTTTAAAGCCAGATAGAGGAATTTTCGTCCCGAACGTGTGGGGGCAACTTCCATTTCTGGCAAGCTATAAACCCACCCACGACTTCCACCCTAGATCACAATCCAGATCCAGGGAGGTTAAAGCAAGAGCGATTACCCCCCAAGACTGATCGCTGGATCTCCCCACGATTTGTAGGCTGGGAGCCGGAAATGCCTCTGAAAACTACAAAATGGAGTGTCTCCTCAGCAGCTTCTAGCCCCCAGGGGAGGGAGCTGACGCATTCCCCAAATACAGGTCCCAAAGTCCATAGGACACTAACCTCTTACTTTGTCCTAGGCAAGTCTATGTTGATAATTCTGGCGTCTCCACAGTTCCTGGTGTTCTGGGGTTCCTCCAGCCGGCTGCTGGCCCTGCCGCCCTGGGGCTAAAACCTCGGCTCACGTGGACCTGGGCTCCGCTGGGCTCTGCTCAGCTCCTGTGCTCTGCCCGCTGCAGGCTCCCAGACCACTGCGCTGGTCCTTCCTGCAGGGTGCTGGGCTGTCCTCAGCGGGAGGTTAGCTTCTCTGTGTCGTTCTGTGGGTGCTGGGGCTCCAGAAGATTTTCAGAGTCCTTTTTTACATAGTTTGTGAAGAATCTGGGGGCAGAGAGGCTTGGATGAGCTGTTTCTACTCTGCCATCTTGGCTCCACCCCTGAGCAGGTGTATTTAGCTCAGAGAGATGTGGACCCACACATTTAGAGGAGAAAACTCTAACAATCACAGTTACTTGCAGCATTAAATGATTGCCTGTGAGGGATACAGAGGCTTGGGAGGCTTTCAGGCTGAAGCTTGGAAGATGACTTGTAGAGCATGATGAGAAGAGGATTCTCTGCCAGTTATGCACTGGCCCAGGTGACACCTGGAGCATTTCCCAAATCTGAAACTTTGTGACCAACATCTGCCCCAGCAAAAGCCATTTCCATGGAGCATCCCCACCATTGTCTCAATAATTAGACATATGGGCAGTTAGTCCTAGAATCTCCTTACTCCTTCAGAATGGAGTTAATGATTCCCTTGTATGGTCCTTATCAATGTTCTCAGAATAAAGGATTTTTAAGACCCAGACATGTGTTTACCTACTTGTCTAGGTCTATATTGAGCAGGGAGCTTCCTGCCATAGAGCATAGCCACGAGGGAGGGTCTTGCTGGCTAATTCAACCAACAAGCATTTTAGGTGCTTACTATATTCCAGGGACCTAGGCATTGTGTTAAGTGTTGGGGATACAGAGAGAGATAAAAATTAATTTCTGCTCTCAAGAACAGAGGACATCTAGGTGGCTCAGTGGATAGAATGCTAAATCTAGAGTCAGGAAGACCTGAGTTCAAATCCAACCTAAAACATTTATTAACTATGTAACCCTGGGCAAGTCACTTAACCTCATTTGCCTCAGTTTCCTTATCTGTAAAATGATCTGGAGAAGGAAATGGCAAACCACTCCAGTATCTTTGCCAAGAAAACTGCAAACAGGGTCACAAAGTGTTGGACACAACTAAAAAACAACTAAACAAACCTCAATGACAACACATTCTAATTAGGAAGACTATGTGTAAATAACCAGATAGAAATTATATATATAAAGTAGATGGCAGGTCATTTAAGAGGGGAAGGAACATTGATGAGGCATGGGGAAAGGTACCGTGAAGAAGGGTGTCTGAGCTGGACCTTGAAGGATCCCAAGAGGCAGAGGTGATACAGGAGAGCTTTCCACAAAGATAGGGCCACCATTACAATGGCAATGAGTCGGGAGATGGAGTGTTGAATATGAGGGAAAGGAGGGAGGCTGATGTAGGCATATCCGAGAGTACATGGGGGAGAGAGTAAAATGTGAGTGGAACACAGGAAGGGGCCAGGCTTTTAAGTGTTTTAAGGACCAGGGGATGGCACCAGGGGTGCACAAGACTTGGGGGGAATGGGGTATGAATTTAACTAGACAACCAGTAAACCCCTTCCAAGGCTAATAGTCTAGGAGCCAAAAATTCTGTTAATAGGTGCTAATGTATTCACGTGTTACCCTGCTTAGATGATGTATGTGCATTTTAACAGTGATGTTTTCTTAAGAAAAAACTCTTATCATGAAGGAGTGACTCCAATTTCAGGAATTTCAGGCAGGCTAATATTTTCTGTTGAGTTAATTGGCACCCCCCCCCCAACCACACACACATACACTCACATATTCAAATCACAGTACCTACTGACTAATCAGTATTTCCTCATCTAAACCACCAATGTCCCAATCTCACCCTGACCTGTTCAGTTCCTACACATCCATCAAAACTCAGATTAAATGAAACCTTCCTTTGATAACCTCAGCTGGAAACAATCGTTTCTTCCCTGTTTCCGGCAACATCTTTTATTCAGGGTCTGGGGACCAAGGCAAGGGCAATATGACATGGGACTACTACACTATGTTAGATGTCAGTTGCCCCCCACCACTTTCATTGATAACTGTACAATCTCCATGACTCACATCACCACTGAGGTAACAGACCAGTGTTGTCCCTCAGCACATATGGATCCCTCTGGTGGAAATTGGTCTTCCAGCTTTCAGTCTTGCATGATGATATAGCTCCCAGGATCCTCTCCCAGTCCAGCTAAGGATAAGCATCTATCTCTTTTCCCAACAGTGCTTACTGTGATTCCAAATCCATTGTCTTTGTTTCATTTTGAGGCTCTGAATCCCTTTCCCTGCCCTCTTCTGGTGCTGGCCCTTAAGAGTATTTGATTTCCCTGTAGAGCCTATGATACTGCCTAGGCCAGTCTCCCATAAAATCAGAGACTGGAATACCTGTGTGTGAGAGAGCACTCCCATCTTATGGAACACCAAAGTTGATGTGTGTGTGTGTGTGTGTGTGTGTGTGTGTGTGTGTAGATATATATATGGCAATGTTTACTCAATTAGTCAATAATCATTTATTAAATCCCTACCGTGTGTCAGGCATTGTGCTAAGTGCTGATGATATAAAGAAGAGCCAAAGATAGTCCTTGTCCCAAAGGAGCTCACAATCTCATTCTCCCATGTAAGCAAGGAAAAAATTCTGAATCGTGACCACTTTGCAGATCGGTCATGAATATAATGACTCAAAAGGGAGAATAGCTTGGCATCTCTTACCCTTACCCTTCAAATATAAAAAGCATTTCCTTACTCCCAAAGGAACACAATTCTATCTCCATTCCCATAGGATCATGGAGCCATAGATGTCATCTTTGTAAGGGCCCTTCTAGGTTGTTGAGCCCAACACTTAATTTTACCAATGGAGACACTGAGACCCAGGGCAAAGTAGAAGCTCCAAGTCCAACAAATAAATAGCAATCACCAGAACCACAGAAAACCAAACATGGTGACTCAGTCAAGGTTAATGAGGATTTTTATTTCGAAGGAAAAAGAAATTGCTTCCCCTCCCTTTCCTCACTGGGTGGCATTTGCCAAGACTGGTTTTTTTTTTTCTTTTTAAATATGGCCCCTACAGGAATTCTTAAGAACTGGAACAAATTTTAAAGAATGATGAACAATAGAATTTCAAAGGGTGCTTTGTTGTCCACTCCAACCTTGGAAAAGAAAACTAGCAACTTGCTGAGCATTCAAATCGAAGATGGTGCAGTGGGTGGTCTCTATTTTCAGCATCAAATGAAAATCAAACTTGTCCCCATCAGTTCCATAGAGATCCAAGGACTTGGGAAGGAGATCTGCCTTGTACACCGTGGGAGAAACTTTTGAGATGAAATGGCCATCATTTTAAACAGAAGCTCCTAGAGCCTTCTAATATTCAGAGAACAAACACTAAACTCACCCTCAGGAGAGGAGAGGTTCCAGACCCAGCTCTGGCAGAAGCTATTGGTGTTAGTGTGTTAATGAATGTCCCCTCTCTAGGCCTCAGTTTCTCCATGTTAAGAGTTATAGGACTAGGAGGTGCTAAGGTCCAATATTTTCATCTGCCTGTGTCATTGATATGTGATGCAGGCAGACAGGCAGACCAGCATTCTACTCGGGTCTGTCAGGCAGCACCTGGAGGGGCGCTTAGCTCTCTTCCAGGAGTTATATTGGCTTTGACAATTCCACTCCACAAACCAGCTCCTGATGGAAAATCCTGTCCTCTCATTAGCCCTCATTATGTTCAGGGAGCAAACCGAATTATGCTCTGCCAGTCGCAGAAAATAGAAACAGAAAACTTAATTTCTAAAAACCATAAACCAGCAACAGCAAACCCTCATCTCATGAGATTCCTTGTACATAGGCTTCAGAGAAAAGAAAAAGGTTAATAAAGGGATTTTGAAATCCACTGGCCAGGCAAATAAGAGAGGTATCAGAAGATGTTTTTAAAATCAATAACTGCTTTGCATACCCTATTATTAATGATCTGAAACAATATCTAATATGACAATAAACTGCTTATCCATTTGCCATCATCTATCAGGAAATCCATTTTGATCATAATTTTTTGCAAAATGTCTGCACGGTTTGGACATCTGACCTTCAGCAGGGATACTTGGTAACTCAGATTTGTTTTTCCCTGTCTATTTCTTTCCTTCTTATCCCAGTCATAGTTTTTATTCTGTGCAAAATCTTTCCAGTTTTATTCAATTAAAATTAACAACTTCATCTCTTGGGAATCTTCTCCATCCCTTGGCCGGTCAAGAACCTCCTCTTTAAGCCGGGCTGTGGGAACTCCCAGGCCGGTTCATTGCTGTCATTTCCTTCTCCTTTCCATTTTGAGTCTGTTGGGTATTGGCTTCATGGTGAGATATTGTGCTGCAAACTGCTTTCCAGCTTTTTAAGCTTATTTTTTGTCAGATAGGGAGTTTTCCCTCTAAGTAATTTCTCTTCTCAGGTTTCTGAAGTCTTGGGGTATTGAGTTTGTTCATTTGTAAATCCCTTCTGGCTGCTGTGTTCCACTGATCCCTATTCCCCCAAACCACTTCCTTATATCTTCCTAATGAATTTAACAAGCTCCATTTGTATTGACCTTATGTTTTTGCTCTTCTCTTCCTACTTGATCATAAGTTTCCTGAGGGTAGAGACTATATCCAGTCCTCTTATCCCCAGTGCCTAGGCCTGTGCCGTTCTTGATCACCAGTGTCAATAATATTATCTCTTAGGGAAGTTCAATCACAGAATTTCAGAAAGAGCTGGGTCCAAACAAGAAACACAACTAACGAGTTGTTACTGAGCCTTTGATTGAGGTTTTCCAAGGAAGAGAAGTCCACTGTCTCTCAAGGCAATCCATACCCCTTTGGAAAAGCATTGCTTATAAAGAAACTCTACCTGACCCCAAGTCTAATTTTGCCTGTCTGGGGGAGGGCCTCTTGAGGAGAGAAGGGCCTCAGACCTGGTGAAGACAAAAGTTGGCATGGGACAGTAAAAAGAGTAGTGGGTTAGAAACCAGAGGTCAAGAGCTTCAGTCTCCGCTCTGCTACTCCCTCTGCTCATGTACAACAAGCAGGGTGGACCAGATAATTTCTTCAATCCCTTTCCGTTCTAAACTTCCTTTAATGTGTAGCCTGGAGAAGAGAAGACTTTCAGGGAAAATGATGGCTGTCTTTAAGTTTTTGAAAGACGAATATGTAGAAGGAAGATTCATATTGTTCTGTTCTGCTCCAGAAGACAGATGGTGGATTAATGAATGGAATTCCCAAAATGGCTGATCTAAGCTCACCTTAGTTAGAACATTGGACAGTGGAATGGGGTGCTTCAGGTCTCTGATGTCAGGCAGATTACAGCAAATTCTGGAGAGATAATCACTTATCAGGAATCAAGGTTATAAAATCATAAGTCTGGAATGAGAAGACATCATAGAAGCCATCTACTGATGACTAAAGTGGTCAGGGGATCTGCCCAAGATCCCAAGAGCCACTTGGTCTTTCTCAGGTCCTGACAGATATTCCTCAGGTGATTCTGGTTCAGATAAAGACAGGACACAGTGATTCTGAGGTACTTCTCAACTTGAAGATTCTATAACATTTGGATTTGGGTCCAGAAACCCCACTGAGCTCATTCATTCCCAGGGAAATTTAATGAGAAAAAAATGATTTAGATTTCCTTTTCCTTCAAATGTACATAATTTAAATGTCTATAGGCAGTTTCTTTTCTCTAGATTTCCAAAGCTCACCAAGTCTCTATGGTA